>VZTI01010898.1:1460935-1477938 GCA_013397865.1 Struthidea cinerea | reverse complement strand
CGAGGCACCGCCCGCCGGGGGAGCCGGGGCGAGGGGCGGGCGTGGGGCCGGGCTGGGCCAGGCCCTGCGCTCGTCGCCAGCCCCCAGAGCTCTCCTTGCGGCGATGCGGCCGCGGATGGGGATGCGGCTCTTGCTGGCGCATCCCCGCCGCTGGCTCTCCGCAGCCCACCGGCGCGTCCCAGTCTCAGCATCTCGCTGCCCTTCTCGGGCCGCGGGTGCCAGCTGGGCCGAGGGAAGCGACGGGCGAGCAAAGGGCCCTGCTCTGGTACCGGGAGTCTCGCCCCGGCACGAACCGCGGGCCGGCGGAGCGGAGGGTGGGTGGGAGGCGGTGGGGGAAGCTGTGGGCACTGGGGCGGCAGAGGAACCGTGAGGGCACCTTGCTGCGGGGGCAGAGGCCACGGACGCGCGCGTGTTCTCCTGGGAGAGCGCAAAACGAAGCAGCAGGCTGAGCGAAGGAGCTGGTGTTGGCACATCATCCCGCAGTGGGATAGCATCAGAAACGTCTCCACGGATTTCTTTCCTGCTGTGCACATTTGTGTATGCTTTTCTTTCTTGCATTTGTACAGTCAGATAAACTTCATAGTTCTTGTTCCTCTGATTTTTATTTCATTCAGGTGACAGCTTGCCGAATGGGGATGCAGTAAGTATATAAAATTATAAGTACCCGTAAGGATTCTCCATCACCCCTGCCGGTTACCATTTTTTAGAGCTTTTGTGCAAATTATGCCCCACTAGTTTAAAAGCTTAATACTTTTCTCATAAAGCAGTTTGAGAAGGTGTTGTGCTATTTTTCCTTGAAAAATGTCCATAACAGTTACCCAGAAAACACAAACAAGGCAAACAGAAAGTTTTTCTCAAACCATTCTCTCACGCACGTAGGTGAGGTGTAATGTGGAAACCTTGAGGCGTTTGTAAGTTTATGGGAGTGTATAGTAAGTTAGGCGCTGCTGTGTTGCATGTCCCTAAATACAAGTCAAACCATTTTCTTCTTCCTTAGCAATGTAAATATAATCTCATGGAGAAAAATGACCAAAATAATGTTTAGACTCTCTAATAAATAATAATTTTAATCCAATAAAGTTATCTATGAGTGTTAAAAACTAACTAGGAAATGTTAAAACCTACCAGGAAAAAAAGAGAATGGCAAATACATTTTGTTGGAATGAAGGCTTCTCTGGACTCAGGCCCAGATGGAAGCCAAAGCACAGGAGTTGAATTAAAACCTTTGGACAAGCTGAGATACATGAAGTCATACCAAAGTAAAATAGAAATGTAGATTTTCAGCTTTCAGTAGAAATACATGCTAAGTGCCTTAAACATTAAAAAGCTGCAGCAGAGACCTTAAACACAGTTCTTTCTGCAGCAGTGTTGCCTTTTCACAGAATTCTTTATTTTAGGCAAAATATAGATAGAACAATATTGTTCACATTTTTTAGATATAATGTTCACATAAACAATAAGAGCTGATAAAAATTGTATACGCAAATCTGTGTATGTAATTACCTATGTAATGCTTACGGCTGTTAGAATTAGACCAGGATAGGTTAAGAAAAGAAAAACAAGAATCGTGTATTGATTTCATTGGTTAATTAACAAATATAATCCACACTTCTGTGAGAAAAGATATATATGAATAATAAGGAATTATGGGAAATTAGAAGAAGATGTGTATGCTGCCTGCTGTTTTGCTGCTGCTGCTGTTGCTGCTTGGCTTTATCATGTAACCCCCTTCGAACTCTGCCTTCAAGAAACTATGAGACTGTGAAATAAAGAACTTTGCAGAACAACAGCCTCCTCTGCTCTCTTTTACCCTGGTCCGAGAAGGAAGAGTATCCCGTCAAAAAATCAACACATTTAACCTTTTTTTCCTTTATATTTTTTCTCCCATTTGTTCCTTCTGAGCTCAGCTGGTGTGTAAAAGGAGTTAATGATGATAACGAGCTTATATTTACAGTGCCTTTCTTCCTGAAGAGTCCCAAAGGGCATTACAAACAGATATGATAAATTCACTGCTTGTTCTTAAAGGGTACTGGGGATTATTGCTGCTGGCTTTTATGTGAAAGGAGCAGACAGGAGCTAGCAGACATACTGCCCTTCTACATACTTCTGGAAGAAATATAGATCATGAAGAAGAAGGTTAAGCAGTGTTTGGTTGACATCACTGATCTTTAATTGTGAGATAAGAACTGAGTTGTGCATAGGTTTTCCTTTGTTGGCATTTCACCTGCCTTGTAATGGAGAAAAGCTATTTCTGAACAGAAGGAAAAGTCTTATAAACTATTATCGTTGTTACATTTCTTTTGCTTCGTTAGCTATTTTGTTTGTTGCAAAGAACAGCACATACAGAAAATTTGGATTTTGTTGATTGTATTCAGCCAGACGAAAAAGGTCTTCTTTTGCTTTAAAAGTTGATTTGCCATTATGATACTCCCCTGTTTACTATTGCTGCCCTGTTAAATAATGAAAGTTAGTGTCTGAAAATTGCATTTTTCAAATATCTTTGGTCCCAAATATTTAATTGCAATTTTGCTGCAGTGCATATAATTTATGAATTGTTGTTTGTTTGGGTTGTTTTAGGGAAGGAGTTCACTGTGGGTTTTTTTGGGGCTGATGGTGCATTCATCCCATGTCTTTCAAATAATTCTGTTACATCTTGTGATAAGATCTTCCTTTAGGAGAAAGCTCCTAGTCCTCTATTTTCTGATACAGCCTACAGTTCATTCAGGCTTTCACAACTCTGCTAAAGAAGTTGTACATGCTTTGACAGTCTTTCTACCAATTCATGCATCAGCCTAGAAACGATCTCAAAAACCACAAGCAGACTTTTTTATTTATAACATGTCAAAAAAAACCCAACAAAACCCCCCAAAAAAACCCAACAAAAACCAGAAACACCCAAAACATTTTTCTCTGTTAGATGGAGGAACTAAAATTCATAGATGTTTTTGCAGCCAAAAGCTATAAAAGGAACACCAATAAACATGTTCCTACATGAAAAAAAAAAAAAAAATTGAGAGGTTTCCAGATACATTCATTCTGTTCTGTTGGTGTTCTACGATATTTCATCTATGATAAAAAAATCGATAGGCTTTCAATGCCTGCACTGCTGGTTTTTTTGACATCTCCAGTATTCATTACCTGAATAAGTAACACTGAACATGTTACTGTGTTTCAGCAAGAAGGGATTACTGCTGTTCTTTTTACCTCTCCTCAGGGTTCATAGAATCACAGAATGGTTTGTGTGGGAAGGGGCCTTCAAGATCATCTAGTTCCAACCCTCCTGCCACGTACCTTCCATAAGCCAATATGCTCAGAGTCCCCATGCAACCTGGCCTTGAACACTTCCAGGGACAGGGCATCCATAACTTCTCTGGGCAACTTGTTCCTCACCACCCTCACAGTAAAGAATTTCTTTTTAATATCTAATCTAAACCTACTGTCTTTCATTTTGAAGCCATTCCCCCTTGTCCTATCACTACCTGCCTTTGTGAAATGTCTCTCTCCAGCTCTCTTTAGGAACTGAAAGGCTGCTTTAAGGTCTCCCTGGAGCCTCTTCTTTTCCAGCCTGTCTTGGTAGGAGAGGTCGTCCAGCCCTCTATTTATCTTTGTGGCCCTCTTCCGGACTAGCCCCAACAGGTCCATGTTCATTTATGTTGGTGTCCCCAGAGCTGAACACAGCACTCCTGGTGGGGTTTCACCAGAGCAGAGCAGAGGGGCAAAATCCCCTCGCTCAACCTGCTGGCCACGCTGCTTTGGATGCAGCCCAGAATATCATTAGCAATGTTCAACAGTTCATCACTGAAGAAGAAAGAGTATGTTTCCCAAAACAACTTCCATCTTTCTGGTTTTGAACTGCAGTGTACTCAGCTACTTTACACTGGTTTCTTCTTTCTCATTTAGGCAAAATTAATAGGACAACTATTTGTCTATAAAATGGGTAGATTTGTTTAGGCTGTCTTCTTACATCTCACTGGATTTTGATGTGTATTGTATTGTCATAAAAATCTGAGTTTGGAGGGAACATAATTAGTGTGATGTGGTATCATTGGGCTTTTTATTTCAGACAATATAGTCTAATCAAAAGGAGGAATTTTGCTGTTGAATTCAGTTTCTTATATTGTTGGGCCAGGCTCTATAACAATAAACAAATGCTGAAAAATTTGAAATTTAAATTCAAGAAGGAATACGAAGTTTAATGATAATATGGTAAGTTTCTTGTAATTAGTATTTTGATTGTGCATTTATTGACATCCCTTAGGAAAGCTTCTGATGGCTCCTGAGTATAGATTGCTCTTCCTGTCTAGTTTCACATTTTAAATTATAATGCTTTTCCCTTTAACCTTTCTCATTTGCTGAGGCTTGAGTTCTGTTTTAAAGGATAAACGTCAGTGCTCATGTCTCACAGTCCAAATAGATTTATTTGATAAGTTATCCTTGTTTTTAAAGAGAAGTTTCAGCAACTCTTGAATTACTATTAGTAATAAAAAACCAAGTATCTATGTGGAAAACTGTGATGTGGTTGATACTCACATTGATGCTTTTCTGTCCTATTTTATCCAAAAGACAGAATGATATATTGCCTATTTACTGACAATGATCATTGATGGGAGAAGTCATGAATTTTTTTTTTAAGTTGAATTACTTGAGGAATAGGTTATATTTATATGATGTAGAGCTGTGGGAAAGAGTATCTGTTATTAGTGGGTATCCTTGCTAGAACATAGTTTAAGACAATGAGCGTGATGCCCATGTGTGATATCCGCCCACAAAAATTCATTCTATTTCAGTCTCTTCTGTTAGCATCATCCCTTTTACCCTTATGATCATCTTCACAAATTTCTGTACAGAAAGTGCTCAAACAGTAAAGGTCTCAATACTAAAGGTGAGATGCAAAGACTTCTTTGCCTGGCTATGAAATTAAAATCAGTGAAAAAAATAGTAAAACCTTTCCTTCATAAAAGTTTATCTAAGTTTTTCACTCTGTTATTGGTAAGAAATGTAGAAAGGCAGTAAGAGTCATATGAACACAGCTTAAACCTTTACTGACTTTGAAAATGTTAGGTCATGTTCAGCCTAAGTGATTTTTCTTTAGGCATCCACCATGGTGAAATTCTTTTGATCATTGTGTTTCAGAGAATTCTTAGATATTTGTTCATTTGGTTATTTGTTTGTTTGTTTGTGTGGGGTTTTGTTTGATTTTGCTAGCTGCTTTATACAAAATATTTTTTTCTATATTTACTGGAGTTTGACTATTTCAATTCATTTGAATTGGAGCCATAAACTCTAAAAAGCGCAAACTGGTATTCAAAGTTGCAAGTCAGACTGCCATTGTGATACAGATAATCAGCATGAACATTGCTCCTGTGAGTCACTACTTGCCCTAGTTTGTTATTAAATGCAAAACTGAAGTTCAAGGGTAGTTAAGATCTGAACTGTGGTGACTTCTTAGTTATGCTCTATGAACTGTGGAAGATCTTTGAGGCCATAACAAAGCTGTGGCTGGTGTGGAGAAACTGCTGGAGGAGTGAAAGCTCCACCATTTCCAGTTACAGCCATGCTGCGAAATTCCAAAGAATTTCAAAAGGTTTTGGCAGCACTGCTGTCCTTGGGATGGCTGAGATTGCCCAGCACAGCAGCACCTCCTCTAATCCAGCCTGCAGTCCAGCCCAGAGTGGGTGATCACATGTATCTCAGAGTGGCAGAGGCAGTTGAGTGGCATCTCAGTACTTGGTTTTAAGCAGCCTTGTGCAGCTGTAAGGAGAAAATAAGAAAATGAGAGGAAGGGGAGCTGAGAAAGACTGTGAAAGACAAAGAGGGAGAGAAGTCAAGAAGGCTGAAAGAAAAAAAAAAGTAATGAGTGAGGAAGAAGGGATTCTCTTGAGAGAATATGAGGAAAAGAAGATGAAATTAAAGAATAAAATGGGGAAGGGAGAGACTATTGTATAGACACTGCCTCATCCCTTGAAATCACGGAGCAGACATATTTAGATTATTTGTCCCTAGCTCCTGTTCTTATCTCCTGGTGTTGTGGTGCCTGTCTCTCCCTTCTGCATGCATCTCAAGATTTTTCTGTGCTTTGGTGTGCTAAAATTTATTTAATAGTTAACAATTAAAACCTTATGTTTTTTACATGCAGATGATTTTCTCCTTTCCCGTGCCACATTAAGCTACTAAATATGCATCTGGGACATACATTAACTTTTGTGTCCAATTAAGTGCACTCCAAACAGTCATATGTTTCATAAGTAACATATATTAGTTATCCCTTTTTTCCTAGGCTAAGTGTAGGCCATTGCTTTGGCTGTAGAAGATGCTTGGTTTTGTCTGCTGTGGGCTCTCCCTTCTCCAGTGCAGTAGCTTTTTTCTTCACTTTTTTTTTTTTTTTAAATTTAGAGCTTAGTTTTATATTTTCTGCCACTTTAACACTACTCTCAGTAGTTTCATCTGCCAACGCAATTTACATATTGTTTACCTTTTCTTAGAGCTTATTAATGAAGTTATTAAAATAAGAGAAAACTTCATACCTTGCAGTAGACCCACTGCCTATTTCCCCACAACTGAGTGCAATCTGCTGCCATTTCTCATCAGCCAGTGTTTGTGATCCTTCAACCTGTTTTCAATTTATGTGACAGTGCTTACATCCAAAGCAATTTGGGTTCATTTTGGGAGATTTAGTAAGACACTGTATTAAATCCTTTATTAAAGTCATGCTGTGTATCTCTCATCCAGGATTTTTGCAGTTCTATCAAAAAAGCAATCATGTTTCCTTGGCACGACGTTTCTTATGAACCCATGCTGCTTATTGCTCATTGTACCATTATCCTTTGAATGTTTAGAGGAGTGTTTTGGAGTCATGAGTTTTGTTTATTTTTTCTGTTTATTTTCTCTTTCCCCTCAGCAAATGTTCTGTTCTTTCTCATTACAGAATATGCTTGAAATTAAACTCCTTGTTTAATAAACCACACTTCTTCCCTTTATTGGTGTTTGAGGCTATATTTGCTATGCTGTATGACTTTTCAGAAATAGTTTTTGGGGGCTTACTCTTTTCAGTGTGCACTCAGGAATGCCTTTAACCTGGGCTAATTGACTGGATATAACTCTTTTTGTTACTTTTGTGCTATCCATAGAAATTTTTTGTTTCTTGTCCTGATTTTGGCTAGGATAGAGTTAATTTTCTTCCTAGCAGGTGGTGCAGTGCTGTGGTTTGGATTCAGTATGCAAAGAATGTTTTTAACACATTGATATTTTAATTGTTGCATATTACTGCTTACCTTAAGTCAAGGACTTGTCAGTGTCCCATGCTCTACTAGTGAGGAGCTGCACAGGAAGCTGGGAGGGATCATGGCCAGGACAGGTGACCTGAAGTGGCCAAAAGGATGTTCCATACCATAGAACACAGTATATAAACTGGGAGAAGTTGCCTGGGAGTTGCTCAAGAATGGGCTGGGCATCAGCCAGTGGATGGTGAGCAGTTGTCTTGTGCATCACTTGTTTCTCTTGGGTTTTATTCGTCTCTTGGTTTTATATCATTATTATTACTGTTGTTACTATTATTAGATTTTACTTTATTTTAATTAATAAAATGCTCTTATCTCAACCCACAGGCTGTACCTTTTTGTGATCCTTTTTCCCATCCTGCCAGGGAAGGAGGGGTGGGGAGTGAGTGAGGGGCTGTGTGGTACTAAGTTGCCAGCTGTGATTAAACCATGATACTTGTTTTCAGTCAAACCTGTTTTCAGTAGGAACAAATAATAAATACACGTATGTGGGAATCGTGAGTTTTGCCCACCTCTCTTCCACCAAAGTAGCCCTTCATTTGAACCATGTTTGCATTTATTTTATATCTTTCAGCAGTTCCCTTTGCTATCATTAACTTGTTCTTGGCTTTATCCTGAAAGCCATTGAGCACTTTGACGGAGGCCTTTTGAAATTGTAAGAATATATTTCCTTTTCGTTGCTGAAGTCATCATGCAATGTTTTTGGGAATATTCATCCATTCAGGTTAAGCACAAGATTTTATGTGTTGCTGTTGCTCGTAAAAGTTGTCTTCTAGAGTTCATCTTTTCCCTGAAGAGTAGCCCACTGTATGTATTGTCTTCATGAGTAAACACAACACCCTAGGGAGAAGAGTTATTTAAAACTGTGATAAATGCCATACACATTCTCCCTTTCATGACTTCTTAGTTCTCTGTTAAGAACAGATCCAGTGTGTGTTAAAGTTGTAGATAATGAATTTCTATCACACCCTTTCTTATCAAATGTCATATTTTGGTTCGGTTTAGGGTTCTCTTTTCTGGTTTGATTTGTTTTGGGTTTGTTGGTTTTGTTTGTTTGTTTTTGTTTTTCCTTTGGTTTTTTTTTTCTTTTTCCTCTCTCCCACTTCTGCATCCCATGATGAATTGATAGCTTCTGAAGGATGACAGGGAATAAGGAGATCAGCTAACTGCATCTCATCAGCTGGTGGGTTACTTTTTGTGCATTTTTATGTTATGACCTTGTGAGAAACATTTCTACAACTTCTTGTAGATATTCTGTATTAGAAAAATTTCTGTATTTGTTTTAAAGGCTGAAATCCTTCCCTCTATTGCATTGTTCCAATTTGCCAGCATCTGTTAAAGAGGACATAGTATAAAGTCACTGGTAATGTCAGCAGGTCATTGAGCAGAAGAAGCAGTCAGGGATGCTGGCTCTTCTGTCACTGGTCTTATGAATCACAGATGTCCTGGAGCACAGAAGGCATCTGAGGGTGTTAGTAAAAGCTGCCTGTGATGTTAAATTAGGCTGTGCTTTTTCTACCTAAATAGCATCAGCACTTATCTTTGTATAGGTGGAAACCTCAGTTTGCTGCATGAGTTAGTATATTCTCTTAAAATCATCAGTGAATACCCTGATTTAAGCAATGATCACTGGTACCAGAACATGTCAGTCAAATAAAACATCATCAGGAGGCTCTTGTTATCTGTGCCCAGTAATAAATTCCAGGATACTTTTTACAAGACTGAAAATCTCTCGACACTGAGAGCACGGTCATTTCCTGTAGCAGAAATGTCTTCACTTGACTGGTAAGTAAATAACTTGTACAGTGGGACACATTTTTGGCTGTGGCTGTTCTTTTTTAACCAGGCCAGCAAAGGTAGAGAGAGTTAAAGTAAATTTCCTTTTAGCTACTTCAACTTTAAAGCTTCTAAAAACTGCTTTGAGGTTCAGGGATGCTCACAGAAATAGTGCTCTGGACTCTTATCTGCAGCCCTCTTTCCTCCTGAGGGGTGTCACAGAGCCATGCTAGATGATGTTTGGCAATCAGCAACTTTCTTAAATCAGGGAAAACTCACTTGCCTTGCTTTAGCTGCTTTTTAATATGTGTAGTTCATAGCACAAGGAGACCAGAAAAAAAAGGTCAAGGATCCACTTTGATCACTGTAAAGAGCTTTAGAAATGTGTTATTGACCTCCCAAAGAACTTAATTCCATGGAAGCCTGAACAGCAGAGAAAGCCATATGTTTTCTGGAAGAAAAATATATTATTGGCTGGAAGAGGTTATTAAAATTGTTTTTAAAAATAGTAATTCAAATTTCCAAATAAAATAATCTTGAATCCACTTTCAAATAACTATGGTTTGAACAAAAGCTAATGGCAATTATTCTTCTCTCTGCTTCCAGAATGAAAGTTAGGAGTTATTATAGTCTGACTGTGAAATGAATGTTATCTCTTTTGGTAATGCTTTTTTTTTCTTAGCAGCCACTGTGAAACTGTATTTAATTTGGATGCTGGCAAAATGTTAGCTTCCTGTAGAGTGAAACACATATGCATTTCATGTGAAACACATGTATCTTATATGAGCCTGGTTGAATTGTGTGTTGCTGTGAGCTAAGGCTTCTGCCACATCCCCTCCCACATTATAAAGGTAAGGAACAGCAGGAGAGGTTTATGTGATGAATTTTCAAAATGTATTCCGTTAATATTTTAAATACAAAAGGGCTGTACTATTATGTTTGTGAAGATCCTTCTGTTTTCAGGCTGAGCCTGTCTGAAAAGCACTCATCGTTCAGCTCAAGTCAGTCACTGGATCATTGCTTAAAATGAAGGGCTGCTCTTTCTAACCTCTTGCAAGGAAGGCTTTAGCCAGAGCCAGAAAACAGAGCACAACCCAAGCTGCCAGCTTGTTAGCGTGAGAATCCCGCCTCCATAGAAGTCTTTGGATTAATGACTTCAGACAGACAGATGTGAGACTCGGACGCCATGTGTGGGGGAAGGGGTTTCTTGTCAGAGGGCCCTGGAGTGTTCTTGGTGATGAGAGAAGCTTTATTCCCTGAAAAATACAGGGTGTTGACTGAGAAACTCTGAAGGAAGGCTGGCAAAATGGAAGGAAAAATATAAATATTGCAGGTATCTTTGTTCTGGAAAGTAATGCACAGGGGCTGCTCTGAGTCCATCCAAGAAAACACCCTCCTTTCTCTGTGTTTGCTGTAAAAATCTTAAGCTGAGTTCTCCGCATCTGAATACAGTAATGCTACCAATGCATCGTTGCTAATGGAAGTGATCCGAGTTTCCCATGAGCCATCACTGCAGGAAAACTGATTTCTGTGGGGTAGAAGATTTTATAAGCACCAGATCTGTCATAGCAAATCCTTCAAGACTATCCCCTGCACACTGGCTTTCTTGCTGTGCTATCAAAAATAAATAAAATCAAATGAAATCTAAACATCTTCATCAAGCCCTTCTAAATGAGGGAATACCTTGTGGGGCACAAGTTACAGAATGTGCATTGTACAATAAAATATTTACATGTTCTGTGACATCTGTTGAGTGCAAGAGTCTATAGTCTTGAACAGCATTTGGAATGCAATTGTGCACACAGAAGAGGCAAATAGAAAAGTTACACAGTATTTCATAGTGTGCTTATAAAATTATTATGGGAATATAAAAATGCAGAACACTGATATCCTGAAATAGATTTCTTTACATATTGTGCATTCCAATTTAATATTAATTACATTTTTATAACCTGTATTCTGTATGTTGTAAGTGCACATATGCACATGCACTGTTTCACACAAACACGTATTCTGTCATACACTTATTAAAGTGTATGTCACACATTCTGTTTTGTGGTGTATGTTAATGCTAAAACCAAGGAAGTAGAGGCATATTTTCAGTCTAAATTCATAACACTGGGAATGGGTAAATGGGAACAGATGTGATGTAGAAGGAATTTTATTCTGGAGGGCTGTCATAACAGAATTAAGCTATCCAGCTGACTTCATTTCAGTGGTAGAAACTTTCAGCAGTGGGTGGTGTATGAGCAGAAAGTCACACCAGTTTAGAGCTCAGTGAATATCTCTTAAATATAGCCAAAGTACAGCCTGGTGAAAGATTTAGAAATAATATGCAGCAGCTGATGCAAAAAAAAAAAAAATGTTGGTGGACATACTGTGTCACAATAGCCCATCACATTGAGATAATGTACAGCTGCAATGACATCAGCTGCCCTGTCGAGAGCCCTGTGATGGGGTCTTGGAATGATGCAACTGAATTAAATAATAACAGAGGCTCTGTCAGTGTGTGCAGTGTGGCAATAGGCTGGAGACTCCTGAGTACCCCCTTGAGGTGTGTGACCTCCGCCGAGAACACGGATCTTTCTTCTCAGGTCTGGACACTAATAACTTCTGATGCATTCAGTTAACTGTCTTTCAAAATTTCCCATGGACCTGGCCCTGCAGCTACAAGGCCAGGAAAAGATCTTGCATCATCAGCATAATGGTAATAGTCTGTCCTGTGTTCAGTAATGATCTCACCCAGAGAAATCATATTTACAGCATGGGAAATGGGAAATGGGAAAGGAAAAGAGCCTTGAAAAGTGCCACATTTCAGATTCCTTTACTCTGACACATAATTACCCAGCAGAGCCAGTTACCTCCCATTTTTCAGACAGCTGGAAGAGGAAGGATGCTCTTACATGTAGGATTGTGGGAAATACAAGCTCAGTAGCTAGCTCTGAGAGAGCTTGTTTAGTGTGCCCCCGAGTAAGTGCTTCAACTGGCCACTACTTTGTCCTTATTTACAAGTCGATCGCTATTTCTGGTCTTCTAATTTTCTTGATATTTATAGGCCCATGGGTTGTCACCAAACACCTACAAAGTATCAAACACACAATGTTCCAACGCTCTTTGGACCTGCGTGCACTTCCGAGCACACAGTTCTTGCACTGCATGCAGTTCATTCAGATCAACAGTGAATAAGACTGCTGGGGAACAGGTTTAGAAACACCAGCCATTTCCTCTGTCTGCTAAAAGGACATATTATGGATTAGATCTATTATTTATTTAAGAATCCCAGGAAAAACTAAACCATAAGGAACTTCTTGAGGGACCGAAGAGGTAATGACAACTATAATTAATGCTTCCCTCAAATTTAATTCCAGAGTTTTTTCCATTTTCTAGAAATTGGCAAAATTGAGTAGGATTATTTGCTGAATTTTTAGGTGATTTTCTTGAAAAGTTTCTGGGTAGAGCATTAAGGAAGTTATCTATTGTTTTGATTGCTATGAAATGCTGACACTTGTTTCCTTTGGAAGGTCTCAAGCAAAAGCTTGAAATGTATTGCAAAAGGGCAAAGAAAGAGGAGGTTCCCTTTTATTGTTTCCCTGAAACCTTATTCCACCGGAGCTGTTTCTTCGCTCTGCAGGCGACAAGCTGTGCCCTTCTCTCTTGGTGGTGTAAGGGCAGGACCTTGAGAAACTGTAGGCTCCTGACAGGGCTGTATTTGGAGTCCTCCCCTCTCTCTCTCTCACACACAAGCACACACAGAGTATCCTGCCCCTGAAATACCCTGTCAGGAAATTTCTCTGTATGTCTGCTGGTAACGATACCAATTGTTAGTCACCAGAGACAGGGGAGGAGGGAATGCAGGGGGAGTCAGAGGAGGTGATGCTGGTGAGCACTGCAGCACGGGTGTGTGGGTTGTTCTGCGTGCCCTGCTGGAGCTGCAAAGGCTCCATTAGCAGTAACTCCTCTAACCCTGTACCTGCTTTGTACAGCGAATACTCACTGAAATGGCTTGTGAGCCGTCAGATATAAGATCTTGCCCCTTCTGAGCAAAATGCCTCTTGATTTCAGCCATATATGCTGCTAAAGGTCTTTTTCTTGGGTCTATATGATTGGTATTCACAAAGTGAAGGAGAGGGGAGTGGTCATGGCTGTCAGCACGAAGGAGAAGCAGCAGGACCCTGGCTGCAGCAAGAGGTGTTTAAAAGACTGAATGCTAACATCTCCTACAGCACTTCCCTGAAACAGCATCCTGGATAAAATAAGGGAAGCCTTGCTAGTATTTTGTGGACCAGCCTGTTAAATGAGTGACTACTCTTTCAATCTAACATGTTATTGTTTCTGATTACCACTTTTTAATGCACTTCTATCCACTTGTTCTGGAAAGCCTATTATATCAGACTGACATGGACTAATAGCTTGCTAGATTATCAGAGTAAGTAGACAACAATTGAGAAAATTATCTATGCCTATTAATACAGGAATTCTATTATGTTAATTGTGTATTCACAGAAGAGCCAGAGGGCAAATATATTGTGCCTTCACATAACAAAGTGCTTCAGCTGATGCTATTACTGATTGTATCTGAATTCATACTTTTCAGAACATTTGTGCTTTTTTACTTACGTGCTTCACAGCAAATTTCTAGAATTATATTTCGTGATACATCCTGGTACCAACTGTGCAGGGTCTGCAGTAATTTGTTATCCTAGAGTCACTGTCAAGTTGGACAACCCAGCTCAGAATGCCAGGACTGTCAGGAATGATAATGTCATTTCATTAGCATGTTCCCTAGTGCTTTCTTTTTTAAGGAAGCTGCTTGCCACACACAAACACACACAAAATTAAGAATGCTGCATTGCCTCTCTGCAAATATGTCTATCATATTTGTGCTGTGACATTTTATGTCACTCAGGGGTGCTGCTATGTGGCTCTGTATAACTGAGACACCCAAGTTCCTAGTTTTTCTTGCTGGTTTCTCCTGCCACATATAATCATAACAAGTGTAGGAGCAGCTCTTTTTTTGTCTCCTGCAACCAGAATATTGCTATATCTGACATCTTAATATCTAGATAGTGTAAGGGAAGACTAGACAAAGTATTCTTGTCTTAAACTGCCATGATGGGATACCAGTGTAGTATCCTCTTCTCTAGATCTGGGAACTGGAGAAAGATCTTCAAAACAACCTCTTTCTCCAGCAATTTTCTGAGTAAAGTAACAACTATCTCCAGCAGACACTTGTGAGGCATGTTCATAGAATTCTCCAGCAATCTCCCAGCCTCTGTGGGAATAGCCTCAGAAAACAGGATTTTTGCTTTCCACTGAGATGTTAAGGGAACCTGTTCTAGTTTACTTAAAGGTAGTGACCAAGACAGGAGAGTGTAAGGACTTAAAGACCGCAGTTACCTGTCTCAAACACTGTTTAGGCTGCAGGACTTTGCCATGGGATAAGCACAGAATGGAGTGGCAGGATGGTGCTGGCTCTGGGTCTGGTGAGGTCTGTCCTGCAAATCCTGGGTAATGCATCCAGACAAAAATTCTCACTGTGGCAAACTGTGTAAAGAAGCAACTGCTGGTACACGTATCACTGGTTAAACCAAGATCACCCCGAGTTATGGGACAGATGGCACCTGTGAATACCAAGGACCACTGAAGGCCCCCTGAGTATGCCTCCATGCATACCTGAAATTTGGACTGTGAGTTCAGCCACCATGACAGGAGCTTGAGATAAGATAAAGGTGATACGGTTGCCCAGATGTTATCTCAGACCAAGGGGAAGGTTAACAAAGCTGGGGGAGAGGAACGTGTCACTGATAATGGCACAATTTATGGAACACAAGGAAATCCAACTCAGCAACTGTGCTGAAATTAGCCCGGACAAGGTAAAAGGTAATTCTGGTGGGGGGAGATTGTGATCACCAACTCACAACCCGTTGACTCAAGAAATGCATCAACTCAAAAGAAGAGAAACACTGAGCATAGGACTGTTTAGCATTAGAAGTGAGGGAATCATTTAGCCAATAGAATAAGAGAACTGTGTAGCCAACGAGCATTAATTCTTTTGTTTGCTAACATTTATAAATAGCAAAAAGTGTTGAATGACCTCAGGATCCCCACCACCAAGAATCCCAGGGTGAAGAAGGACCGATGAGACACTGTTGGATCTACAGGTGCTGACTATCTTTTGCTTGATGTCTCTTTCTCTTCCTACCCACCCCCCAGCCCCTTTCTATTTCTTTCTCTCTCTCTCTCCATCACATTTTATTGTTAAATAAAGTCCGTATGATTGACTTTACCATATGGTCTCATTTGCACCTTAATTTGGGCAGAGGCATTTCTCAATAGTCAGATCATAACAGAGAACAATCCTGAGAGAACATAATACACCTGCAGAAAACTCTTTCCATTCTACCTGTGGGTTTTTTTTTTCCCGAGGCTACAATAAGTTGAAAAGAGATAACCTCTCTATTAACAAGTAATCAAGGATGTTTGAGGGCTACTGGAAGATGCTTCTACTTGCAGTGATTATGGTGTTGAATCTTTTGCCTGAAATGTTTTGTCATGATTGAAAAAAGAACTGAGGAGAAGAAGTCTGACATAAAAATGCTAGTAAAATGTGAAGGAAGGAGTAACATGTTCTTCTCTTTCCCTGGGATCAGACCAATTAATCCACAAGGGCTTTTTAAATACCACAGCACCTTAGTTGGAATTAGGGAGACATTTTACCAATTTCTGCTGATATGTGCTTTAACAAGAGAAATGTTTCATGTTCTTTGTCAGTTCTAAAGAAATACACTCACTTCATTGCAAAACTGATGAAGTTTGAGTACCATTAGCAATAACCGTCTCTGAAAATCCTCTAAGGATGCTACTGTTACTGCCATTGAAAACTCAGCAATACTGCTGTAACAGCATAAAAATTAAACTGATGAGCTGCAACTCAAGTGTTTAACAATGAGATATCAAGTGAACTATTCAAATATGCTGCAGCATAGCAATTCATAGCTGTAACTAACAGAATGCAACAACAGGTATTTGAGAGATGAGTGAGAAGCATGCAGTGTGAATGCTGAGGCAGCTATAATGGGTGGCTGAAGAAATGAAGCAGCAAAAAGAAATAATTATTGAAGGGACAAGAGATTTTAGTAGCTCTGAAGCTGACAGAGAGCAGTGCATTAAATGACTCATCCAAACTGGGGGAAGTTGATGATACTGTAGTAGTAGCAGACAATTGTTCGATTATATTCTAATCGTTAAGGTTCTTGGCCAGAAGATGACTGTTTCCAGACCAGTGCAGATTTTTCCTTCCTTTGTGTAGTCAGGAATGTGGGAATTTCAGGAACACAAAGGAAGAAAGAGTGGCTCCAGAAATGAGGGTTTAGACACTCATCTTTTGAATCACAGGTTAGAGACTAGTAGCTTCCACGGGGAAAAAACAACATACCTTCAGTTCCCTGCTTGGAGTCATTCAGACACCTATCTCCTGCCTACTTGGCACCCTAGGGCTAGGACTTTCCTGGGAAGCAAGTGAACATAGCCCCCATCTCTGCTCCCCAGCGAATTTCTGCACATTCAATTCCCTACTCACTGAGAAGAGATCCCGAGGAGCAAGGGCAAAACCTGTGCCACAGAAGCCTGCTGGTGACGGGGCAGTGGCTGAGCTGTCCATCCACTGGGAGGAGGAAGCCCTTTTTGAGCGGTACTGACAATGTCTTAATGTGGATGGAAAAGAGAAGTTATTTGGGATGGAGTATATGAGATACTTTGTCAGCAGCACTTCAAAATGGGGAGCTGCAATCCTGGCAGTCCAGAAACCCTGGGAATGATGGAGGTCTGCTGAGCTCCTGGTGTTCTCCTGAGAGTCCGTTCAAAGATTCAGGTATTTGTTTCTAGCTTGAACCGGGGACAGTACCCTGTCACTCTAAATAGGTATTTCCCAGAGCCAGAAAAACCATACCA
>VZTI01010898.1:1448901-1460916 GCA_013397865.1 Struthidea cinerea | reverse complement strand
AAAAAAAAAAAAAAAAGTATTTGACTGATCAGACACTTGATCTGACACTTGTTTGTTCCACTGCCTTCAGGCTATTTTTCCTGTTTGTACTGAGGCACATAACCATGAGTGAAATCAGAGACAAGATGTTCAAGTTTAGCCAGAAGGATGGTGTTTTGCAATGATATTTAGTTATTAATCAGTCTTGTGGCAACCTGAACCTGACGTATGCAATGATTATTTATTCTATTGCTGTTATTACTTCAATTGACAGGAGGGAACAAATAGAGCTTCACACCAATATCAAGCAAAAAGGATCCATGGCCTTGAAACCCTGAAGCTCTTTTTTCTGAGCCAAGAGAAACTCCAATACAACAGTGAAATGCAGAAGAATTTGTTGAAGTATATTAGTCATGAAACTGAGTGAATTACAACAATGCTTGCAGAAAAATACTGTACCAAAAATGGTGCATAAGTTTTATAATGAAAATATTGATCATTAATCTGTCTTACAATAATATAAAACTTTTTTTTTCTCAGCAATGGCCTTAAAATGTAAGGTTACATCAAAATTATTTGTATATAGGTAATTATTATTATTGGGTGGTGAACAAATTAGATTCCAATACAGAAGCAAGGGAAGGCTATTTCTGTACCCTGTGTGGTAATGAGCACCATTTTCATGTTTTTCTTCAACAACATTGTTCTATAAAGATAAAAACTGAACTTTGAAGAGGATTCTGTAGGCAATTCGTACTGGTGTTTGTAGCTGTTTTTGCAGGTGGAAAATTTGAACAGAAATAAAAAGCCTTTTAATATCTGTAAGTACAAGTGCCCAAGAGAGAAAAACAACAGAGAAGAGGAGGATGCCATTCAAAATTATGACAATTCCTGTAGAACTTGTTCTTTCAGCGTGTTCCATAACAACCATCAGTCAGTATGAAAGGGAATCTGTTCTTCATCACAAGACTTTTCCTCCAATTTTTGTCCAAGTTGGCTTGCTGAGATAAACTGGTGGGCTTCTGGCACTCACATTTTCCCTTTGGAACTTAAAGAAAATAAAAGAAGATTAATTTCTTTAAAAAAAAACCAAACAAACAAACAAAAAAAACCCCACAAAAACAAAAACAAAAACAAAAAAAAAAACCAAACAAAAACCCCCACATAATATTGCTTTAACATTACAGAGCAAAAATGAGAACAGAGGAAGTTATATTTCAGACCTGCCAGTTTCAACAGTGGTTCCCTAATTTGAAATTGTAGTGGTTTTATGAACTTGAGTCACATTTGATTTTTTTCTTGACCTTTTGTAGAAAGAAGCAGGTGTGAGGGAATAGTCAGTTCCCTGTGTGCATGTTATACTAATGAACACAATCTTGGGAAGGTAAGGCGAGGTTGGGGCGATGCTATAAACACCAAGAAGTTATTCTCCATTCCCCTGCCTCCAATCCAGAGGGTGATCAGGGCTTTTCAGAAAGTGCTTAGCTGATACAATCTATCCTATTGTGATTTTCAATTTACAGGGCAAGTGATTGACTGATGTTGCTTGTTAATGTAGTGAATATGTTTCTGTATGTTTCATCTGTGTGGTTTAGGCTGTGTTGAAATTGCATCAATTTGCAGTGTTAACTGTTATGCAGCATAAATAGAGCCTGCATGGAAATTTGAATTGGGAACTAAATGAGCAGATGCAGAGATAATTCCAGCTGTCACTATTAATATTTCCAATTTTTTTTTTTTTAATGCATACTTCTCCGATTTTAAATTCAAGTTTGGGGCTATGTGTGGATAAAACAGGAATCCATTTTTACTTAGATATGGCTCACCCAGGTACCAGATAAGCTGGTGTACCCACAGAGCACACCAGGGGTGCCACGTTCTGACTTGCACAGAGGGCACTGGCTGCCTGCCCTGCAGGAAACACCTGCCGTGTGCCCAAGGAGTTGTGTGCTACTGATGCTGCAGATGAAGACATTACCAATACACAAACAGATTCTCCTTCAGCCCTTTGTGACTTCCCAGCTCATAGTTTAAGGGCCCCTTAGTTCAGTTTCCCTCTGGGGCCATACCAGCTGAGAGGGCACAAAGCTCGGATGGAAATCCTCTGCCAGATGCCAACAAATAGGCAAGAATTGGTAGAAGAATCCTATGGGGTTTTAACATTGCATTTTGTTTATACAGACAGAAGAAGAGTTTGGCATTAATGACATCAAATGTGTGCAGACATCTTTACCTATAAACGGACCTGAATCCTCAGCTAGATATTCCTTCCTCCCTAGGTGAGGTGGGGATATAGGGAAAAGCAAGTGCTTGGAACATATTGTTAAGATGAAGGTCTGCAGGAAAGAACATTTCCTCCATCATTATCATCTCATTTATCTGTTTTAATTTTGGAGACAAGACAAAATGTTTCCCAGGCACCCCTTACCTACCCAGCATAGCTGCACTTGCTGCGTATTTCTCCTTAGCACGCTGATTTTACAGATCTACATCCTAAAATTCGTAGGGAATAGCTCCCTCCCCTGCAAAAGATAAGGTACTACTGCAAGTCATAGAGGACCAATCTTGTACCTGTTCCGTATGTGTTAAAGGGAAAATCAGCCCATTTAATTGGATTGCAGTGGTAAATTGCACTTGCTGATACATCTGTACAGTATTAACTATGTTTAGAGTGTCTAATTTGTGAATTGTACTAAGACATCTAGGTTTTAAATTCATTTACAAATATAAGAGTCTTTTAGAAACACAATAGAAACAGCTCATTAAGGAAATTTTTCCCTAGAAAAAAACAAACAAACTTCTGATAGGCCTATCTTCTCTGATTGGGGGACTTATACAGTCTTTCAATAAAAAGAAGATAAAAGAAGCATCTGTTTCATAATTGTCATCTAGACAGCATAATAGTGTCAGAATGCAAATACTACAAGAACTGCAGATGCTGTGTCAATCCTCAAAAAGTGTTTGATATCCAAGGCTTTGAGAACAGTGTAAGATTAGCATATACAGAGAGCAATATTTTCATTAACAAGTCACCCCAAAGCCCTCAAAACCCCACTTTCCTGCAGGATAAAGCTTTGGAGATCATTTTCATGAATTGTAATATGTCCGGTGCTTGCAAGAAAACGTATGAAGTACCGTAACAGATTATGCATCCTCGGGAAGAGATATGGCTTAAGAAGAAAATTAGTGGGTTTACCAAAGATGAAAGGTGATTTAGATAATATTTTCTGTTTGCATTTGCTTAACTGGTATTTAGAAATATCCATACTAATTGAGACGCCTGGGTACAACAGCAATACAAATAGTAGATGTATTGTGAACACTGATCAAAGTCCCATTCTTCCCTTGTCCTAGGATTAGAAGTATGAAATAACAAGAAATATTATAATAGATTTTTTTAAAAAAATAGAAATAATATTTACAACAATAAACTCCTATGTTGTTATCCAGTGAATTTGTAATGCCTTTTTAATGGGTACATCTAGCTGTGGTGCCACAAAGGCCTGCTCATCCCAGAATCAAAATGGTCCCCTTCTGGAGCAGAGTGGGCAGAAGGAGTAAGACACTTGGATTTTAAAACTGGATGAAGAAGTTTATGTGTTGACTTTAGTTAGAAATTAATATATTGTACGTTTATCATATCCTATGCATTTTTCAGGCCCGCTGTTGTAGAACAGGCTATTAACCTTGCTCTATAGCACCTGCTGAAGAGTCCAGAATTTTTGCTTCCACTAAGCTGTTTCTCTTGGTTCTGAAAGTATGATTATTAAGAAGCATGTCTTTACCTTTAGCGATACTCACTCTATCAATTGGTAAAACACATGTAAGAAAAGTTGTCAGAAGGAAACTGACTACTGTAAGAACAATAAAAGATGGTGCTGTGCTAACAGGTGGTGGTGGATTTACCCTGCCTGGACAGCAGCTGCCCACTAAGCTGCTCTGTCATTTCCCTCCTCAGCAGGACAGGGGGAGAAAATAAGATTGGAAAAAAAAAAAATGTGGCTTGATAAGAAGGCAATTTACTAAAGAAAAAGTGAAGATTGCACATGTGTAAGCAAAAGGAAAACCAAAAGATTTTATTCTCTACTTCCCATCAGCAGACAAGGTCTGGCCTCTTCCTGGGAAGAAGGGTTCAGCACCCACAGTGGTTACTCCAGAAGGAAAACATTGTAAAATAACAAATGTCCTTCCTTCCTCCTCCTTTCTCGTAGCTTTCATATTTGTTATAAAGTATGAAATATCCTTTTGGTCAGTGTGGGTCAGCTGTCCTGATTTTGTCCCCTCTCAAGATCTTGCCCACCCCCAGCCTACTGGTGGAGTGGTGGAATGTTGGAACGACAGCACGGATGCTGTGCCAGCACTGCTCAGCAGCAGCCAGAACAGAGGGGTGTTATCGACACCTTCCTAGGCCCCAGTGAAAAGCACAGCACTGTGGGGGCTCTGGGAGGAAAATTGCCTCCATCTCAGCCAGGGCCATACACAGGTTACATGTCTATTCCCGTTTCCATGAGAACTGGCTACCAGGCAGGGAACAGGGTACAGAGCACTTCAGGTCTCTCCACCTGTCACTGCTGACATCTAACATTCTCAGCCTTTCCTTTGCTTCCTGATGAATCTTTACAAAGATGGAATAGGAATTCAGATCACAGTCATTATCAACTTATTCCTGGAATATGAGAAATAACCCTGGCAGAATCAGTAACATGGGATTCTGGATGCACTGGCCTTTGTTTCCTGTTCCTTTTTTCATTCATCAAATATTTTAAAACCTGCAAATACATTTTGGTTATTGTTGGCATGGTTTTGTTGGGTTGCACATCATACTCTGGAGTCCAATTTTCAGCCATGATAAAGGGCATAACCTTGCTGAGACTGATCATGCTTCCCCAGATTCTTTCAAATTACACACTGGCCCACAGCTGAAGACAGCGTGTAAATATATAAAGACACACATACATTGCAGTGCTTACCTTTCAAAGATATCCCATTAGATATCCCATTAGCAAAGGCAAAATAGTGAGAATAGTTATTGACATAAGAAGCCAGACCCATATTACAATACAAAGCAAGGCTTCTAAAATAAGATTGAATAGGTGGATATCTATTTAATTTATTAACTATAGAATAAATATACTACAGTCTGAAAAAAACAAGGAGAGTAAAATCTCATTAAGATTATTATCCTCTTTTGCATTACAAGACCCAATATTAAGCTATATTGAGATATGCTGAGACTTACAAGGAGCAGCTGAGGTCACTTTGTTGGTTCAGTCTGGAGAAGAGAAGGCTGAGGGTGCCTAATCACAGTCTACAACTTCCTCAAGGGTGGCAGAGCTGTTGATCTCCTGTCTTTGGGGAGCTGCAACAGGATGTGACGAAATAGAGTGAAGAAGTTCAGACTGAATGTTAGAAAAATGTCTCTCATCTGAGAAAAGCTGAGGAAGAGTATAACGAACAGCACTCATGAATAATGTCCTTTGATGTGGTTTAGTGGTTTAGGGGTATGCTGTGCCAGAGAGTTCATATTTCTAATTAGTCAGGAATAGCCTGGAAGTAGGAACTGCTAAGCAATTAACTGTGGGTGTAGATCCCATCAGGAATTAAGCACAGGGAAGCTTTTGGTGAAATCCCACTCTTCCTGAAATTGAAAGCAAAACACACCTATTGATTTCAGCAGCATCAGCAATGTATTGACTGCATCATTTACCAGCTCACCAGCCAGTTTGCCCTTGATCTGTTTGCTTTTCTCATCCTTAATGCATGCAGTGTGACTATCACCTCCCATTTCATGCTAGAAAGGCCATGTAACCGGCAGCCTTTTCAATCCACAAGAGAAAAATGTTGAGAATTTCAACTGATGGCCTAAAATCAAGGCTCTGTTGATTTAGTGTCTCCTGCAGTGAGGTGGCATGGTTGCAGTGGGTAACACCAACCTTATCAGCAAAGCAATCTTCATTGCTTGTGGCCTTTGGGACTGAAAAGAGTTAAAACCAAAAGGAATGAGGTGAACTTTAGAATGATGTCACTCCTCATGCATTGCCGAATAAATAATTCCCTGTGACACTGCAGAGACTGAGGACCCAGTGCTGGGAGTGGAAGGAAAGGTGGGCTTGTGTCATGACGGCATTCAACTAAAAGCTGGTGACTTCTAGTTGCCTTGTCGATGGCAGCATCCAGAAAATTCCTAAATGTTTAAAGGAAAAATGAAATATGTTATGGATTTTTCACAGTTTTTACACTGGGAAGAGTTATGTGCAACATTAAGCTTAAACTGATTTTCAGTGTTTGAGCACTGGCCTGGACAGTGGATCTAATTAGAATCTGCAGTTATTTAAATAGCAGAATTGAATGCCTGGGTTGCAACAGTTCTCATTGGTTTAGAAATATGTTTTGTTAAGGAAACTCTTCTTGTGCTTCTGAGAAATGAATTTAATTGGGAACTGTAAACATCAAACAAAACCTGCCTTTGCTATTTAAGCTGTGATAGTTTTGCCTGAATACTCAACTTAGAAACAAACAATGAAAACAGAAGCTGAGCCACAGAAAAACCCAGCTGCTGTAAAGCACATCTCATGGGAACCATAAATCTATATTTATAAAGAACTTAAATTTGTCATGATCCTTTGTCAATACATTTGGTCTTTTGAGGTCTTTTCCACCAGCTTTGTGCAAAGCAGGCAGAAAACTGGCCAGAGTGGTACCTGTGGATCATCAAAAAATTCAAATTCACTACAGTCTTAATCAGAACTCCTTTCTTCATCCTGTGTAAAGGAGGTATTTTGGCACTCAACAGCTGCTAAAATGGGTCCAGGGAGGGCTCTGGGTCTCTAATGTTCACCCAAGAAAACTGTCCCACAGGAGCTAGCACATGATAAATTTGCCAGTTGACTCAGAGAAGAAAGATACCTGTCACAGACTGTGTCGCAATCCTTAGCTACTAGTTACATTTAGACAAAAAATTATGTGTGGCTATTACAGGCTCATTTCCTTCCAGAGTGAGAAAACAAGACCGATTTATAACTAAATGTGTGTGACAGACTTCTCACCTAATCCTTCAGCTTCTGAACACCCTCAGCTCCCAGCAAGGTCATGTGAAATAGAGGAGTTATAGCACCTTGCAAAGACATGGAAGAAAGACTATTCGGGGGCTGCAAGTTCAACAGAATCAGTGACAGAGCTTTGGTACAGGGGTCACACCAGGGATATCACACACTTTCCTTACCTTGTGATTGTGTTCTGAAAGAGTCATATTTAGGGCGTGGGGTTTTTTTCTCTGCACAAACCACTATGGAGTTATAATAGTAGCAAAGTGTAATGTTAGCCTCTATGATTTGAGCAATGTTCCTCTAATATGCAATCTCTTAATTAAGGTCTGACATGGCCCAGCTATTATTTACACTTACAGTGGTTGGCCATCTAGGCTTCACTAATAAATAAGCACTTTAATGGCTGAACTACTTAATAAAGCTTCAGTGAGAGAAGATGAAAATTAAGGAAATTCTTTCATTATGAAAATATGCTGTGCCATCTAATTGTTCAAAAGCAGATGTCACTCAAATTCAATTAAGCTGTTTAATGACCTGCATGATTATTACTAACTTGATGGAAGGTTTGACACAGTTAAAGTAAATACAAATGGCTGGTATGATTTTATCTTGTCATGTGTCTGCTTTTTGCTACTTTCCCAAAATATCTGTGTCAATCTGTGTTTTTTTCTTATGATATATGAAAAATTTGCATTGTCTGGTCTGAAATAAGAGCTTACGAAAATTATTAACAAACATATTTTTCTTATTTTCACTTCCAAATGTGTAGTTTTTGTCTCACGAAGAATATGTCAAGTTATTCAAATGTGAGGCACTCATGAATGTTGCTGGTTAGACAGACAGCAAAGCTCCCCAAGCAAGATCTTAGTTTAGTGATTTAGCTTCTTTTGTTAGTGACAGATTGGGAGAGATATTAAGGCTGCTTTTTCTCTGTAAACAATGTCTTATAACGTGCCAAGCTTTACAGCACATTAATGAAATCCTTAAGTTCCTCCTGGTTTATTAAGAAACAGACATGCAATATTCACTGATTATTAAAATGTTGTTCAGCACTTCAGATTTTATAATGTGCTTCCCTCTTCCTTGTTTCCCTCATCCTCATGACTTTTTAAATTAGCTAATTATTGCTTAGCACTTATTACTTACAAAATTAAGAATGGATTATCTTAATTACAAACTTAATTCCATGTTGCAGACTTCGTGGCCACACAGCTTTCATTGCATTATGAGGTGACTATTTCAGTCTTTCCTGGCAGAAATATGAAGTTGTGTGGATGAGGTGTAGCTCATCCTGGCTCTGCAGTGGTGATAGACTTAAAGAAGTTCTAGAGGTGCTGCGCTTCCCACAGCCATGTGTACATGCCAGCTGCTGCTGCGCTGCAAAACTTCTCCTCACAGACGTCACTGCCCACGTCCTTTCCTTGGTCTTGCTGTGGGCAGCAAGGTCAGCTGCATCTGCCCAAAGCAAACATCAGTAGGAAGTGTTTAGTCCTGCATGGGAATGGGGGAAGGACTAGAATGTCTTCTTTAAAATCTGCTTTTTCCACTAGATCTGGTGCAAGTATCTATTTATTATAAGCAAATTGAGTTTTTCAGATGTGTTGGTAATTTTGAAACAATGACAAAACCAAGAAGAAATCCTGAAGTGAATCCTAATGCAGATGCTCTGGATGGATGGCTTCCTGCAAAGGAGTAGGAAGAGAAGCCTGTCCTTCACACATTGATCTCAGATCCAGGATCCGATTTCCAGACTCCAGGATGGGAAGCCCTGGAGGCCCAGAACCGTCCACGTGGTGACACAGCCCTAGAGCAACAGAGCCTGAAAAACAAGGCTCTTCAGCATCTGGTGCTGCCAGGCAGCTGGCAAGCCTCCAGCTGAGCATCGTCTATGTCCCAGCAGAAGGCTTTGAATGGGACGCATTTCTGCAAAATGCTTGTATTTAGATTTGTCATTTTTCATTTTATAAAACAATTTTAAGACTGCTTTTGCCACATCCCAGCCTACATTTTTGCTGTGTCAACAACCTGCAGTAGAACTTACGTTCATTTCTCTCTTCTTGCAGGAATATTGGGCTAGCTGCAAAGCACTGCTCCACCCTCTAATTCTTAAACGTGTCCCTGTGTTTCAGAAAATAGCCAAAGGTTCTCTTTGAGTAAAGGTTTTGCCACATGTATTTTGAGGTCACTGCAACTGTTGGGTCTTTTTAACCATTAACATTTTGGATTGGATCTCACCCCATTTGTGCTTTCCCATGTACAGAAGTCATCCATCTGTGTTAGGAGCTAGGTATGTTTATTTACCTATCAATGTACTAATAGCAAGATTGGAATTGCGAGGACTTTATAGTTCAGACACGGCTAAAACTTGAGACATGGAAAAAGTTCTAAGTTTCTCTGGAAGAAAATACAGATTTTTTAAATTTTAATTTGGAATCATGAGAACACAGCCAAGCTAAACTTACTTGACAACCAAGTACTAGGGATTTGCTAGAAACCCTTCTAAATAGTTAAAAAAATGCAACAAAATAAAGAGCAACCAAACCAGTGATTTCAAAAATGGGTGTAATTCTCCTTCTCATTTCTGTGTCTAGGGTCATTGTCTGCAATTACAAGTTCTTTTGGAAGGTGAATCACAAGCATGTAAAATTTGCTATTGTACTAGTCTGAAAGCAAGGCAGTGAGAGACTCGAAATCAGAACTACAATTTAATAGGAAAATACAAAATAAATGCAATAGTATGGAAACACTGACAGAGTCAGAATACAACCTGACGCCCTGTTGGTCAGGGTGGCGGTAGCAGTCTGATTAAATGGTGGCTGCAGTCCTCCTGAAGTGATAGATGTGGTTCTGTTGAAGCGGTGATCCTGTAGAAGGGTCTGGTCTTCCTCTGAAGCTCCAGTGGTGGCTGTGCAGCTCTTGTCCTCTGGGAATCCTGTAGTGTTTGGAACACTTGCAGTGTTCCAAACCTCAGGTTATATCCAGGTAGGAGTGCTTGGTTCCTCCCCCTGGGCAGAGCATCTCACAATGGGATGATGTAATTTTATGAGTCATGCAGTGAGGCTTGATGGCACATTGAGAGAAAAGTATCCCTCCAGAGGGAGTCATCAGGGATGTGTCATGGAAGAGATAAAGAACACTGCCCCACCTGGTTTTAACAGATGGTGATAGAATTGGTGATACTTTTGGTTACATTTATATTGTAACCTAAGGCAGCTATTCTCTTTTCCTCCAACTCTTACGCTTTCTCTGTTCTGTACAGTTTATACTTCTAACATGTTTATCCAGTAAAATTCTACTGAATTAGGCTAGGACACAAGTCTTCCTTAAGAAAGTTCCCTTTTTTTCCTTGGTTAAGTTCTTTCATAGGTACTTGTATGGGTGAAGTCTCACGTGGACTCCTCTGGGTGAAATCTCACTCTGTCTGCTTCAGAGTTAACGTAACATGGGCCTCTTCCTAAGGCAAGGCTGGCCACATCTTATAAAAATGATGTTCTCTGCACCAAGTGCTGTGATTATGCAGCAGAGGACTGAATCTTTCACTTGGGATATTTCATAGGAAAGTGGAAACATGTCCTGCCAGTGCCTAGAGCTGACTGAAATCCATGCTGGCATGGTTAGTACAGTTCTGAGCTAGGTCACTTTGTTCATATTCCTACGGCTCAGACCAAGAGTGGTGTATAGCTCGTGCAGCTCTGTACAACACTTTTTTTCAGTCTGAAAAGAAGGGCTGATATTATCTAAGGATATTATATTAAAAAGGTGGTCAGAAATTAACAGAGACAATTCTGAAACTCAAACAGATCTCCAGATGTCCTCCAATACAACAGGTTTTTAAAAATTAACTACAAATACTTTGTCATATGCTACCCAAGAATTGCCCTGTCCACTTGGTCTTTTTAGCTGTGGCTACATGTCACTAAATGCTCATCAGCAAATCCCGTTAAAAAAGCTACATCCACCATTTCTGTCACTTATTCCTACTCCTTCTTAGCTCTGATAACCCAGCTTTTCATGTGACTCTTCACAGGTGCATTTGTGGAATAATGCAGACTAAGTGATCACTTTCTAACATTTCTTTTTAAGGAAATCTTTTATTTTAGGCCAGGACATTTAAAATTTGTTTGGAGAGCTGCCATGCTCAAACCCAGAGGAGAGGATAAACTTTTGGAGAGGGGGTGTGGGAGAACACAGCTGGGTACAAATGTAAATCTGGAAGTGGATTTGCTGCCAATACAATACAATAGCACCTTGTGTGAAGAGAGAGCTGCTTCCCTCTAACTCACTATCATTTAAAAACTGAAAATTCTCAGCTAAGCTCTTTTAGCATTTTTTGATGGTGAAATTCTCAAAATTCAGAAAGGATTTGCAGAACAGGACAGTCAGGAACAGCTGCCAGGCTTTTAATGACTTCTGGAAACAAGAAATAATCCAACAGGTTTTGGTGATGAATGAACCCAAGATTTATTAAAGACGAAACCTCTTTCTCTCTATGTTCTCAGGACAACCCTGCCTAAATACGAGTAGGTAAAGGAAAAAACCCATATTTTTCTATTCACATGCCCCCCATTCCTCTGCTTCATTTATTAGTTGCATCTCATCATAAGCACACACAACTTACAACAAAGACTGTGAGGGACACAGCACACATGATTCCCAAGTATGGCTGTGGTTCCTGGCTAGACTGGCTTAAAAATTATGTATTAGTCAGATGTTTTCTGTCCATGGACATAAAAAAGGAAATACCTCAGATGTACTTCTAACAAGATAATATGTTTGCTCTGGCTGAGGTCTTACTCTTTTAAGTAAATTGCAATAAAATATAGTTGCTACTGTGATTTTCTAAACATATGTTTTCTGACTAATTATTGTTCCCTGTCAGCTTGTTGTGTCAGAATTAATTTTGTCTTTCCTGATCTGTGTTTGAATCTCACTTGATGGTCTCAGCTAAGTTTGAAGTATTACCACAGTCAATTAAATTGCTCCATTGCCA
>VZTI01010898.1:1384867-1448825 GCA_013397865.1 Struthidea cinerea | reverse complement strand
AAAAAGAAAAAGGCAAGCACAAATCTTACTTCCCAAAGAGTGTAATACATAGCATGGTTTTCATTCAGGGCTGTCATTGTTTACTTCAGATACTAGCAACTACTTCAGATATTGGGAAATATTACATCCATCTGTCACTTGTTTCATCTATCTGTTCTGAATGAATATCTAAATTTACTGGTACACCTTGAAGCTGCTTCAGTTTCATAATGCTCTTTTTAACTCAAGTGGCTGAAAAAGGTAATAGCTGAATACATGGACTGACCTGTCCAGATGATAGCCACTGCCTCAATAAATACTGCATGTTTGCACTTTGGATTTGCCTAAGTGGACACATGGCTAGCCAAATGAGTGAGCCTATGGCAAAACTTATGCAAAAAAATAAATGTCATCCTTTTCTTGGAAAAGACTTACTGTGCTTGCGTCTATGCTTGCCTCTTGTCTAAAGCAAATTTTTGGTTATCATTCTCAATTTGTGTACTGTGGATTTAAGTCGATTTCCCTTTAAAAGCATCCTGATGTCACCAGAACAATAAGGGTAAGCATGAAAAGCTTAAACATCCTCCAGATATATGCCAAAGAGATTCCCATTAAAAAACAGAGGAAGAGTAGAAGGCTCATGCTAGAGGGTCTGTCATGAAGATCTTATTTACAAGGAAAGCACTTATTTTACAGTACCTGCAGATACTAATAATAATATCCAAATTGAGAGAAATCTGTGAAGAATCTCTCAATTCCTTCTTTTACATCTTGATAAATAAAGCAACATTTTCTTTCACTGAGTACATACACCTTTGGGGCTGCAGCACTTCCAGTACTATTAAAAGAAGAGATGTGATACTCATTTGCTCAATTTTTTGAAGCCCTTTCCATCCACTTGCATGTCTCTTAGTACTAGAAGAATTAATAGATAATAGTGCCGCTGCCTGAAGCACAGCTGGGTAGCAGTGGTAACAGATTGTCTAATTTCTAAGGGGCTGATTTAACTTTAAAAATATGGCTGTGGTTCTGCACTGTACGAAACAGATGGGTTGTTTGTACAATTAGGCCTTAAGTGTTAAGTTCTCCTCTGGATTAAAATGCCCAAGACCTCTCTTACCAACTATCAGCTAAGGTGTGTGTGTCTAGTACAGGAAAGGATACAACCCTGAGTGTTAAATAATGTTTGTCAGACAGCTGGGGACAGAAGGGTAGCACACTGCATGCTTCTGTCCCATGTTATTCCTGCTCTTAATTTGGCAAATCGAACCATTTATGGATCATAACCAAATTTATTTTTGTTTATCAAAATCCCACATCTCATCAAGGGCCTGACTCTGCTCCATCAGTGAACATGCCAGAATTTTCGGATTAACAACTTCCCAAGTTATTATGTTGTCAATTTTCACGCTTTTGTCTTTAAGACCAGGACATCTCAGGCAGCGGTGGCCAGACATCAGTGTCTTAGTGCAAGTATCTGCTCCTGAGCCTGCAGAGTTAGAGGCTGTACTGGGCACAGGTGCACACTCGTCCCTGTGTGTTTTGAAACTGTTCAGACACAGTCATTTAATCTGCTGCTTCTCTTTTGAACTTGTCAGTGCTCCCTTTTAGATCTGGACCAACTGTTGCATTTTTTAATATACAGCCTTTGAAAATGATTTTGAGGACCAACAGGAGAGTACTGATACATTCTTTGAAAATTGATGGTTTTTTACACCGAGGAGGTGCCAGTTCTTTTGGGATCCCAGTAAGAAAGGCATTGACACTCAGAGCTGGTTAGATGATTTATTAAGTACGGAAATTGTAGAGGAGGTGACAGCAATGTGAGTCTCTTTGGAAGCTGGGAAATGCAGCTGTTGCAGAGTCAGAGGAGCCCCTCCTTGTGACAGCCCACCACACAGTGTTCCACTGGAGCTGGGGTTTGCCAGCTCAGTGTTCACTGGCATTCCCAGGTACAGATTCATCCGTCATTGACAGCTGTCAGGTTTGGAATCTGGACTCAGCTTTGAAGAGTCCCAGGGATAGTGCACTCCAATACTCTTACCTCAATAAAGATACAGTTCCCCAAGAGGTGCATACATTATTTGAAGTGCACAAGATAAGGCACTACACATGTAATTATGGCTAATACATATTGAATACATGAAAATTGGTTACCTGTGAATTTGTTATGTATACCTGGATCAGTTATGCTACGGTATAAAGCAGTTGTATGGTATCTATAAGGAAAAAATTGCTTTTCAATACAGTGCCTCTTGTGGGGCCTCTGCCCTGTTTGAGCAAGTAGTCTTGTTGTGCTTTTCATCAGATTAAATTTTTATTTACTATTTGGTTTAAGTTTCAGATGAAAATTCTTTATCAAAACTGAATTACCAAAAGCAGAACATATCATTGTCCCATTTTTCCGTGTGTCAGTTTCAATTATAATGGATTTCCAATTCTGATTTGCTTTGTTGCACGTGCTCTTGACAGTATTTGGTACAGCTCTGTGCTTTCCTGACACACATTAGCCAATGACCTCAATATTTAAAATGAGGCTTGCGTACCTTTGCCATAGCCACTAAGAAAAGAGTTCAGGATTCCCTGCTCCATCACATCAGATCGGGTACCTCTTTACCCAGACTGAAAAGTAGGCCAGACATTCACATTTTTCTAGGCCTTACAGCAGAGCTAAATGAGTTTTGAAAACTATTGCTATTTTTACACTGCCTCAATAAGCTTGCTGTGAAAGGTACACTTTGAAGGTATCACTGTGGAATATCATCCTTGTCAGAAAAAAATGATCTGATGTGAGTAGGTCTTGGCACTTGGTGAATGACAAATATTGTAATTTTGCCAAATATTTTTCCATACAGTTTATAAAGGATAAAAACAATTTCCAGTAACTGAACCCAGAGGAATTAAACTTGTTTAGAAATATAATTGTAAATTAGTCTAGTTAATCACTTACAACAGACTGGAATAATACTCAAAATGTTATTTATTATCAAATCATATAGAGCATGGCAGTCAACAAATTTGCATTAGGATTTGCAAGGTAAAACATCTAATTTATAGAAGTGCCATGTTAGACATTTAAGGTTCACTCTTCATTTCTCATTGTTCCTTCATGTGTAACTTCTGACCTTCCCCAACCCTTCAAACAAAGCTTCTGAAGCTTTCTTTTCTGCTTCTATTTCCTGCAAGAAGGACCCAAGCGATGGCACGTTGCTAAACAAATGTATTGACTGACCTGTAGGGAAAAAGCAATTCTTCACCTTTCTCCTTACTTTTAAGGCTGTTTGGTTTACTCTCAACAAAACAGCAAATAACAGAGCCAGCTGTTTCCCTTTAAGTCAAATGCAGTTTTCTGGGCAGCGAGACCTTACACAAGTCATGGCTTAGCAATGGCAGTCTCCAGTTCAGTGCCCCCACCGAGACTCTCCAAACCACGCTCTGCTCTCTCTCGCTCCCCCATTTTCCCCTCTCCGTCCCCTGTAGCGGAGTGGAGAAGAGAACTGGAGACACAAAAGGCAAAGGTCAGAGGCTGAGATAAGAACAACTTACTGGAAACAGCAATGAAACAAGAGAATGAACAGCAACATCAACAATACTACAATAGCAACAATACTAATGACAGACAGTACAAGAAAAGAAATCATGCACGTGGAAAGAATCCCCAATAGTAGACAATACCAGAGGGCTCCCCCTGCCACGCTTACTGCCCTGCAAGGAACCTCTTCTCCTCAGAAGAGAGTCCCTGCGCCCCACCCCTGGCCATGATGTGAGGTGGTACAGAATAAGCTCTGCATCCCAGCTATGCCCACTCCTGGCTACTGGAAAAAATTACCCCTGTCCTGACCAGAACCAGGACACCACATCACTACACATACCAGGGCACCTTTACATGATAGGAGACCACAGGGCAGCATGTCTAGATGGCCTCTGACCCTATATATCCCGGGCTTATGTCAAACTCAATCACTCCAATGTTTCCATTTTTATTAATGGGATTTCATCCCTTTAGCATAGTAAATATGTTAGGAAAAGTGTATCCTTCAAGATGGAGTAGCAAATGAATTTATATCAGAGTTACAGCATTAAAGACAGCTGGGTGGTGAAAGCCCCTTACCCACCCAGTTAAAAACAATAAAGAGCCCCTTTGGTTAATATACACCCTGTGAGTGACTGGTCATACTTGTCACTTCAAACATTGCTTCAGAGGGGCTTTGAGTTGCTTAAGGGCTCATTGGTAGACAGAAAAAGAAAGAAATAAAATTTGTAATTAAATCTGTTCAAGCAGCAGATTTCAGTTTGTTTTGCTGCTCTTTTAACCAAAAAATTCAAGCAGCAATTGAAAAAAAAAAAGTCATTATTCAGAGAATTCCTTTCAGTGAAGTAACACCTCCATAGTTCAAAGCAATCTAATAGCTGGCCTTTGAAATTACAGCTGAATATGGACTCAATTCTAAAGGTGTCGCTTGTACAGAACTGTATCTTTTTAGCAGTGTCGGTCCACAGCCTGCACACACACAGGAGAAGGCACAGAACAAATTAATGCTTATAGCTTTATGTAATAAAACGGTTGATATTAAAAAAAAACCAACTTTTTCCTTGCTGGCACATACTTCCCCATTCAGCATATTTCCTCCTAGTTTACTTGTAAAAAATTCAAATTAAAATAATCTACCAGATGTAGATTTATTCTCAGACTTTCAGTCTACTCTGCTTGTGTAGAGAAATGGTACTGAAACAGCAGTTTTACAGAGACACCTCTGAAGGCATGTATCAGTTGCAGCAGAAAACAAGGAAAAACACGTTGTAGCACATTGTTCTGGGGTGAAGTCCACCCATAGCTTTACCACAAATATGAATTCATTAATTATAGCACAATTCTGCTCGACATTTTTCCAGCACTTTGGATCTGGTATTCCATCATCAGATGAATGTTTTCCCAAACCATAGTTCTTCCTGGGAATTTCACGTACAGGAAATGCTGTGAACAGCAGCTGCAGCAAACTGCCTCATAAAGACTCTCTATTATCACTTCTTGTTTTTGTTACTATCCTCTGGAATTGTTCTTTCCTTCTGTCTCCATCGTATGCTGATTTCTTGTTTCCAATTCTTAACATTCACTGTACACTTTGAATGACAGTGGAAGTAAATTCTTACTTGGATTTTTTTTTTTTCTCTTCTCCACTGAATAGAATTTTTTTGCAGTGGTCCCATTCCACCGGAAGAACTTGAACATATATATTTACTTAATTTTTTCCCAACTCCATTTAAATATTTGGCCGTGCCCTATAGGGTAGTATCCCAGTTCCTGCCAGTTTCACATCCCAATGCAATGGCTTGGCCAAAAAGTGACCTAATGTGCATAAATTCTCATGATCTAAAACACCGTGGTATTGAAAAGCTAAGCACTCATCCCTGTTAAGACAATAAACTCTCCTCCTTCTGTTGCAAACCTCAGCTTGTACCCTGTGGGCTCTACTGTCCTTCTTACAAACCCACTTCCTGCTGCTCAGTAGCCAAAGGATTAGTATAAAGCTTTTCAAAGCCTTGTCTGTAAAATCTCTGGATCCCATAACCGCTAAGGCTGATGAGAAAGTTCAATCACTACTGAACAGCAGGTCACAAACAAGGAATACCTCCTTGTTTCTGCAATATGGTATTTATTTACATTCTGTCTTTCCAACTGGAGTTTCAAGAGTATGACACATCCAAGAGCTTAAATTCATCTGAATTTGGAGAGACTTCCAAAGTCTTTAAGTTTTTAAATCCCCTTAAAACACAAACTGCAAGGAGCAAAATTACACAGGCAACCCTAAAAACACTATTCCAAATCCATTTTGTTTCCTTTTCTTTTTTCCCTGAAAATACCTTTTTTCTTTTTACTTACAATTTTATCACTTTTTGTTCACTTATCCATGTAGTTGGAGTGGGGAATGGGTTCATGTTCCTTTATTGGTCTTTTATAGTTCTATTATTTTCCCTCACAGCTTCTCCTTTTATATTCAGATATTCTTCCCCCTTGATGATGTTGCTGTGTGATATACTTCACATTCTAGGCATATTTTCCATTTCTAGCAGGAAGGTGATGTTTTGATTCAGTTTTCCTATATGCTGGGATATATGTGGAAGAAGAAAGAAGATGTGAAACCACCAACACATGCCTGGAGTTCGCACTACATCTTAGTGTACCAGTATTAACCTGATCTCCTATTGGTTCAAATTTTGAGTGTCTTTAAATATATATTACAGTGATTTAAAAACTATTAGAGTAGACATTTGAACTTTATTATTAATGTTTTAGAAACTGAAATCACACACCTGGTCATGAAACTCACCAAAGGAAACAAGACTTTTATTTGTAATTAAGAAAATTGTAAGTAATGGCTAAAAGTCATTGCTGCCTGAGACACTCATCTTGCAGAAACCAGAGCCTGCTGGTGCTGCACATTCAGGACACAACAACCTCAGGATTTCACCCCTCAGTCAGGCACTCGCAGCTCTCAGCGCTGACCAGGATAGGTAACCAAGGTCCAAGTCCCACCTCAATGACTTCCACTGCTCCATACAAAGGCTACCAATGAGACCCATTTTTAAATGTCTGTCCAGTAATTCCTCTCTATGCAGTGATCTTTAGTATGAACAAATACATAATTATTAATTTATTTCTATGCACTATATTTAGAAAGAGAACGAAACGTGCATTTCAATCCAACAAACTAGACATTCACTTGGAGTATTCATTTGGAGCATTCATTTGGAGTTGGATGAAGGCTACTGATGGCAAAGTTTTCCTGGTTATGAAATAGAAACTAAAAGACAAATACAAGAAAAAACTAATTATTTGGAGAAATCTTTATTAAACATTTTAATACAAAATTCAATAGTAAAAAAAATCATGTGATGCATATGTAGAGTTTTTAGGCAGGGATCTCAGCCAAGGCATGTGGTAAACCTGATTTATTTTACACTGGAGTTCAAAACATCTTTGTATTTATTACTTTATAAAGACTCATTTAGAAAAAATGTACAATATCTTTCAGAGTTATTAACAAAAATCTAAAAATAAAAATTCACATTTTCATACACTCTATACAATAAAAGCAGAAAAGATTGCCTTCAATTTAACCTCTAATGTGTGAAAACATGTGAGTATGGCCAGCGTCTAAAGTTTTATAATATTCATTTGCCATAAGTATTTTTTGTTGATGCATTTATGCAAAGATTCCAGAAAACTTTCTTAAGTCAGTAGACTCTTTGATAAACTGCTGGTTCAATTCCAAAATTGTTTTATTTTTCAGAATTTTTAAAGGATATATGCACTCACCACTTTTAATATTGGTTGTCCCTACACACTGATCAATAAAGAACAACATCCTTGCTTACAACATATAAACCCAGTATAATTTTTTACAGTACAAGAAAATTACCAGAGGAAATTTGATGAAACTTTAAATGACAAATTGCATAATCTACTAAACGGCCCTGAAAAATGAAAAAAATAAAATGTCATCTACTATCAAAATAATAATCTACTTACAAATATTCCATCTTGCTTCTGAACTTCTTTAAAAACAGCTGCTATAAATACTATGTAATTTTGCTCTGATGTAAAGCATTTGATTTGACAGGGAATTCTACATTAATTATCCTTACAGAAACATGTCCTGAATTTGTCCTAGAGACTTCCGAATGCAAAGTAAGACCACCCCATAATTTTCTAATCCAGCTGAATTTTCAATCCATGATTGCACCAGATCAGTTCTGTATCTCTAAATTTAGTCCCACAATCTGATTATGTAAGATGGAAAAGGCAGATCGAGGCAGTGCAATCTGACAGTACTTTTAGCCAGACACATGAGAGCCTTTGGAAACACAGACCCAGCTAATAAGCATGCTAACAACTTTGGTACCCAACAGGGCCACCCCAGAATCATTACCATCTACCAAATGTCAATATTCATTTACAATTTTACACTAACTTACTTTCATGGCTTGACTGTAATTTTAGTGATAATCATTACATGGTCATGTTCACAACCCCATCAGAATCTACAGTAACTGGTACATGTAGCAGTTACCTGAGTATTACTAACAGGAGGAGTTTGTCTAAATGTACATATCAGTACAAAATCAAAGAAATCTCTGAAAAACAACCTCCCTGTCAAACTGTCTGAGAACAGTAATATTGGCTTGCAAAAGTAGTCTGATTTTACTGAAGAGATCCTTCTCTCTACCTCTGTTGACATAATTTAATACAAAAATGAACACACAGCATCATCCTGCCTACATTTCTCTGAGTGAAATTCACGAGTTTAGAGCAACCTCATCACTGCCTTTTTGAAGGATAGATGGATAGTAGATTGCTTCCATCAACCTAAGCCAAGCAGCTTCCAGTGAAAAGCTCAGCACCTCCACCTGCCCTCAGATTATGAAGTTGTATGCCAGGAAAACAGCAAATATATCGAAGTATAATTCCCATTCCCATTCATACATAAACTAGAAGTTCATACATACAGGTTGAATTCCTAAGAAAGGAACAAAGGTTTTTTTTTTCTTTCTTTTAATACAGTCTCTGATCCCAACCCCCCTCCAGAAATTGATTCTTACTGGATTACTTCCAATTAGCAGCACACAACTATACAACATCTTCAGCAACAGTAGTGTCAAAAATTTGGTAATAAACTTGATTTTTCGTTGCATCTCTGACATTATAGGACCTGATGAAGCATTCTAGCCACGGCAAGTCACCTGCCAACAAAATCCAAATTACTGTTCAACATTCATTTCTAATTTTTATAGGAGGCAAGTATAACTGAGCAGGATCTTAACTAGGATATCTAAACATATACAGTAGTTAGTAAGAAGAAAAATTAATTGTTAACTTTGAAATTCCAATTGGTATCTTTTAAGTTTCCCACAAGATCTGAAAGGGTGCTTAGTGACAGTCTTCCAACACTTGTCCTCTCTGCACCAGCACTCCACAAAACACTTGGACCCAGTAGTCGTGCCACAGTATAAAATACATATATGTAAAGACTTTCCAATAATAAAAATTCATCTCCATGTGTCTAAATGAGACAATTTCAATGGCCTCAAAGGGAAAATCCTTTACAATCTTTATTACAGGACAACTTTTTCTAAGTATGGCAGACTCCAGGGTGATTGCAGTGGTCACTGACAGCCATGTATGTATTTGGAGTATGCACTGGAGGTTGGAGCTGCATCACACATCCAGCTACCTTGGACATCTGTAGTTTAGGCAGAGCTACTTTGTGCCACAACACATACACCGAGCAAAAATCTCTGTAAATGGATTTGGATTAAGGATTTGCTCAATTTCCATGGATATTTCCCATGGCAACGGATGCTCTAAATCAGCATGTGCAATCAAAAGCATGTGCCACACAAAGCGTGCGCCATACACTGAATTTCCTTTCAGTTTTCCTTAATGTGCTGTGATATCCAGTACGAGAGTGTTCTGGTTAACTTCCATATGAATACAGATGGTATGTTAGTGCCTGCACAGGCATGACTGTATTCACACATCACTGCATGCTACATGAGAATTTACTGAACCATTTATTTTCTTTCTCAAAGGGAGAGCTAATATTAAAGACATGTCTCAGAACAAATTAATTGGAACTCTGCTTTCAGACTCCAGCATTTCTCTGTTTTGAGTTTTGCCCGTGCCTAAGTTGAATTCTAAGACTTTGCATATGCAATAGCAGATTGAAAGACCCTTTCCCTTCCCACCCCCCTTTTAAAATAACAGCAAGCTGACCTAATTTTCTTCCTGGAGGACAGAGCGTATTCATGGTCATCTGCATCTTCTGCTGAAGAAAATTGTTAGTTAAGATTTCAGAGGCAGGAATTTGGAAAAAGTTTTCCTGAAAGAGAACAGAAAAATATGAGATGTTGAAAGAGGCGTAAGAAATCATCAGCCAGAACCCTGACTGCATGCTCTTTTAGGAACTTAAAATCAGGTAACACAACAAAAGAATAATATTATTTCAAAAAACTGTTCAGATACAGAAAAAAACCCAAACTGTCTGAAATAATTAACAGTCTGTTTTTCAGTACCCCTGAGTATTTAGGGACTACAGCCACCCAGAAAGCACACCTGTAGGTCTCTATACATAACTGGCAGATACTCCTCATAAGCTCCATAACAAGACAATATCAGACAATGTTATGGCCAGAGAGGATGGTCAGTCCCCCACAACAGTCCTTCACATCTTGAGAGGAACAAAATCACTTGAAAGCAAGGGGCACTGCAACCTAGCTTTTTATCTGTGGAACTCCCTTAGTGTGAGTTTCATTTTTTGACAGTTTTAGAAACTATGGAAAAAGACTTATATTGTGGGGTACATTTCTGAATGGAGACAGAAAATAATAAATGGAACATTAAAATGTTAGATAAACATTTTCTGTGTATTATTAAACCACATACAGTAAGCATGACTAAAAAACTCCAAGTTTATTCTTTCCAAGTTTGTTACCTGATTTTGTATCTCTAAAGGCTCATCATCTTATAAGTTCTCAGAGTGAGCTAAGATTTTTGTTAGTGATTTCTCATTTTTGTTACAAGATACAAATACAGAATAATTTGCCTCTGCATAATTTTTGTATGACATGTTTAATGGCAATGATCAGAAGTTAAAAGATAATCCAGCAGCAAAACTGACACAGATAACTCTCTCTCTTCCAACTCTTCTTCTCAGTATAAAACTTTTTCACTTTTTTGCTCCACTGACTTTTCCTGTAAGGAGGGGAGGAAAGAAAAGCACTGTGTTCCTATGGAAGTGCAACTGGAAGCTAGTGTAAAGCTGCACTTCAAAGTAGCCCAGTTCCTTCTCAGGTGGTGCTGAAGGACTGGAATTTAGGCTTGGAAACTATTGGCTTGTCTTTGAAGTACCACCAGCAGGAATGCGAGCAGCTGGAACTCCAGAAGAAGTTGTGGGTATTTTACTTCAGCTAAACTGCAGTACTGAGCAGTATCTGATAAGAAAGTGAGCCACCCTGAAGTGAAAATTTTTGGAATTTTGCATCAAGAGATGGTTTAATTCTTTTCTCCCACCTTCCTTTTGCAGTTTAGTTTCTTGATATAAAAAGGAAAAAGGACAGTAGAAGGAAAAGACAACTGGCTGAAATGGGGATTGTAGTCTTTGAAGTCCTTTGCTGTTAAAACACCATGTATTTTAAGAAAAACTACACTTTTTATGATATTACTTTTACTTACAGTCTTAAAATTAAACTAGGAAGAGTATTCTCTTCAAAGTCCCATTCAAAGTAATTTAATATAATGGTGGAAAATGTGCTGATATAGACACATTAAACAGCACTGCTGTGCAGAAAAAAAATTCAACTAAATTCTTTCTCCGTCCCATTTTGTCACACCCACATTGCAGTGACAAGAAAACCATCCATTCTTCAGTGTCTCAGGTAGCAGTAATGGCCTTAAGTTGCTTCAGAGAAAACTGAAGATAGGTTAATTCTAAGGTTAGTAAAGTAGTTGAATAAACTGCTTCTGAAATCCACAATAAATATCTGTACAGACATAGCTGAGTTCTGCCTAGGGAAAGAAGGTCTCCTTACCTCATGATCATGTGAAACAAAAACATCAGGCATTACTGAATGGATAGATTCTATTGAGAGTTAAAAAAAGAGGTAATGAGATTTTAAACTAATGCATAAGTCAGCTGCATAAATCCTGGAACACTCCTATCATTCACGCAGCATTCAGGCTGCATAATTTAACATTGACAATAAAAGAGAAATTCAGCCATAGAAATACATAAAAGTCTATGGAAATACCAAATAATCTATCTTCAAGATTCAGTTTTGTCTTCATGCTTTAATAGTCTATACTCTGTACAGTATTAGCAACCTTACAGCACTGTAATTATTCCTACAAAACACTGCAGGTAACATAGAATGAATATTTGTGTACATACATTTGTTATTTAAAAAAAAAAAATAAAATCCAAATGCACATCATCTGTAGAGTCTATCTTTACCTAGATTTACTTACATAATCAAAAAGGTATGCATTTAGTGCTCCTGTTTCATCAACCAGCGTAAACTTCATAATAAAAACATACTGGAGCAGTTCAATACCTAAAACTGAAGAAAAGAAAAATTGATGTTTCTCTGAGAGAATTCGCAAGGCAAACGATAACTCGAGCTGACAATATCCCTCCTTTAATAGTAACTGACTTTGGATACTGTCATTAAAAGTATAAATTAACAGACCAAAACATAGAGGCTCTGAACAGCAAAATGTCATTTATCTTTAAAGACCACATTGCAATTTTCCTAGAAACATTTTAATAGATGAGACTATAAAAACAAATAAAGATTTTTAAATACTTATTCCCATGCTAGTAAACAAAAAGCTAATATTTGCTTAGATCTTAGATCCTACCTTAGTAGAATCCTCCTACTCCTGTGTTCTTTTATCCATGGAAGATTAGAGGTGCTGTTAATTTGGTGCTAATAGGAATTTCACCTGAAAACTATCTTCTGAGGAAAACAGTTTATTTCATATGATGTAGTAAAAGCTACCAGGCTTGCTCAGAAAAAACTTTGCTGGCAGTTCTGAAAGTATTCCAGCGTAAGTAAATGACTACAGTCACTCCCTCACTGGCAGCAGTAACTGTTATGCTGCAAACGTAGAAGATCTGAGACAGTTACTACAGCTCTGCATCAGTCCTTTCTGGGTACACCTACTTAAACTGGTAGTTATTTTTTGTTCAACTTATCTGATATACTTGCAAGTTTATAATTTAGTCTGAAAATACAGATGATAGAACAATATATACATAAAATAGTGTAACTGTCAGGAAGCATTAATTAATACTGTTTTCATTTTGAGAACTGTCAATCACTGCCAGTTATGTATTACTTAACAATTATTTAATAGGATACAATTATGACAGTTTATTTAAGAAAATCACTGTATTGCTCAAATAGTTTTCTTCTTTTAGAATGTGTTTACCAAACTTATATACTGCTAGATATTCCAACTTAATATGTTAGAATATGAATTGATAAACATGCAAATATTCTTTTTCCTTAATGTGATATAAAGTTTTAAACTCCATTTCCAGCATTTTAACATGTTGACTGCATACAGTAACACAAGGAATACACGAAGCATAGAATTACCACAATGTAATTGTTGTGGTATAATTCCTTTCACTTGAATATTATTTCTTGCAGACTCTCTAGAACATCCTTAACATAAGGTTTACAGAAGATAAAACTCTGACTTGTATGAGTCATTAAATAAGACTCTCTTTAGTTCAGGTCAGAAAAACAGTATCTTCAAAAGGAAAAGCAAGACTAACTTCTAAGACTGCAAGTACATACACAGTTTAAAAGTAACACCTACAACCAAAAATTCATGACATCTGCACAATGATAAGTGTTACTACTGTTACCTATGGTAGAAGAAACTAGTCAACATATAAAATCCTTTAATTCATACTGCAATAGTTCCAAAAGTAAATATGTTATTTCAACTGGTAAAAGGTGAATGAATTTTACAGCACCATATTCAACATGACCATAATTACATGCTTGCTGTACAACACTGCAACCCAGAGCTGCAAATCAAATGATTTCATATCAAAACTACAGAAGCAAGGCACAAAAGTATTTCAGGACAGTATCTTGTCAGCTGACCTTGTGCTATTTCAGTTGGCTCCCATGATGGTTGCTGTTCTGCTGCAATGGAACTTAGACTCTTGATAGGCTTTGGAGTTGAACACTGCTTGCACCTAGCATTTAAAACAAGAGATGGAGACTAACCAAACACTGATGTATTTGTACTAGAAGTGTTCTGCACAGAAAAAATCAAAATTCTGATTTTTTTTCACAGTGAAAGTGCAGAAGTATTTCTATTGCTGCTTGAAGTTACTATTTTACCAGACACACCAGCTTTAGAACACAACAAAACCCTTACTGCTGTTTTTGAACTATCCATGAGGAGAAATAAATCTGGAAAAGACCACTTCAGTCAATAGACAGGAATAAAACTGTACATCAAAGCTGAGAGAGCAGGGATTATTCAGCCTGGAAAACAGAGGGCTCCAGGCAGACCCTATTGTGACCTTCAAATGTATAAGAGGGGCTTATAAGAAAAACAGAGAGGGACTTTTAACCAGAGCCTGTAGTGAAGAACAAGGAGCAACAGCTTTAAACTGAAAGAGGGTAGATGTAGATTGTGCAGAAAGAAGAAATACTTTACAAAGAAGGAGCGAGAAGGCACTGGAACAGGCTGTCCAGAAACATTGTGGATGCCCTATATCTGAAAGTGTTCAAGATGAGACTGAATGGAGCTGAGCAACCTGGTGTAGTGCAAGGTGTCTCTGCCCAAGGCAGGGGGTTGGATCATGAAAGGTCCCTTTCAACCCAAACCATTCTATGATTCTAAGATCACTACATTGCTAAACATATGTACATATGCCACTACTTCTCACTTCGTAAAAAAAGGAATTAACCTGAACTTCTAGCACACTCTAAACCCATTACAGAGTTACAAGAGAAATTTGGCTTTGACTATGCTGAGAATATGAACTAAGAGTTGTTAAAACACTCTATTTTATTACTGGTGTATTTACACCAATTATTATAAATTTTACACATGACATAGTAAGCTAATACTGCAAGTGGACGGAAATATTGAAGAGCTGTTTTCAAAGTTGCTCCCATTTGCCCTAAAGAATGAAATTACAGAACCAAACTATTTGTTTCAAATTAAGCTTCTGTATTAGTATATTATAGTTAGAACTTGAAATAAACATTTATTATCTTTTAGGATTATATGCAAAGCATGTAACAAAAATCAATAAAACTACTCCTGCTTAAGTGATGCAAAGTCAAGCTCAGTGAAGTCACTTATTTCCTTTAAAAAACCCACTCAAACTCCAATAAAGTAACTTAACTGTGAATTTTGCTTTTTATACGCGTGTTTATTTTTACATATAGATGAATATACATGCATATGCACACACATATAAGTCATTCTATCATAAAAAATCTTCTCTAGACTTTGCTAAGTATATGGCACTGATAAAAATGTGCATAAAACATAGCTCTGAAATGTCAGCATACTTGTGAGGTTCCTTCCTAAATATCCTATAAACAATCATGGAATATCTTATAAACCATTCACTTTTATAGTCAAACCATTTGAAGAGAGAACAACGTCTAAAGGTGAGTTGTGTGCAGCTGGGGAAATACATGGATTATGAAAGTGCAAGGGGAAATACTTTGTATTGGTGAAGATCCTGTCCCAGTAGGAGTACCCATATACTGCCTTTATTTAAAAAAAGTGGTAGACAGCAATATCTGGAAAGGTCAAAACTACATATGACAAAGAGAAACAATTAACTGTATTCATTTTATGGATGGCCCTTAGGGGAAACTTTAGGGCTCACATGAAACATAGAATGTTTCTGCACAGAACATTTTTTACTGCCTGCAGACCTGGCATAGTGCACCACTGCACTGAGCTCTGCCTGAACTGCCATGCTGCTGGGCGCTACTGGGAGAACACACGGCTGACAGCTCTCATTGAGCAGGAACACGGCAGATCAAAGACACCAGATCTAGATGTGCGTACTGTACAGCTTTGGAATTGTGGAATTCAGAAACCTGTTGAAGTTGTCTCTACAGTAAATGACATCCACAAACAGGTAAGGCACTTTGCAGTGCTGTGGATCACAACAAGTTACAAATGGTAACGTAAGGCTGTCCAAAATCCCTTACTGCTTCCAAACCTCAAGCTTTCCCAACACTAAGAATGAGAGAGAATGAGTTGTAGATTGACAGGCTGAGATTATTTTCTGGATCTCTATTTAAGTATTATCTGTTACGTTGTATATGTACATATAAAACCCCTCAGCATACGGTTTTAAAAACAATGTATGTTTTGACTTCAGTCTAAGTGAGACCAGAAAACGGAAAATCTGGACTAAAAGATGTATTTACGTACTTTGCGCAGCATGTTTGTTTCCATTTTTATAGCACACTGCCCTACCCATGCACCACAAACAAAACCGAAACTGGAGAGCTGTGTAATTAAGGACTGAAGATTTACAGAGCAAGAGCAGAACTGCAGTCAGTCCTTTGATACAAGGTATCAAATGATAAGGCATTTCATCCCTGATGTCAGTACTGTGCATGCTATGTATTTTACATCAAAGAATCTTTGGGTAAGTTATCCCTTCAGCACTGCAGTCTGAATTACTGAAGAAAATGCTATCTATTACTGCAACTACTGAAATATCAACAAATACTTTTAACCTACCCATAATATTTTACATTCCCTTGTAGAAGAAAAGGAGCTGAAAGATCTAATAATTCCAGATCATCTTCTGTGGATCTCACAGGAATAACACACTTAAATTTTTTTGTAAGCTTCCATATTTCTTTTAGTGTTCCACCTATTAAAAACCGAAAAAACATAGTTTCTTAAACAGTAGTCAGAAATAAATTGAACAACTCACAGTTCTCAGCAGATTTCAGGGCCTTCAATAATAATTGATATCCACTACTGAAAACTCAAAAAATAGCCCAATATCTTCCCACTTTTACTCAACAACAGACTCAATTAAGAAACAAATATTGACATTTATCAAAGCAGATGCCTTAATATCTTCCTCATAGCTAACACTATAATCAAGAAGTTGTATTTAGTTAACATCACTTCCATATAATTACTCCTATGATTTTACTAGCCATTTTGCTAGGAAAAAAAAACAAAGCAACCAAACTGACCTTTTATATGCACATATCCATATACAGACATATTTAGTTGCTGACACTTTAATATCTGAAAATAGATTTACCGAGTTATATTGCTCAGTTGTTTTAGGAAAATGGAGAAGAAATAGATTCTTTTTTTTTTTTCAGAAAGAAAAGGTTAGATTGAAATCAGTTTGGAACATGTCAGAAATAAAGCAGCTATTAGAACTAATCCATTTTAAAAGAAAGCAGAAAACAAAAGGGGTCATTGACCCTCACACAAAGGACCACCTGACTTATACTTGCTTATTCACATCACTACTTGAGCACAATTGAAGACGTTGTTATAAACTCTGAATGATGGTATATGCAACTATTTATTATTTTTACTATATTAAAAATTCCTCAGTAGTATCTTGCTAAATTGCTTTGTTTAAAGGTCAGTGGCTACTTGTCTTCCCTGAGGAAATCTGATAAAAACCACACCAACCCAAAAAAACTCATACTGAGAGAAGCTCTATTAATCTGAAACAACACTGACATCCAGAGGCTGACAAAGTTAATTGGAGGCTTGTACTCCCAGAACCCTTTCAAAACTTTGCCACATCAACACTAAAAATAGGCTTGCTTAGAAGACTCGGCAAGCTTTTCAATCAGAACTGAAAAAACAGTAAGCACAGCTAGAAGAAAAGAAACCATATTCAGATGTTAATTTTAGCATAATCAACAATAAACAATATTTTTATTGTATTATTTTTATTTATTGCAACATCTTTATTTTATTTATTTTAGCATAATCAACAATAAACATATCTTTACTTTGTACATACTCAGAGTGGACACAGTGCTGTAAGAACTGGTGTATTTGCCATTTACCTTACCTTCTATCATAAGCAAGGTGTCTTCAGGATGTTGAAGCATTTCATCGTGCTTCACAAAATGGATGGCTATTTCCCTTTGTTTCTGGTCTTGAGTAGTCCACATTACAGATTCATACCAGGATGTATTGTGTAATTCCGGGTTTGGGGCAGTATTGGCAGAGCCACGTAAAATGAAATCAAAGTCATCTCCATATGGAACTTCTTGCCTAAAACCATTTCCAAAATGAGTAAGTAAATTCTAACAGCTTCTTCTCAGGCAATCTACCAACAAGGATCACAGTACTCCAAATAAATATTAGAATATAGTCAAGAGAGTTAAAGGACATACAGGAAAAATATCCTCATTGTTTTATCAGTTTAAACATTTAGAGTTGTATAGTATATTATGACTTTCTATGTTAATAAATATGCTAAGCAATATGCTAACTTACCTAGGAGCAGAGGCAGCCTAGTGGCTACATCCCACACAAATGAAAATCCACAGAAAACCAAATCTATCAGCTTTATGTGATTTCAGTTGGGCCTTAAAAGGGCCACAAACTGCATACCACTTCATTGAAGTGTAAAGACCGCATAACCTTATATTATTTCGAGTTTTATGTTTTAGTCTATTTGACTTTGCATATATTGAGGGAGAAAAAAGACAAAAAAGGACACGACCAGAATAGCTTCACATAAACAGAAAGTAAAGGGAAATCTGAAACTGCACCTCACAGTTTCTATCCAGTCCTGCTGGAGTGCACCATTTGTGCATTTCCACTTGCCATACAGAGAGAAGCAATAATGCAGGCCACCCAAATTATACCAGTATTACAGAATCAATTAGGTTGGAAAAGATCTCTGAGAGTGTCCAAAGCAGGGCAACGAAGACAGTGACGGGCCTTGAGGGGAAGCCATATGAGGAGCAGCTGAGGGCACTTGGTCTGTTCAGCCTGGAGGAGACTGAGGGGAGACCTCATTGCAGTTACAACTTCCTCATGAGGGGAAGAGGAGAAGCAGACACTGATCTCTTCTCCTCTCTGGTGACCAGGGACAGGACCTGAGGGAATGTGTGTGATTTGCCTGATATTTCTGGATCCAGAAAAGATACCTTGTCTGGAAGACACACTGTAGTCAAACATATTTTATTAATTCATTAGGAGACTAGTGTACCTCTTTGCATGTCCTATTTTAAAACTGCAATAAAAAAACACTTAAGGTACTTAAATACAACTACAGTATGGAAAAAACTGCACTGCTGCATTTGAAAATAAAGAAAAATTATTGTTTTGGAAGCACTCAAAGGATTCCGTAAATGGAACTCATCCAATGATTTCAAAATTTCCTACTTATTATCAGTGAGTTTCAAATCTTTGCTCAAAATGATACACATTTACATTCAGCTCATCTTACACAAGAACAGGTTGGAAACACACTGAAAATCTAGGCAAAATATACAGAGCAATTTCTACTTATACTGTGTGAAACACTTACAAAGAGTTGCATTTGGAACAATGAAGTTTAACAGACTGATGGAGTTTTTGGGGTTTATAAGTTCTCAGCTTTGCTCTAATGCGATACTGTTGAGGAGCTGTGCTGTTTGTTATTGTTTTCAGTTCTGTGTTACTCAAATCCTGATGATCTGTTAATACTGCAAAACAATACACAGAGAGAGGAAAAAGCACCAGGTATACTATTAATCACCGTAATATTTGTAATACAGGAAATGGCAATCACAGGTATGCATTTTTCCCTTATTTCAAACTTTTCTTTCCTTCCCAGCTGCAGCCTCAGTTTTATCAATACAACTCGTTATTACAGACTGTAAGATAAATCATACCAGGCTGCAGGAGCATGGTGTAGAAAAAACATATGAAAGTAGAATATACAAATATGCTCTATTCCTTTAAACAACAAATAAACGCAATACAACATATATGCATTTATACTCTTGGAATTTATACTCTTAGAATAGCTCTTCCTACAATAACCTTTAATATAATGTTTCAAAACAGCTTTTGATCTTCAGCAAAATTAAAATTCACCTTAAGGTCAAAATGTTACCCACCTGTAACAGATAACTGCTGACATCTCTGTAAGTGCAAGTCAAGATCTAAAATCAATAAGAATTCCTAATTATTTTCCTTCCTTCTTTTCTTTTTTATCATATGGACACACACAAAGAGGTAGGTAGACAGACAGGTAGATACACACACAAAACCAAAAGCTGAACAAATGAAAACGAAAATCCCAATAATGTATGACAACAATACAACAGCAACAACAACAGCAGAGTAAGCAGGAGACAAACACTGCATATCAAGAGTTAATATATTAGAGGGGAAGTTAGCATATACATTAAATAGTAATGCTTATCAAAGTGAACATTTTTCAGAAGTATACTGTGAATGATCTGCTGACATAAATTGTATTCATCCCCTGTAATCATTCTGGACAAGAACATAAATACATTATTCTAAAACCAATACGGACTGCCTGGTCCCTCCTCTGAACAACCTCTACTACACACAGAGAATGCAGTAAATAAGTGCAAAATTTTTTCAAAATTTTCAGTTATGGACTGGATATGAAGCATTTATTTATTCTTGACTTTTGCATCCTTTCAGAAATGTCCTGTATTTTTATGTTAATAATGGCTGAGTAACACAGACTTTTAAAAGCTAGAAGCAAAGATACAGTCTATGTCCAACCAGCTTTAAGAGTTTAATTCCCTTTTAGTTACTCTTATCTTGGGCTAAAAACACCATTCAGAAAATAATACGGGGTCTGTAGAACTGTTTATGATATCACTGCTCCACGGAAGTGCACCTTACAGCTCTGCCACTGACACAACTTTCTATCCAATGGCTTAAGAAGGGCTCCTCAACAGGCAGTTGTTTAGTAGCATTTTCAGAGTGCCTGTCCCTGCAGAATCACCCTTTAGAGGGAGGCACTTACATAACTCTGCTTTGTGATCTAATATAGTATGATTAAGAACACCATCTGTGTTTAAGAATTTATTCACTAACTCCTACGAAAGTATCTTCCCATGTAATACGAAATGCTTGCGCTGGGGGACAGAAAGAGTAATGTAAATTTCCAGTCTAATAAACTGAAAGAACTCTCTGAAGCTTTGAATGTGAAAGTAACATTACACACATAGAGAAGCAGTAGCTATGACCTTACCTTGACCATATATATCTATTAGAAGAAAGAGCAAATCAGCTTTCAGTTGCTCTTACCTGTAACATTGCCAAAAGTGCCGTCTAAGTCCATTGAACACATGCTTTCCATATTCTGACTGTCTGCCAGATCCACAGATTCTAAGAATCTAAAGATAAATGACTAAATACTTTATAACCTAGAGAAATCTTTTATATAGCATCATACACACACACATACATATACAGGATTACACAGACACTTATATGAAACCTATTTATTATCAATACACAGGTATAATGTTCAGACATAAATGTTCCAGTAGAGAAATAAAACTCAACTGAGCCAGAAGTTGCAGGAGATTATATTAATGATGCAGATGAGACACTTTCCAAATCACTTCTGGAACATTAAACATAAAATAGTGCAAAAAGAAATATGTACTACTGGAAACAGAATTCCTGATACTGGAATATGGACTTTGCTTACTTAGCCTTTCCTAAGGAAGAAAAAAGAGTTTATAACCTTCAGAAAAAGGGGCAGACCACTCAGGAGGACTACAAGGATGTTACGCAGGCAGAAAATTAGAAGTGCCAAAATCTGACTAGAACTTTATCTGGCTACTGCTGTATGAGACAACAAAAATAGTTTCTTCAAACATACAATCAGCAAAAGGAGGACTAAGGAGAATCTTCATCCTTTTTTGGATGTAGAGGGAAACATAGGAGGGACAAAGGATGAGGAAAACGCCAACGTACTTCATGCATTCTTTACCTCAGTCTTAATAGTAAGATCAATTATTCTCTGAGTACCCAGATCCCTGAGCTGGAAGACAAGGATGGGGAGCAGAATGAAGCCTCCATAATCTAAGAGGAAATGGTCACTGACCTGCTATACCACTTACATACACACAAGTTTATGGGGCTGGCTGGGATCCACCCATAGATACTGAGGGAGTAGACAGAAGTGCTCAGCAAGCCACTTTACATCATTTATCAGCAGTCCTGGATAAGTGAGAAGGTTCCAGTAGACTGAAAATTACTGTAGATGGTCATCTACAAGAAGGGTCAGAGGGGTGATCCAGGAACTACAGGCCAGTCAGCCTGACCTCAGTGCTGGAGGTCATGGAGCAGATCACCTTGTGTGCCATCATGTAGCACATGAAGGATACTCAGGGGCTCAGATGCAGCCAGCATGGGTTTATGAGAGACATGTCCTGCCTGACCAACTTCATCTCCTTTTATGACAAACTGACCTGCTTAGTGGATGAGGAAACAGCTGTGGATGTAGTTTACCTGGACCTTAGTAAAGCCTTTGACACTGTTTCCCACAGCATTCTGGAGAAACTGGCTGTCATGGCTTGGATGGGTGCTTATCTATTGAGTAAAACCTGGCTGGATGGCTAGGCCCAGAGAGTGGTGGTGAATGGAGTCACCTCCAGCTGGTGGACACTAACAAATGGTGTTCCCCAGGGCTCAGTATTGGGGCCAATTCTGTTTAATATCTCTACCAATGATTAGGACGAGGTGACTGAGGGCACCCTCAGTAAGTTTGCGGATGGCCCCAAGCTGAGCAGGAGTGTTGATCTGTTGGAGTGTAGGAAGGCTCTGCAGAGGACTCTGGACAGGCTGGACTGATGGCCAAGGCCAGGTATGTGAGGCTCAACACGGTGAGTGCACTTGGATCACAACAACCCCATGCAGTGCTACGGGCTGGGGAAGAGTGGCTGGAAAGAGGCCCAGCAGAAAAGGACCTGGTAAAGGGGCTGGAGCACAAGTCCTGTGAGGAGCAGCTGAGGGAGCTGGAATGGTTTAGCTTAGAGGAGAGGAATCTCAGAGGGACTTTATCACTTAATCTTTACAACAACGTGACAGGAGGTTGTTGAGATGGGTCAACCTCTACTCCCAGGCAACAAGAGACAGAAGGAGAGGAAATGGCTTCAAGTTGTGCCTGGGGAGGTTTACACTGGATATTAAGAAAAATTTCTTCATGGAAAGGGTTGTCAAGCATTGGAACAAGCAGCTCAGAAAAGTGGTGGAGTCATCATCCCTGGAGGTGTTTTAAAGTCATGTAGATGTGGCACTTAGAGACATGGTTTAGTGGGGGACTTGGACAAGGCTTACAGTTGGACTTGATGAACTTAAAGGTCTTCTTAAAACTAAATGATTCTGATTCCTTATGAATATAACACAGTTCAGTAAAGAATGTAAATCATCTGCTTCATTTTGAATATCTTTAAATCTCACCGCTTTTAAGTAGCACATACACATGTTTAAAATGTGCTTAATTTATTTGCTGAAGCAAGGCTTTTGTCTTCAAATGATTACACGCCACTACAAAACAGAGTATGTCAATATGCCCAGACTTTATTATTACAGCACTATAAAATAGAAATCTTGAGCCCCACTGGATTTTAAATTTGAAAAAATTGCCTTTATTTACATATCCCACCAAATACTCTTCATCTTAGTAGTACTAAAGACATGTTCTGTTCTCGAGTTTCTGATTCTTAGATATATTTACAATTCTAAACTGTACAGCTGTCACATTAGCCTGGAGTTTTCAAGAATCGTCTAGAAAAAAACCAAACATCTACACACAGTACTTACATTTTTAGTTCTTTAACATCTGGGTTACTTTCTGGCAAGACTCCTATTCCTCGACCATAACAGGTGCCACCATGAAGGTGAAACTCTATATGTGAGACATCTTCATTGTCACCACTTGCTTGTTTCGTATGAATACTGTAAATTCTCAGAAAACTTCCAATCTGAAAGGAAAAAAAACCCACTTTGATAACACAAAGTTAGTTATTTACATGGAAAATTCTAGTACTCATGAAGCTTCTTCCCTGTTTTAACTGAATCACAGAACAGCTGAAGCTGGCAGGGACCTCTGGCGATTACCTCGTTCAACTCCTGTGCCCTAAGCAGAGTCAACTAGAGCAGACTTCTTAGGGTTGTTTCCAGGTGGGTTTTAAGTATTTTCAAGTATGGAAACTGCAAAACGTGTGACCTGCTTGTTTTGCTTTATCAGAAAACATTACTTGCAGCAAAGGGTGATTCAGAACCAGAATAAGCCTTTGTAGTAAATCTAATTCTCAAACAGACTTCAGGAGACAGATCAAATGAGTCAATACATTCCTTTCCCGAGGGCACAATTTGTCTTCTATCCCAACACAACCCCGCAGAGACCGACGCCCTGTGATTGGTCCATGTATGATCACATTTAGCAACTGACCTCCTGCTCATCATCGTGCATGGTTTACTATCTGTTTACATGTACATACAAACATATCTGCTTACTCAGATTTCTCCATCGTATCTTACTCTTACATTACGGATAACATTTTAGCCCCAGTACAAAAGACAACGTGTTAGAAACTGAAAGATCTTGGCACTACTCCCATCTCTGTTAGATCTTCTCTTCAGGTACATGGAGAACATGCTTCCTGTTTTGCTTACAATGATTTTGCGTTTTCTGAAACAGTTTTGTCAAGTTATACAAATGGACTTAGGCTAACTTAAATAATCACCTATTAAACAAGAAGTTATGGAGTGCTGAACACTGAACACATCTTCATAACTTGCTTTTATTTCAAAATACCACTCCCATTACCGGCCAAAGAAAACCCACATACCCAAGCAACCAAACACAACCAAGCCCAATGTTCTACAGGTAATAATCTGGACACTCAATTACACAGTTACCCAAATATTTTTTTAAAAATATATAACCTGAGATCCAGCTGATAGCTCGCAAGCTATGCACAATCAACAACTTGGATTTATATTAATTCTAAACATCTTTAAAGTAGCCTGATATAAATGAAAAATTATTTTAAATTTATTTCAACTAAAATTAATATTACAGCAGTCAGTTTATTAAGTCACATTTCAGCTTCAGGTCCCATTTTAACCAGCGGAAACTGAAAAAGTACTCCTATTAGATTGGATTGGTCATGTCATAGTACAACACTTTTAAACACACGGGTATATGCATAAAAGCAGATGGAGCAGCAACCTGTGTCTAGAATCCTCCTCTGCATCAAGGAATAAACTATGACTGCATAATGCGGATATCAAACTGCTCTTTTAAACAATAATCACACATGAAAAAGGCAGCATATTTTCCAATTGTGGCAGCAGAGACATAAAAAGTGCACTTCAGCTTGCACCTATTTTGCTTCTGGCATGGAGCTCTTACCAGACTTTTAATTGATCTGCACCGTTAGGAGGCTGCTCATTTTGTTCATTCAAAGCACCACCAGGACAGCTTGTGCATTTACATGGCAGTTAACAGGCTTATCCAAAGACTTTTTTATTTTTCCTTTCCAGACGCAGATTTCACCTAATTATGTTGAATATCCAAAAACGCAAACGACACTCATATCGTAAGACTAATCTAATGACTATGACAAATATTTTTGGAGAAAAGTTTTTTTATAAATTCTTAGCTAAGTTCTGCTTATGGAATAACCTTATGTAAATAAAACATATTTATTATAAATAAATAATAAATAAATAAAACATATATTATCAAGAGTAATTTGCATATAAGCAGAAAAAGTGATTTTCATTGACAAATTTCTTTTTTTCAAAAATAGTATACAAAAAATAAGTATTTTCTCTATGCATAAACACAAAAAATTAAATATGGGAGAGAAGAGCTCAGAAGCTAAGAATATAAATGCTGTGTCTGCCTTCTAAACTTTTGTGCTGAAATTCACACAAAAGTCAACTTTTATATATAAAAACTATACGTTTTAGTGCAACATTCACTTTGCAAGACTTATCATCACTACAAAATAATCTTCCAATATAAAAACTTAGCAGATCCTTTTCTGAAAATGTTATTGTTTTATATATTTTAATATCACTTCAAACTATAAAAAAGAGATGCATAATAATCAGCATTGCCAAATACTGAAAAAGTCCGTAAGGTTCTGAATGTCAGCCCAGAAATGCCTGGGTGGACACGATGCTGTTTCCGTGGATTCCTTTGGGAGGCAGCCTTGCTTACCGTTAAAAGCAGAGAGCAAATGTAGATGTTATGGATAAAAATGTTACTGTATTTCTCTTGTTTACAGAACACCTGCAGACCGCGCACTTCATACACATGACTAAGAAGAAATTTTAATCTACATAAAACACCATGATTTACAGAGACATCACTAAAATCTAGTACAAAACCAGCTCCTTACTTGACTTTACAGCAGTTCTCTTTATGACCTACCTCCTTTAGAGGAAGCTCATTTAAAAGTGAAATTAAAGGAGTATAAAAACATTTCTTGAAGTAATATAAAATATACTAATACCCTATTTTCAGTCTAATTCAAATATGACTGTTGAAAGAATACATATTAAGGCTAGACAAAATCGAAATGCAAAAGTCATTTATGCAGTTCCCTGTAACTAGCTAACTAGAACAACTTCTTAGCATAGGAAATTCTCATGATTATTTCAAAACATATAGAGTTGTGTTCACATTCACACTGGTGAATTCATAACAGCATTTATCATGGCAGGTAAATATTCATGTTCATCCAGAAAGGCACTCATGACAAGAAACTGTCTTTATCTACAGGAATCACGTAATAAATTCACCTGTACTTATTTTTATGCCTATTTTTATGGTTGATTATATTTAATGAGATTTCTTTGTCATCATTTTTATTGCATCAGCAGTCTAACTTTACTAAATAAATGGCGCACAGCTTTCTGCAATGAGATAAAGCATATACACAACATTTGGGCACCATCCTTGGCAGTAAGAAATACAAACTTAAATCCATTTAAGAGTTTGAAGGACTTAGGAGTGCTGTCTTTTGGTTTTTTTCCCCTTTCAATGTATAAAAAGACAGAAGTGGGAGAATACAACTGACATGACAAAGGAATGCTACCTAGGTCTGAGAAATATGAAGCTAGTTTTTGCAGCCATGTAGTAACTCATTTAAGTTGTATGTTGAAAATGTGACTCTGGCACTAGGAAAGCAAGACTTCTTAGTCCAAACTACTATTTAAAAAGACATGACATGATAGGGTGGGAGAAACAGCTGAAAATACACAAATTCTACATCTGAAAATAGGTAACACAAAGTAAATACTGTGAAACTATGGACTAGGACTCGTATGTATGCTCACGGTTAGATGTTTTAATTGTATAATCCATAAAACGCATGGCAACACAGAATCAACGGTATCAAGCCAGAAGAGGAATGCAAGGACCACACATACAGCGAAAGACAGAACATAAGGAAATCCCTGACCAACTGTGGGCAGCTGGACCCCTGCTGTGCACTGACTGACCACTGACACTCACTCATCTTGATGCTTAGCACCTAAGCAAAACACCCCAGATGGAGAAACTCATGTCACAGACCTATTCCCAAATTGCACGGCAAAGTCAGTGAACCCTGAGAACAAGACCCTGAACTCAATAAAATATCATATATATTTTGATTATACTTTTTTATGATATTACATGATTTCCACTAGTATTTAAAAACCTTTAATAAAATCCTCCATTTTAGGAGAGTTCCCCCCACACTTTATTTTATATATATATATGTATGTATTATTCTGTGAAGTACAATTAATTCTACGTGTTGCAATCTGAAATTAATAAATATTTCTAACTGTCAGCATATCAGACCTTTTTCTTTGATAACTCCACTAAGACAAGCAACTAAAAAGTGGTGTACAAAAATTATCTATTTTGAAACTTCTCAGCTTGCATGACTGAAACTACTTCAAGTTTGGATGTAGCCAGAAGGAGAAAAACACCCACAACAGGTCAAAGGAGGTTTCTTAACAATTTCCTTTGAAATTGTTAGAGCTTCTATTACACAATGCAGTATCCAGCAAAGGTAAAAATGCTTCAGAAATGAGAAAGAGCAAGCAGATAGGAAGTAAAAAATTGAGAAAGATGATGAAGACATGCCACACATCACATACTCAATATATGTATGATTCAATTCCTGAATATAAATGGGGAAGAATAATAAAGGGATTACCAGCTACTCAAGAAAACATGTTTTATTAATATTAAAATCCTTTTTTCTTTATATTCAAAACAACATTTCACTGGAACATCAGTTTTTTACACCAGTTAGCAAGAGAAAAATTCTACAAGAGAACTTGTAAGTAATACAAGTTTCAAATAATGAAATACTTCTGTCAGTTTTGTTATGAATTCTTACACAAATTCTTACACTTATTTTACCATCTGTAATTTACTTATGAATGCGTGTTAATTTATCAAATTGATTTCATGTCTGCTAATAGACCCAGCAGAAAATATGGGTATCACTTATCTTTATTTTCTGGTCAATGTTTTCTTAAAAATGATCTTGAGTATAGAGGGCAAGGCATGAAATGAAAGATGCAGTCTTTGCCAAGTTCCTGTATTCAGAAGCAAGATGGCAGTATTGCTGAAGATCAAATGTTTAATTATGTTGTTGTTTTTTCATCTAAGCATAATCAACATTACTGACCTACTAAATGAAGATTGCACTGCAAACTGCAGAAGTTTATAGAACAGAAAATCTTCTATTGACTTTAAAATTAAGGGTCTTTAACAGGACTACAGGTTTAACACTGCATTGTATAATTTAAAACTAATTCTAAAGGATAGAATACATTTTCTAAGTGCATTATTTTCATTGTATTATCTATTATATTACAGTGTCTGGAAAGAACTGCTTAATTGGAAGAATTTTTTTCATGGCAATTTTTCGGTAATGAGCCTGTTTAGCACATGTTGAAGGAGTTTCACATTCAAATAAAAGGTATGGGAAATACAGTGAAAGATAAAGAGGCACATGAAACTAATTACAGTAGAACGGAATTGATGCATTCTCTGCAGTGATTTCTAAGTAGAAAATAGGCCACAAAAAAGAGTTTGAAATACCAAACTAGGCATTACCTTAAGTGATTCTGCCAGTTGTACGTGATTATCATAGACTAGAATGTCCACTGCTAGATTTCTCAGCTGATGAAGAAGAACTTTTTCTCCTTCCAGGTCTTTTGCTTCCACAGGCACCTTCCATGTGGGGTAGGGACATTTTGTGCCATCCCAGACCTGCAACACAAGTGAACTATTTCAATGTGCTCAGAATACTTCAGTTTCAGGCTTTAAATAACTTTTTTTAAAAATTATTTTCCTTGATTAAAAACTGTTAACCATAAGAAATCTTAAGTTGCAGTCGCATTCTAAAAGTCCTTAAAATACTTGAATTACACCTTATGGGATTTTAAAAATTATTATTCCTTACAGAGCATAAAATAACCTCTACAGAGAACACAATCAAGTACTATGACCTGGAATTAGTTAATATTTAAATAAAAAAAGGAAAAGAACAGCTCTAACAAAAGCTCAGCTGTTTATCCAGCACAGAATCACACAATATTCTGAGCTGGAAGGGACCCACAAAGATCATCAAGTCCAACTCTTAAGTGAATGGTCCACCTGGGGATTGAACCCACAACCTTGGTGCTCTTAGCACCATGCTCTGACCAGGTGAGACAATCTTAGGGTCAGCTGTTACAACTATTAGAATTTATCATATGCACAACTGTCTATACTTGATATTTTAATCCTACTATAGGGGTTTTTAACCACCCCTACAGAATGTGAAGACGGAGTACACAGCACATATCGACTTAATTACTGATGATCTCCTATATCAGTATACACTGCTAGTTATCCAGAACATATTAGAAAAACATCAGTACTTAACCTATATTTATTAACAAGGATTCTAAAACTTTTTTGCCTAAAGCTAAATCCTTGATACACTCTAAGTACTGAAATATCTTATTTTTCAGCTATCAAAGTGTTGTGAAAAGGCAAGTTTACTGACAGGCTTAACACCTTGAAAACAAAATCTTACTACTTAACCCAAACATCATTCTGTAAACTATGGTTTCCTGAGTTTCTGCAGATATACTCTTCTCAAAGACTCAAAAATAATGGTTTGAAATACTGGCATAGTAAAGTAAAAATCTAGAAGCATTGGGACTATACTTCTGAAATGCTGCTCTTCACAGGATTTCATACATACAGGTTCAACAGAAGAACCTATTTTTCAATATTCAGACAGTTTGTGATACCAAGGTGCTTTGTCCCATGAGTTAGGCACTGCAGAGGGCAAGAAAAAAAGACACCAAAGCCTAATTTCTAAAGGGTTTCTACCCCTTATGCTTAACTGCTTTGGATCAAGAGACCCACAGGAAAAGACCTAAGAATCAGCAAAGCCATGTATAAATGCACTAAGAATATCACTCATGGAATATACATCCAAAATCAAGAGATAAAAGGGAAAACTGTTCACAGTGAAAATAACCCATGACATCAAATTAATGTTGCCAAATAAGAGTGTATTCTGAAGGACTCAGATAATGAGGTGGTATATGCTGCCACAGATTAAAAAAAGCCTATTATCTTCTGATCCTGCACCATGAAATACTTAAAACCACCTTCGAGAGAGAGGTTGCCTATTGCTTGAATTATCACATCTTTTCCAGAACTCAGCTTGAAAACAGATTTAGAGCACATAAATTACAAATTTAGTCACTTTGACGAAGTAAAGAACCTTTAAGTTTGTCAAGTTTTTCATTATTTTTCAACTGGCTTTACTTGGGAAACTTTGGTAATTCTGCACTAGAGAGATGATCTGACAAATGGATTAAAATAACCTGCACCCTCCCTGATCAGAAGAAGGATTACTTAGTTCTGCAATGTCCTTTGCCAGAGAAACTAACAGAGCTGGCACCAGGGCACCTTTTGGAGGAATTTATAAGCTAGTGAAATTTCTTTACAAGAAAAAAAATCCTTTGAAAAGTACTTGGGATTGGGTTTCTCTTTGCACAAATATGAAAACAGATGAAGCTCTCTACCTGAGGAGCTTGGCAACTATACTTTACACAAAACACAAAAACATCCTGGTTTCAAACTGTCCTGGTTTCAAAAATGAATATTGGACTAAAACCCAACACTGGTTAAACTAATTCTGAATAAGAAACAACAAAATTGTTCTATTACTAGTCATGAACAGACTGGAGTTAAAGAAAAGTTAGTGACCATGGCTGGAAAACACTGAAATGAGAGAGACAAAATACCTGTTTCTATCTTCAGCAGAATATGCTCATTGTACAACTTACCTTAATGTACACTATTTAACTGACAGACAAAGGAATAATAATAGTGAAACTGTTATGAAAGCCATAAATGACAGAATAATTTCTAGTGTGTATTCTTTAGTCTCCACCAATTTGAATAACAAAATGCTCAGAAAATGGCAAACACTAACAGGTCAGTGATACCATCTTTATGCCATGTCCAACTCTGCTGCTGTGCAAATAGCAATTAATTTATCAAGTGCAATTTAAAAGTTATGCTACAGGTGATGCACAAAATTGCTGAAATTCATTTTAGTTGCCTTTGAAGCAATCTCCACTACATACATGAGATCAATGCTTAAAATAATCATGATTTTTCATTGTATAATCAACCATTAATGTAACTGATATATTTGGAATAAAATAAATTATTATTATAAAATGCATAACCAAAATAATACAATAAAATAATATTTAATGATCACTCAATTTGAGCTGGTATTGAATTGGTTGTTTTGTTTGATTTTTTTTATTTAGCAAATCAAGAAAAGAATCAGAGATCTGTCTACAAGTTTTTAGAAACGTTTCTTTTCTATCACGACCAATATTTGATAAAAGAAATGGATTTCGTCATTGTTGAAAAATGGAGGAAATTAGTAACAGAATACTAATGTAACATTTTTAAGCTTGTCCAATGTATTGCAATACATACTTAAGTCTTTAATATTTTATGCTAAAAAATTGATCTTCCATTATTTGACCTCAAACTTTTACCTTCCTAAGTCTCATTTTTACTATACAAAAGTGACAAAATCAACTTCAGGTCTTACAACACAGAAAAGCATGCAAAGAAATAATTTAAGAAAGCACTTGTTTCCATCCTTGCAAAGGGTCCTTCAATGCTGAAGATACACTTATTAATGAACAATTTAATTACAGTCCACAAAGTCCTGAAATTTTACTGGGTCTCATTCGACATCTATTTCACAAGTGATAATTAAATGGAAATGTTTGTAGCACTTGCAGAATGTTATAGCATGCACTTAAGGTTTGTTTCTGTGTAGTAATGCACTGTTCTGTATGAGAAATATCTTTGTTGCTTCAATGAAGGAATAATGCCAAGTGCTACTTCTAAAAATATTGTAACAATACAGTTTAACACAGTAGAACCAATATATAATTTTATGAAGTCATAAAATGGAAAAGAACAGCTTGATCATTACTCATGTTTTAACAATCAACTTAAAAAATAAATACAGAGGAGTTTTAGAATAACACCAGACTAATACATCTGAGCTAAAACTAGGAATATTATGGAGACCTTCTTTTCATCTACCTAATATTAAGGATCACCTTCAGAAACTGCTCTCCAGTTCCGTGGCACTTTGCATTTTGTATTTTCAGTGAGCACTGATGCCCAAAGTGCTTACATATAACTAAAAGAAGCCACCTGAAATCCATCATGATAACATAATCCTTTCATTCATTTTTGACAGTGCTACTTACTGCACTAAGCATATCCACCGAATCTAGAAAAACAAGCAGCAAATACTGCTAACTGAAAAAGAAGGATAAAGTTTAAAACCAACAAGATTTTTCAAGGTTAAAAAATCTTGCGAAATTTATCTACAAATCTTTGTGAAATGATGATCTATATAATGCCGTCTTCATAAACCTCTCTAAAAAACCGAATCAGGTGATCAACTTCAAAGAGTACTGGGCTTTCCATTTTCTTTCCATAGAAACAAAATGGCCAAGGATCAGAGATTTGCTTACCCTCAAAATATTTATCTACATAATATTATTTAAATTAATTAATATGTCTGTTTTACTGAAAAATGTATCACAGTGTCTTAATAAACCTAACAAATTATTTTAAAAAATAAGTCTACCTTTAGAAGAAATGAAGATCCATCCACTTTTGCTTTTCCTACCAGCTGGCAAGTGAGATCAAAGAACAGCATTGGCTGAACACCAGACAATTTTGCTGCTGGTCCAGAGACAGAAATATTACTGGCTGCCCAAATACGTAATTCTTCTATTGTTTTCTGTTCTTCATCCATGAAAGTGTACACTTTGCTAGAAGTTCGAGGAACTACTGGAGCTCCTACAGTTCCATCAAATGTTAAGGACGCAAATCCTGCACTGGTAATTCCCTGCATCTGTCCATTGTATTCCCTGATCTGTAATAAAATATGAATGAGAAAAAAAAAAGTTTGCACTGCATGGAAAAACAAATACATTTCTGCTTTATCATGTACATGAAAAATGGACCATTGATCATTTCTGTTCCTGGTTCTACTGCGAGAACAGAGTCAAAATAAAAACAAAACAAAAAGATAAAATTAATATTAACAAGAAAACAAGACGTATAAGCAGAAATACAATCTTACACAAACAATTTTTGAAGAGGCAGACTAATACATACTGTGAATATACAGCATCTTTGCAGAGTATTTTTTACACATCAAAATATTTGTGTGGGGAACACATCAGGATTGCTCTTATAAATGGGGAAACTAAGGCACAAGAGAAATTAATTTCTAGGGGTTACACAGCAGAGTGATGGCAGAACAAAGTTATTATGGATTTCTGTTTTTGGCCCCTCACAATAGCCCTGTTTCCCAGTATTATGGAACTGAAAAAGAAAATATCAGCTCAAGGAGGTGTTTTTTTTTTCCATAAAGCAAACAGTGATGAGCTTTCATTCCTTGAATTACGAATACACTTTTCACAATCACTCAATGTCTATTGCTCTGCACGTGGCAGGCCTCCTGTATCCTGCTGATTTAGCTGTGTATCTGCTGCCATATAAAACATAGTATTTAAAGTCTGAAGCATTCCTTCAAGGATCTAGTCTAGTCTTACTGCTCCCTGCAATTATAGATTTATCTATATCAAAGCACTGCATGACTCATTATCCAGAAATCTGAAACCATCTGTTTTGATCCATCCCTTTTTAATTAATGTTGGGTTACCAAGTAAGCAATGACATGCATGAATATAGCATTTGTGAGACAGTCTAGTACGGGATTCCCAGGGCTCAATTTTTAAATGGTTGAAAGTCCTACTGATTTCAAAGTACAGAGCATGAAATGTGTGGCAGAAGTTCAAAACAGCAAAACATTGCCAATGATTTAGGCCTATATTTTATATACATGGTGAAATTTAAAAATCACACAAATCAAGCATTCGTTGACCTCGGAAATTCATAAACAAAGCACTTCAATCTTGGTGACAGGAACTCCTTTAATCCCTGCTACTTTGACATAATGCATAAATGCATTAAGGGTCATCTCTAAGATAAACTTTGATTTAGTTAAGCATTCTTCACACCTGACCAATGGAACACACCAATTCATGATGTTTTTCTTCAGTGAAACACTGCAAAGCTTTAGTTTTTTAACCTTTACATTTAAATATTGAAAATACAAGAAAAGCCAATGGGCGAATAAGGAAAATACATAGTTTCATAATCAATTTGCTCCCCATTATCCATGATCTGGAAAAACATGTTCCCCTGTAAGAAGTTATCTAACATAAACACCCAGATTTACTTTAGTTGCTGTCACTGGCATTATATTGCATAGCTTCTCTAAACAGGTAACATCCAGAGGGGAGGAAAACTCTCTTTCATCACTTTTAGCTATTCATCTTGTATCAAAATACACTTCAAGAGTATTTTTCGTATATTGTCTGACATGTCAAATGTTTCTCAAAGTGTTTTAATTTCTAATTTACCTATCCATTTATTTGTTCACTAATTCTTTTATATGATCATAAAAATATCTTGGTTTCTTTCTTAGTAAAAATACTGTCCTAGTCTTCTGTGAAGGCTCTGAACTATTCATGAAACCAGAAAGAAACTACTTTGTCTCCCTGGGCTTCCACCAATATTTCACCATAAGTTATTTTCCTCTTTTCACAAATCCTTTATGACATACTTCGAGCATTTTGGAGGCTGACCTCAAACATACAGTACTTCTGACATCGCCCAGTACCCTCATTTAGTGAATTTGAAATCAGCCTTAATGTAGGAAAAGGAAATTATAAAATAAAAATAAAGAAATAAAATATGTAAGAAGGCAAATCTCAACTGTCATGATGAGAAAATTACCAATGATCTTTAGCAAAACCGGATGTCCTTAGGCTCAGGCAGGTGGAGAAGCCACTGAGTGCTCTCACACATAAACAGAATTCCACAATATTATTTAGTGAACAACAGAAGAAACAGGAGAAGAAAATGGGGTTACAGAACAAGAATGGGTTACAGAACAAAGTATTTCACAGCTGGAAAATTATTTATGTCAGACCCACAGAACAGACGATGGTCAACAGAAATTCTCTGGGCTTGTCCTTTAAAAATAAATCATTGCTAAAGTGATGAGGGATCACTGGAGTGTAAAATGAACAAAAACTATGGGCAAATGTTGTTTCATTATGGCACTCTTAAGTAGATCTCAGATCCAGTTAAGCATTGATCCTGTAAACATGCTGTATTTTCCAAACGGTTTTGAAATTGAATTAGACTTAGAAAAGAGTCAGTCTGGGACTTTTGCATATGACAATTCCCTTCAGTAGATTTTGTGTCATTTCTAGAGGACGTGGTGATATTTTTTTAAAAAGCTGGTGGGGGAGGGTGAATGGGGGGATAAAAGGGAAGTGGGGCAGACAGCTGTTTCTTTAAAAAGTCCCTGAAAATTTTAAATAATTTCAATAAATAATGGTTGCTAAATAAAAATATCCTCTGGGACAAAAATGGAGCAGAAAAAAATACATTTGCCTTGTTCTAAGCAAGCAAGTAAATTCCAATACATATTGCAGGAGTCTCTGGCGTAGTTTTTGTAAACTAAAGAACAATAGGTGAAATGTCACCTTAACAAAGTGCATGACAATAAACTCTAGTGATTTCTGTGGGATACAACACTATCCTGAATACGGTTATTGAAAAGAAGTTAATCTTGAAATATTTATAAATAGACTTACAGCAAAGTAAAAGACATGATTTTTTTTTTTTTTTTTACGGAAGATGGTGTTATTCATCTCACTAAATGGAAAAGTGTGATAGTAAGTGGTGTATAAAGCTGGAATAATAGCATCTCCAAGGTAGTTTTCCATCAAAACTGATTGTTAAATTATAGAAGCAAAGGACTATTATGAAACCACTGCAGTCACAGATCATCTTAGAATATCAAAAAATGCCTAGGGAAACAACATATACCAAGTTACTGTACATGTTTTTACACTAAGAAGAAAGATTTTATATTTTTTGATTGTCACTGATGATACTTCTATAAAGAAAAGTATCCTGTCAGAAAAAAACCCACCAGAATGCATCTGGTATATTTCTTTATATTTTGTAAATGTTATCTCATCTTAAGTAAATAGTCTAAACAAATTTGAATAATACAGTATGATGACTATATTTTCTTACATTTTAATAATGTAATCCTGGTTTACTTGTACCTCCAACTGTATGAACAGAGAGATACTAATGAAATAGAGAAGTCATTTGAAGTATAAATTAAACCATTTTGAACATGTTTAAATATAACAAGAAGAAAACGGAACTACCAAAACCATCTGCAGGCATCTTCTAAAAGAAAATTAACAATATTGCAGGTTTAGCCAGCACCAGCAGGCTCCCTCTTCCCTCTCTTTAAGAGTGTAACAACTAGGCATTAATTCTAAGATATTAAGAGCATTCACAGTGAACAATAAAAAGGTTCCAAGAAAAATTCACATAAGAAAACTCCTCCTTTGCCCTGACGATAGAAGGACAAATAGATCACAGGCCTGGCTTTTATATTGGGAGATGGGGGGCTCACCTTCCACAATCTATGCAGAGATTGTGGCTGAAAGCCCAGGTACAGTACTGCAAATCACTAAATTCTATAATGCATCAGAACTCATCATAAGATGATGTGCATAAAGATGCATTTCAAGAAATACTAACAGAAATGTAATTAAAACTAGATAATTTTCCAGTTCCGTTACTAAGACACTTAAAATATTCCTTCATTGCAACAAATAGCAAGCAAATTAAATTACCCTCTACTCAGAATAATTCTAAGAGAATTATCTTCATTAAATTCTTATTAGCTCTGATCATCAGATCTTGCCAACATCTCTGTTACTATGAGGAGAAGTTTTCCATTAGTAGCCAATAGTGTAACTGGGAGCAGTAGTTTTTAAAATGTGTTTGCTATCAATGTCAACTTCCTGGAAGTCCCTTGAAAGCACATCTGGGGCAGACAGAACGTGAACACACACTCTAAGAACTATGTATATCTATCTGTCCTCATTGGTAAGCACAGCTTTGACAGACTATGGCCTCTGCTACCTTTGATTGCTTTCCATTCAGCAAGCTAAGACAAGGTGATTAAGGCCTGAAGACAACAGCAGAAAAGAGTGAAGGAGGAACTGCAGAAAGTGTAATTAGAAATCTAATTAGAGTTGTTGATTTAATTGAAAACTGTGTTGCACAGCAATCATAGCTGCTATGCTGGTTGTGGCTGAAAGAGAAAGAGGTCCTCCCCCTCCCAGTTCATTCCCAGAAGTTGGGACCAGGCTTTTGTGTCAGATTTCTACCTGCTCAGATCAGATACGAAAACTTCCAAAGTACCTGTTTCTCAGTCTGGGGTAGTCAGAACATTCCCATCCAGAAAAAGGCAACTAGCTCTAGATCATTTTAACTTAGAAAGTAATTAAACAAGCTCTCAGCTCATGCATCTGAAGAGACATAGATTGTGAGCAGCTGGCGGTCTGTTAGGACTGGAAACCACTTAGAACAGCTCAACTACGATGAAAAAAAAGTGCTTATGAGAAGTGAATTGATAGACACTCTCTTTAAATACTGGAACATCATCTTGGAGAATGACAAAGTACCAACTGACAAGGATTCTAGAATGATCTCCTCAAAAAAGTGATGCCAAATCAGAATGGTGAGGTCCCTTACCTGTGCTATATCAGTAGGTTTCCTTAGTAAGTTTCTGATGAAAATAAATAGTGGAAGTTAGACAATACTATGTTTGCATAAATTTATATATAAATTTCCTGACAGCGGTCTTGTTTATTTTCTTAATGTATACTTAGAAATCCAATCCAATACTGACCTACCACAGCCATGCAACTTTTCAATTCTTTTATTTTGACCAGCTCCTTTCTACTTTCTCCTTTTTCACATCTATATTATAAAATACGCACTCTGTTTGCAGAAGCAATAAACAAGTTTTTATCTCCACTGAATTTCTGAAATTAGTGCATCTGTATAACACTCACCCTGATGGATTCAGAGAAAATATTAAAATTTAGCATCTTTCCCATCTGAAGTTAAATTCATGAACTTCCCAGACTAATAACACATCTCAAGTACTGATCAGCAACACAAGCTTCAAAATATAAATACAATTTAATTCCACTCTTATTATATATAGAGATGACCTTAGACAAACCTTATCCTAACCCAGAATAGGTTAGCTAATTTCTCTCTCGATTGTAAATACTTATAATATAGAGGAATAACTGAAAACTGTTTCTGAATCTTAACAAGTTCTTCCTTAACAATCTCAGTGGTACCAAACTCAAATACTGGATAAATCTTACCACTTTTTACATTTATTGTCATGGGGTTTTCTTCTTTATTCTCCTGCTACAGCAGGATGCTTAGCACTACAGATATTTACCCCTTTTATCATCCTTTTGTACAATCCTAAATTTCCTAGATCTCTCAAGAGTGTTCAAAAAAGCACACTGGGGTTTTTCTGCTGGCTTTTTTTTTTCCCCCGCTGGCCTCTTTCATGACATTTATTAATTTCTGCTATTTTACACAAAAAGTAAATATATAATTATGTATGGTTATGTTGCAAATTAATGGTAAAATCACATCTTTGGTCCTATTGTGTACCTCTTTAAGTATGGTCCAGCATTAAAAGACTTCCATTCAGTTCTTGTAGGGTGGTTCTTCTTCCCTATACAGTTGCAGCAGGCATAAGAAAAACATCCAACAGAAGCAGTAACAAAGCTATAAAGTGTCCTGCATGCCCTTTGATACAGATGAACAGGGAGTAAGGCAGGAAAACACTGAAGCAGCAGCTGGAGCACACTGCACACTAACAAGCTGAGATAGATTCCCTTTACTGGAGTGACTCTCCAGCTGACCTAAACTGCTACACAACAAAAGACCTAAAGAAACTCCTCAATTCCATCAGTTTGAAGAGGAATAAATTGTGCAGATTTATCTCGGTTAAACACTATTCATCTAGAAGTACCACACAATTTTTTGTCAAGTAGTTTAATAAATATTGTTGGTGTTGAAAAAATGTCATAGTTTCCTTTCAGCTTTGGTCCATACCATAACCACAGCTGTTTGAACAATCAGCTGCTTTATCCGATGTCTCCAAGTGTTAATCTCTGTACATGCAGAACCAAATTATTCCTGTGGTCCTCTCACTGCAGAAAAGCAAGCACATAAATTCCCCACATCCTAGTACATACCTTTATTCGATGAAATCGAACAATATCACCAACTTTGTAAATTTTTGGTAGAGCATCTAGATTTCCATTAAAAAGAGTGCACGTTAACTTCACATTTGATGGGTCCACAAGTGTCACAACTGAGCAGTAATCTGTAAAATATAAAAGTGTCTGAATGAATAACAGGCATTACGGAAATATTAATACACAGATATTAAATTTGGGAGGAACAGCCCAATGGCCAATTTTTTTCTGCTATGATCTGTGTAACTCTTTCGAAGTTAATTTTTTTACAGTATCGTAACAACTGAAGTGTGGCCCATCTTGCTGATAATTGGCCCAAATAACTGAAATGAAATGTGTGATTAAGCACAGCTCTGTGAGCAAGAACACACAACCCTTTTTCTTCTGTCTGCAACAGGCATGCTATTGTTTCACTTTTCAATTACTTGTTCTACAAAATGAGGAGCATATGTACAATTTTATAAAATCATTCTCTAAGATTTATTTTGTACAGCTTTCCAAAAAGGTAATGAGTTCTACAAGTTCTAAAAGTGAATTAAAGCATAAATTACATATCCTTCACTTCAACAAAATATGCAAGATAGATATATATATATACCACAAGAATAGAGTCACATAGTGGTAGTTAGAAAGTAGAGTAAAAATATGAAATATGCCCATTTGAAGTTAAACTTCATAGAATTTCACTTCTAATAATGATATAAAAAGTAAAATTAAAACAAGATACAAAGATGACAATGCAGGCCAGCCCAGAATAGAGCAGTATTTGCAGATGACATAAATAAAACCTATATTTTCCATTTCAGCTTACAGAAGCATGTGTGCTCTGATACCTTACATAAACGTAAAACACAGTAAAAGCACATTGGCTCTTTCTCAACATGGTAGTTGGTAACCTACCTGAGAAACCAAGTAGCAGCAGAAAGAAACACTACATCCTGCCCCCAACCTCCTACTGCCCCTCCAAGAGACACCTGTAGCCATAGCCAGAGGAACAGAGAGTAGGAAGGAGGGAGGAAGGATGGCTGTCTGGAGTGACGCTGAACCTGGGAAAGGTGAAGGAAGGTGTTCTCCCTAAGTGTTCAAATGCTTCTTTGTTTCTCAATATCTGAATAAGTTATTAGATTAGATGTTAACTGGCAATGAATTGAATTCCCCAAATCAAATCTGTTTTGCCCTGACAGACATCTCTTAAAGAGAAAAACTCAAACAGGAAAGAAAAAAAATCTAAAGGATCAAAAACCCCAACTTCCCTTAGCTGTACTTCTATGAGGCAACTAGTGATAATGACACTACACCAGAGTTTATGCATCTGGGGACCGAACAAAGGTGTCGTAGTTCTAAAACAAAGTCAATAAAGTCTCCATCATGCACGTTATAAAGATGCAGACACATAAGTTGTTGCTAGGCAGCTGTGAAAGAGGATGCTCTCAGTCTAGTAAAACGAACACATTTGCCATATACAAAAAAGCTACAGGAAGGCAGTCATAGAAAGAAGTTAGTCATAGTCACGTAAACTCTTCCCCAAATATGAAGACAGGTGTGTAAGACTGGATTAAAATATGTGGTTCAAAAGAAATATTCTTCTGTTTCCAGCACACATACCCTTAAATTTTGCTATCATTTAAACTAAAAAGTTTAAATTCCCTAGTGATTTGAGTGAATGAAGTGGTGAAAGAAATCCACTGAAGGCTTACCGAGAAATAAAACTTTTCCTACACATATAAAAACCTTCTGTATTTCCATAAAACTAGTACTCTTCTTCTTTCCCAAGATTTTTACATAGACTCAATAATGATAAATTATCTTCTTTTGCATTCAAAAGTTGCTGAGATCACTCTTTTCCACACTCCCATCAAAGGCACAATGTCCACATAGTCTATTTTGACATTTTATGTTAGGAATGTCATGAATAAACTCCAGTCACTGGCTGACAAAACTGCAAGTATTTACTACTGTAATCCAAAGGCTGATGTATTTCTTTGGATACATGAATTTATGAATTTTAGGAATTTTTGAATGTATGAATTCTAGAGGTTAACTTAAAAGAGATGTTGCAAATATGAGAAAAATGAGCAATTAAAAAGAAAAACCCATATGATTCATAGATTTACAATCCTTTGGGGATATAGAATAACATGCTACAGTGCACTGATATAATCCAACGTCAGAATCAACAGGAAATAGCAAAAAATTCCACATTAAAATTGTGGTTACTCTTTGATGCTGTGATTATACAACCTAGTCAGCTTCATACACGTGCAGCTGTCTATGTAATGGTAGAAGTTAACACAATGCCTCAATTTTCTGTGTAATTAGCATAATCATGTAAGACTGATAATCATCCTAGTCAAAGCAGTATAAAATATTACACTTGCTTAACAGAGCCAGGGAACACTTTCTACATAATATAGGTTCTCTGTCTCTGTGACTTTAGTCTTCCATTCCTCACTATCACCGCAAAACATCACTTCTACAATAAACCTAATTACAATAGAGGTCTTTGAGAACAAAGCATAAAGACTGATTTTTTAAAAATGAAAACCTCATTCAGCAAAGTCCTTTTTGAAGGTTAAAAATAAAAAGCCACCTGTCTTTTCTTTGCCAGCCGAAATGTGAAAATTGTTTTCTGTTTTCCACAGTAGTATTACAGACCAGTGAATTAATTCATTTTTCTGAAAAAATAGTGAGTCAAACTCTAAACAGAATTGCTGAATTTAAATAATGTCCCAGAGTTACAGAAAACAATATAATGTCATTGGTCACACTTTTGATTTTTCTCAATATACTTTCCAACAAAGCAAAATCCCTTCGTCACCAAGCTAATAAATAAATAAATAAATAAATAAATAAATAAAGTTTACATATTGGAGTCAATCTGTCTCCACTGATTCAAAAAATCCACTGGTTTTCTTTAAAAGAGAATTTTTACCACTGGTAGATTCTACTTGCAATAATCTGTCTTAAAAATATGACACAACGGATGCACAGTTCAGCAAATTTATATGCTACAGAAGAAAGCTTTTTACTTTCATACTACATTGTCTCAGCAAAAGTACTGAATTTCAGCTGACACTACACAGAACTTCAAACTGCACCTACCTTTTTTTAAATATATTTAATTATTATGAAGAGGTACTCTCACATAGGCTTAACATCAAGTGAGGGACCACCTGCCATGGACAGCTACCTGTAAGGATGCTTGTAACTGCCCAGAATTGGTGTTTATGAAAACAAGGAGACATAACTGATGTTTAATTTAAATGGAAGTATAGAGTGATGGTCTGCATGCATCTTACATGCTTTTTATATCCCTTCAGATTAGTCCTTATTGTTCTTTAAAAATACAATTTCCGTAACTTGTTAATGAGTTATTTCACTTCATTAAAAAATCCACAACTATTTGGTAATCAGTAGAAGGTTACACTATCTGCACGGAGAATGCTGATTGTCAAGCTTCTAGGTTCTGACTTGTAATAGTTTGAAACACTAATCTCTTGCAGTCCTGTAAAAGTCATGAAAATCTTAAATTGCCTCCACTATCATGGCAGTCTAGGTTCATTCTTCAGGTTACAGCTTTCCTTTCATAATGCCATAGCATTTCCACTCTTTTATGGACTGTTATGACAGTCATTAGCATGAACAGAAAATCAGCATTTCTCCACAGTATGTACAGATAGATAAAAAACAAACACCAAAACCCCAAACCCCACAGCTTCACGTACAAATGCACTTTTCAGTCACCCTAAGAAAACCAGAATTGCTACAAAAGCTTTCCAGTTTAGTAGTTATTGATACTGTAGGACTAACAAGTTGTTTAGTATTTACTGATTAAACATTTATTGTAGTTTTACTGAGGACTTCAGCAGTTCCTGACAAATATGCTTGTATAAATTGTTAAGGTGGAAAGCATCGATCTAATTATACTTCCCCTTTTGGGCAATCACATACTTATTCCTTAATAACATTTACTGGAAAACCCACTACCCTGAACCAGTAACTTCCCCCTTCAAAAAGATAAAAAGGTTTTGCGCAATGTTGTTAGCAGTCAGGGACTCTAATTAAAGATTGCCTTCTGTTTCTTTTATTTCAATACACACAAAAAAGAGAGAGATTATTGTAGCAAATTATTCTCTCTTCAAAATGAAATGAAACATTAACAGTGTTTTCAAGAATTACTGAGGCCATTCAATACACAAGTGTCTGCACTAACACCAAGCAGCTGACCCAGATAATTTACCATTTATATTTCAACAAGACAGGAAGAAAAATAATACAAATGTACACACACTCCTATGCGTGTATATATATATAAGAACATATAAACATATATTGCAGAAGCCCAAAACAAAACCTCTGAAGAACCAAACTGTTTTACTAGAGCTTGTTATTTCTAACATGGTGATACACTTCAGAGCTACAAACAATTCAGTAACTACCAGAAGCATCTGGCTAAACAGATGTTTCAATGCCGTCATTTGTAAACTGTAGATCAAAGTAACTGTCTTGAGATTTCTATTAACTATTTATTCAACTATTTATTATTTTTTCATTTCCTTGAAATATCTTTTTATCTTTTATTTACCTTCTATACTTTAACATAAGAAACAATGGTTATTTAAAAAAGAAATTCATATAAACCACTCTGAACAGAAGGGAAAAGAACATGATTCTAATCTCTAGGGGTCCAGAAATGAAATCACTATCTTTACATTTGCAACAGTTTTTATTCTGTTCTGCAAAATTTAAATAAATCCTCAATATTTTGATTTTGAAAAAAAAAAAACAAAATTGAACATAATACTTTGAAGGAAAAACTACTGCAGATACTGAGTCTGCTTTCTCACAAATGGGTACCACAACATTCTGTGATGGGTTTTCTTTGCACTGTAAAGTTGTTTTGCTATTACTTGCTAAAAATTGACTATTGTAATTCAAGTTGACCAAACAGCACAGTTTAAATTAGTTTGTTCTTTCAGCTACATAATTTTAAACAAATTCTGGGCTGTTTGATGAACTTGGCTCAAAATCAAATAAAAATTGAAAATGAAAACAAAACTTAGGGCTTCCAAAATTTTTTAAGAATCTGATTTATATTCTTAAGCTGCATTTTGGGCATGTAGAACTGTTGACATGGAAGTGGTCACGCTTTTTAGAAGTGTCTTTTCTAAAATTGTTATCCTTTATTAATTTTGATTCTAAGAAATATTTCATAAAAATGAAATAGTTACAATCTACATGCATGTCTAGGTAGGATAAAATTGAGATTTTAACTGAACATGTGACATACAAGTATACTGCATATATCTATGATAAAATACTAGATGGAGGTTTTCCCAGGAAAATAGGACATTAATTCTATGACATTGTTAACCAGAAGCAAGGATTCTTCTTCATTCTTCCCTGCTTTGACCAATATCTACATGAAAAAAAAGGGCTGGGGAAGCAGTACTGTCACGTTGTAATGCCCTAAAACTTTCATGGTCGAGGACATAATCTCTGTAATTCGACACTACAAAGACACAGGCTCTTTTTTTTTCTATTTACATTTCTTTTCTTTTAATTCTCAAGGTTAAATGCTTGAGATACCCTTAGGATTAAGGGAGGGGAGAGAGAAGAATATAATCTTTGTTAAAAATTTAAAGTATTTTAAGACTCTTAAATTATTGGGGAAGGAAAGCTAGAATAGAGTTTCGAACATTTCCAACAGATCTTCTAGCAGACAAAATTCCATCTGTCTCTTGCACCAAGCAAGACCCAAAGTACTTTCTTGGACGGTTTTCAGAACTCATGAAGTTCTCATATACAGACGTTTCAAACTTTATGCCTGGAGCAAAAGTGTGCTTAGCTAAAATAACTTCCTCTGTAAAAAATAATTTATGAACATACTGAAAACTCATTTCATTCATCAGTGTTTTAACACTCATCTAAATGCAATAATGGTAATAGAAATGAGGCACTTTTAATTATAAATTAAGCTAGGTACCACTCCAGTGGTACCCACTTTCAGTGGGAACACAGTGCAAAGCCTCAGCCTGAAGCCTAAATATGTGTAACAAGGAGCAGCATCAGGGCATATCTATATAGTGAATAAAGGCCCATGCAGATTAAGTACAGTGGCCCCACTTTCCATTCCACTTCCAGTGGGCATCAGCTTAAAGCTACATGATTCTATTATTACAGTGTCAGACAAAGAATGTATTAGCGCAGGATTGGGCCAGATCTAATGTAACCACAGAATCTTCTGACTAAAGCCACTTCATGCCCTGACAATGCAGAACAATCATTGACCATTTTGCACTCTCTCAAGCAAACATCACTCTGGATTGTGCAAAAAAAATCGAAAAAACAACATTGAAATATTTGACTGATTAGCGAATATTTTTACTCAAAACCCCAGACTAATTAAAACTGTTTTAGAGATTTTCATTATAAAGTAGCAAGTGAATTACAACTATCTTCATAAAAAAGAAACATCAAATTGTGTCCCTGTTCTCCACTGATGTTGTTGTGTTATATTAATAATACCAACTGAAAATATACAGGGGAGACATATTAGGAAGCTATTAATGACATTTAGGCAAGGACTAGTTGTTAAATAAATAATCATTTTCCCTATTAAATTTCTACTACTTAAGAAACTGAAGTGATTAACTTGACAAATAACTCAGTAGAAAAAAAACTCTCCTTGCTGCTTCAGAGATATGCTATTTTGAAAGTCGGTGCATTTAACTTCACTGGTTTTACATATCTGGAATGGATGGCAGCCCTCATGATCTCCAGCAATCAGTGCTTGTCTAACTAAGATGCTCCAAGTCCTCAGTTCCCCAAAGCCTTGTTAAAGTAGCTGGACAAATGACAAATCTTCAAGAACATTTTCATTTGCTATCTTCACCAGTCTGCCTAAACTGACTGATATCTCTTATCTATTTGTTGTTCTGTTTCCTTGGTATTAGCTGGTCAAAGCTATGGTCAAAGGATCACGTGAATTTGTTGTTCTGGTTGACTTTTAACAAACACAGTAAGAACAGTTCTGGCTGGAGGAGACTTCAAATCTCTTTAATATAGTACGTACCAGTTCCTTTGCTAACATATGGAGGCTTGAAGAATTTCACAACGCCATACAAGTTCACTATAGTTCCATCCTTGAGATGATTCAGGGGAGTATACACATATTTTGGAGCAACAGACTGAAAAGGCATGATACAATGAGGGAACAGAAGAAAAAATTATTCAAACATTCATACAGAACTTTGTCTTTTAACATCATTCATCCTCAGAGAAATAAGGATTATCTATTTCTTTATATCTTACTCACTTTAGACTCAGAAAGTACACAAGACTTTTAATTTCTTTTTGTGATTGCATCTTTCTTACAATAAGCCAACCAGCTAATGCAAGTAAGTTTCAATACGTGAACCAGGTGAGTAAAAGTCATTACAATAAAGAACAGTGAAAGACAATTTTTTACTGATCCATCTTAACATGTCCATCCAGAGGACTTTTTAAAGCACATACATAAATAGCTTTGTATTTCTGCTTGGCCGTGTCACTGCATGGAATCATTGTCTTGCGCTGCCACGGGGGTTACCTCTCACAGCCACTGTGCACATCTTCTGATTAAAACACCACAAGTGCAGGAGGATTAAAGAAATTAAGGACTACTTTCTACAGTCTCAGGACTATTCTCCTCTCATCTTAAGGTAGTAATATATGCTGATTTGATCGTTTAAGAATACGAGTTCTGTCAAACTGATTGATAACTGCCGTTTTCAAGTACTATACTGAAAAAATGAAACTGTAAATAAAAATAATAAGAATACAAGCTCTATCACCATTGGTACTGAATCTTTAACATCACGATAAAAGAACATTAAAATTTCATAAACCAATTCCTCTGCCTTTAAAATAATATTTCCTGTAGAATTTTAATTTAGACACAAAAAGCCTTGTTCCAAGCAGTAATCAAAACAAATGTTAAGGTCAGTACATGAAGTCTGATTTTAAATCAAAGGAAGCTTCATATTTCCTTTTTTTTTTTCTACAGCACAAGCATACAATTTTATTTAGACCAACAGCTACCTTTCTAGTTCCAAGTTCCTAAACCAACGTGAAGTCTGGAGATCAAGAAGGGAACTATGCTACAAGTATTGAAAACATACTACTTTTTCCATATTTTATTTTGTGTTCCAGGTATATTCTTTGCAAAAGCAAAAGCTAAATGACTGCTGGGGTAAGAGTGTGGAAGCAAATAAAACAGGAACAAAATGAATTCCACACATTCTTATTTACATGCAGTTAATCTCATGTGATTTAAAAACATCCCAAATGCAAACTCACCACAGATGCAGTTTCTGAAGCAACAGTTGTTCCTGGTGTAGTGTAAATCTGTGGAGAAAAAAACCCCCAAACTTTCTGATTACAAAATTGAAGGCACTGAAAATAAAACAACATTTGATAACTTTAAAGCAAATACAACACTATAAGGAAATACAAACCAGCCCTGCAGACATTTTTGCTATATGTATCACCTCTGAATCTAGTAAAATTTTAGCTACAGAGGAAAAGAAAGTAATATTTACTGCAATTACACTCAGACAAAAGCTTCTTCAAAAAAATACACACATTTTCTAAAGTCACTTAGTTGAATATGTTAGGTCACATTAATAGCATTTGAAAGTTGGAGGCTACAAATTTAAAACTGCTTAACATAGACCTTAAATAGGTACATGTACGTACAGGTCAATGCTTAGAGCAGATCTACTCTCCTTTGGGGGAAAAATTCACCAGAATGAGATGAATTTTATTTAAAGATAGTTCCTAAGCCTTTTGAGCCTTACTTTATAAGCCAAACTTATCTTTAATGTAAGGTCTTTCAAAGAACTAATTGTGGTGATTTGACAAAAAGCCAACACAGCCCCACTCTCTGTGAGGAACATAGGGCTCAGCTGCCATCCCGAGGCCACAGCCCAGCCTGGCTGCTGGTCTCAGGGCCCCGTGTCACAGCTGTGCACTGCCTCTGCACTGCCGACTCCTGCTGGGGATCTCCTTTTGCTCTCCACCTCAGCCGCATTCCTGAAGCTGATTTTACTTTTAAACAGCCGAGTGAAAAGCTATGATTGAGAAAGTGAAGCACACACAAAGTCTGCTCATTTGTGTTAAACATCCAATGCATGTGTCACTAAACAAAGTGCCAGAAGCTCCATTCTGTGGTCAATGACGAGATAAACACCTCAGCACAACCTAGGCATTCAGGGAGCTGCACAGTGTCTTTGGGATTAGACTGTATGTCATGAGGTCTGCCAATATTCAGTTGAAGGCCTCATGTAGTTCCTGAAATTCAGGCACTTTTAGTTTAGACACACCTATTCAGACCGAGGGCAGTTTTGCTATCTGTGATCTTCAATGAAACATACTCTTTCTACCTATATACATCATCATCATCAACAGATAATTAATGTCATGACAGTCTGACTACCATTTTAAATAATTTTGTTTCTCGCTGTGCTAAGAGTGCTAAATTTTAGTTACCTATAGAGGTCAATTCCAAAACAAAAGAGCCTTTCTGAAATTAAACAAAAAAAGTATTTTTACTTAAGTTTAGGATTTAATTAGAAAACAACTATACAGATAAAAATAAATAGCACTGATGAGAGAATAGTAAAAAAGAACAAATATTTTATTCAGGACAAAAGGATACAATTGTCTTTATAAAGTTTAGATTACAGCAATCCATGTATTTGAAAGGCAACAATTCATGATTTGACTTACAGCAGAACAAACTCACAGACCAGAGAAAACTAAAAATTACAGACTTGAAATCACTCTTGCACCCTCTACCTTGTCTGCATTATTGAAATGTGTTATGCACAAAAGTAGTTTAAACAGCTCTAGGAATCTATCTAAAGTCAACTAAAGTCAAATTCTTGCACTCGGCAAACAGAAATTTACCTGGAAAATAATTTGGTTAGGCATGTGCACACACACAGATGTGTTTTGTTTCCTGATGAACAAGATAAAATAATCTGTAGCATTTCAATTTCTAATAGATTTTATTGTTTTTTTTCCTATTATAAACCAAAATGTTAATGCAAGTATTTTGGAAATAAAAAAAAGAAAAAGTTGGGTAACCACATACGTAAATGGCTGATCCAGCTTCTTCAGACACTTCCAGGTGACAACCATGTCTACCATCCTCTCTCACTGTAGGCAATTTTACCACCTTAAATCCTGCAACTATGAAGGTTTCCTATGGAGACAGAGCAATAAACAGAAAATTACACAAGACTCTGACACATGCTCTATTTTAAGAGTATATGATGTGAAATTTCACCCCAAAGTCTCAAGACATTTAAGAAACAAAAATCCTGAACAAATTGTAAAAACTGTCTAAGTTTCCCAAATTAGTTCTTCTACCCATGGAATTTATATTTACAACAAATGCCAGAAAGCTTTTTTTCTTTTAAATTCTGCTAAAATTTTCACACTCTTGATACTACTGTAACAGAGTGCTATTTTTGAGAAAGCCTAGGGAGGAAGATTCACGCTGAATAAGGCAAAAGAATCATTCCTCTCTGAATACACTAAAGACTGACTCCTTTCTGATTAGCTGAACTAAGGTAGAAAAGAAATCACACATCACATCAGCAGCGATAAAACATTCTTTTCTTGGAGCTTCTTCCTCATTGAATTACAGCTGCACTTCTAAGAAACTCTCCTATAAACTCTGTTTTGGCTGGATCAACATATTCCTTAAGGGTTAAATAGGTAGGTCAATCAACAGGTAGGTTTCTGGTAGCAAAAGAGACATTACAAACTTCTCTGGCATCTCTATCACTCCTGAGATTCTGGCACAGAAAGCGATTGTAACTGTATTTTCACTTTGGTACAAAGTTCCTCAGACATCACACAAAGAACAAGAAAAGGAGGATTTAATGGGTACATGATTCAAGTCCAGCAGCAGTCCATGTTTTTAGCAACAAGCTCACCAAATAAAAAAGAAAAAAAAAAAGAAAGAATAAATGAAAAAGGAGAAGATAGAAAATACATTAAATACCTTTAGGTAATCAGAGGTGATTAAACAAAGCTATCTGATACAATGAAAATCTCCTTTATAGTCAGCTCCCTTGCTATCAGAGCTGTATAGCAGGGCCGTGCCAGTGTGCTCCATTCCAATAAACATATTAGACTTGGAATCCTATTTCTATTCAAGCTTCTACCAAAAGCACTTCCATAAACTTTTACTGAATAACTTTTGTTCATGTGTTTATTTGACTACAACAAATAAAAGAGTGCTCTGATTAAAGTTGACAGTTTTAGCCAAATATTGCACTATGACAGCGCGGTTTTTTGCTATTTCAGCAATCTGACAATGCTACTCTAAATGATTTAAGATCCAAAACCTTAATATTTTGTGCAAGAAAAAGAAAGGCTGCTAGATTAAGTGACAGTGATGTATGTAGTTATTAAAATATTGGGAAAAAAATTTCTGCAAAAAACATAATTTAATCAGACAGTTTTAATTCACAATGAAACTACTCAGGGCACGGTGACTTTCAGGTAGTGTCACAAATGGGAATACAATGTATACTTTGACTAAAAAGTAATATATAAGTCACGAAGACGTAAGACATACTCAAAGCTAAGTTAAAATGTGTCAAAACAATTACAACACTCAGTATTCCTTGCACCTCTAACACACTGTCCTGCTAACATGAAAGTTGTTTAATTCTTTCCAAGAACACACAAATATAAACTTCAGGAAACCTCATGAATTTTGCTGAAATCAGGTTTTAGTACGTGTCTTTCCTTTCACTGTTAGCAGATGCTATCCAGAATGTTCCTTCAACAGCAAAATCAACCTTCGTCTAAAAAGCCATGCCTTGCTTATACATTATTCCCATTTCAGTATTAGAATGTAGGCTGCACAAGATTCTGGGATGTGGTCGCTGAGTCAGGATTGGAGCTCTGTACAAGTGACTTTTCTTGTCTTGCTCTCCTCTGTCGGAAGAAACTTCAGAATTACATAGACTCAGCCTTTTAACAGGCTGATAACAAACGAAACATTTTTTGAGTAATATTAGGTCACGAGTGATTACTCCCCTGTAACACATTTGCCGTATCTAGCACTACATTAAATAAAAACAAACTGTGAAAGGACTGTGCAATTCCCATCAGGAAAAGATAGCACTAACCTCAAAATCTAGTTCTACAGCTAGAAAGAACAGATACATTCTCAGATTTTTTACAAATTCCCAGTCAACTTTGACAGGTTGTGACTTGAAGTTTCTAAACCTAACATTTGCACAGTGCTTTGAAATTTAATGTTGTATTAGTTTTCAAAATAGATTAGTTTCCGTTTCACCTTTAGCCAAGAAGAACTTGTAATTGGCTTGGGAATCAAAGCTATTCACATAAATTGGTGGATTTTCATGCCAACAGAAGGGCACTGCTTGCACAAACTATCAGATATGACCAACATTTTTAAGTGGTAAAAAGAAATTCTATTTCCCTCATTCAAAAAGTGTGATATACAGGAAAGACAGTATTTTTCCTGATGATTATTCTGTTACAGAATGAGAAGACTCTCAGGAGACAACATGGCTACTCACATTTTTGAAAATTGCCAACTCCTTCTCCTAGCTACTTGGCTAAAGTTCTTACACTATGTCAAGAATGATATGGAAACTAAAAAATACTAAAATCTGAAATGGTATGCAGCAAATAAACAATATTGGACCTTAATGAAGTAATTCTTCAATGGCTAAAAAATGCTTTCTTTTTTTCAAACTCTCTAGCTTCAGAAATCATTGTTTCCTCACATTCATATTCTTCCAAACTTAAAATCTCATTTGAGACATGAGATAAGCACCATGAAGGTTCAGTTTACTGGGGAAGAACAAACTGGGGCTTTAGCGCACTCTGGCTGTCTAAGGGTTGTTGCCAGTGGGTTGTAGTTTCCTACTCAGCTCTTTAGTACTGATCTTTTTATCTTCGAATTGCTGCTCAGCGCCTTGTTCAAGATTTGTATTTTTATGAGGACAAAATTGATAAGTTCACTGAATTAAAAAAGATTCTGCAGCTTGCATATTTAGCAAATTAGTTAAGGAACTTCCAACCCCGACTTCCCTGTCAAAATTCCATGGAATTGAGAAATCTGTATAAAGACCGTAATTTGCCCAGAGAAGTGGTGGATGTCCCATCATTGGAAGTGTTCAAAGTCAGGTTGGACAGGGCTTTGGAGCAATCTAATGTAGTGAAATATGTCCCTACCCATGACAGGGGGGTTGTAACTGGCTGATCTTTAAAGGTGCCTTCCAGCCCAAACCATTCTATGATTTAGTGTGAATGCGTATCACAAATGAAAAAGCACTAACATGAGCTCATAATGTATCATATACTAATTTTAATAGGCTATTTGGCTAATATTGACATGTCAGTAAACTGACAGGCAATCTTATAAAAAGACAGAAGTAATTGTTTTTATCTTGTTCTCCTTTAGTGGCAACACACTGTCTCACAAACTCCCAGGCTGACTTGTCTTCTACCTGGAGCTAACCAAACCAAGCTTCTATCTCTGAAAAAGCAAAGACACCAGCACCAAGCCAATAAAAAACCCTGTATGAATAGTTTTGAATTTTTTTTTTTTAATCTTTTAGTGTAACTGTCTTTGAAATGAATTTAATTCTAAAATTATCTTATCAGATGGCAAAACATTCAAAATATGAATATAAATGGGTGACTTCTCTATTACCTACATTCATGATCCTTTGCTTGCTAGGTAAACAGCATTGATAAAAAGAATTGCTTTATTTCAATATTAGTGTGAGAAAGAATTTACATAAGCAAATACTTTTTTTTTCTAGTTCATATATATAGATTTGAAGGGACTGAAGAGACTATTTCTAATTTTAGGGACAGGTAGACTAAGACAAGACAAGAAGTGAACATTCATCTGTGAAAAACAATTCCTAAAACAAGAATATATATGTGTATATGTTTTGGTGGTTTTTTTACCCCACGGCGTATAATTTTTGCACAATCCTCTGCCATTTTTCCATATATTAAAACATTGATGCTGTTGATCTGGGAACACAAGTTATCCGAATCTAGAAGGAAAAAAAGCAAAAGTGATTCCAATCACTATACCTTCTCCAAAACAAAACAAGAGTGGAAAAAGATTTACAAAACAAGTTGATCTACAGAGTCTAACGCTTTTCAATTAATATACAAACTGTGCTAACTACAGGTATATTGCTCAGAATATTCTTCGTAAGAAGACCATTTAAAATGTGCATGTTGTACACCAATATACAATTAAATAGAATTTAAAAAGATTTCCACTTGGATAATCCAATGTACAGTGTTAGAGAGGCAATATTATCCAGTCACATTAACACACAGATCCTATTGTAGAATTTATTATAAAATGAGGATATTCCAGGACATAGACATATTAATGTCTATGTATCTTCAGTCCGCCTTCCAGGAGGACTGAAGCAGAAATCATGTTGTTATTTTATGAGTTTTCTACCTTTTACTGTTTCAGAAAACTACATCAATGATTCAGGTGTGCAAACTTATGTCTCCGTGGAGAATGTGCATAAACTCTCTCCTCTCCTGAGCAGTCACTGAAATCAGCAAGACTCAAGGAGGTTAAGCACCCGTCTGAGAACCCTGAAGCCAGCAGGGAGACTGACTAAGGCCCCATCAACTTCATCCACCTCTGCTAACACCAGCGACAAGCAGCGTCACCAAGCAGGACCTGCGCATCCCAGGTCTGCTGCTCAGGCACTGGAGTCAGGAGGATCAGAGGGAGCATGTGATGGTTCTCTAGCCACTGTAAGGAATAAGCTGAGAATGAAATGGAAGGAAATGGAAAGTTCCTTGAATCCAACAGACTCTTGACAAATTACCTCCTCGACCTTCCTAACTGGAGGGGGTGATAAGCTTAAGACTTAAAAGGAACATATTTTTTTGCATTATTTATTACATGATGAACAATTTAGGCCTTTCAAAGTGCTAATCTACCTACTGATATTCAAACACTTGAGTAGTCAAGTGAAATTTCCTTTTTTTAAATGCTTAAATTAAAACAGAATGAAACACAAATATTTTTGCTGTGAATCAAAATACTGACCCATATTAAATGTGTCCTTCCATAATATATGTTATATATATTATGTGGTAACGATTATGTATACAATTTCCTTCTTATGATAAGCAGTTTGAAAATACACCACTACAGCTATACATGCAGCTATTCCATTTCCAGGACAGTATTTTAGAAAACCATGCAACAAGAAGTCTACTGAAATATAAAGACTGTATTGTTTTTATTAACTTACCCGGCATAAATTTAAGATAAACATTTTTTTGTAGAAAATGAATAGTTATAGAGAGTATTTTAAATCTAACATTCTACTGAACACTACACAAAAGCAGGTACTACTGATGTAGTACCACAAATTTAAAATATATACTTAAATGTAGTACCTTGAAGAACAATCTTGAAAAAGTCTGTTCCATCTCTGAGTTTTGTTAATGGGTAGGAAAGAGTAACTACTCCCTAAAAAGCAAAAAATAAAATAAAATGTTGTGAACTAAGACTCTATGCCTCTAAGGTACTGAAATACTGATAATAGCAGAAACATCTGTAAGCTAAAAAAGGCAGAATTTAAGGAATAAGTGCAAATTGCCATCTAAATTCTTAACAAAAGAACCCCACAACTCCTATAGACAGCACTACAAAGCAACACTCTTGAGATATAACCAAGGAAGTATTAAATGTCAACACTACTGAGATGCTACTGACTAGATGATAAGCTTATATTAAACAATACAATCGTAGCTGTGGAACTATACATGTAACTTTTATTAGTTACAAAAATAGCATAAAAGACTAGAGTTTTAGCACAAAACCTGAAAGGCATCTAAAGAGGTAGGGATCAAAATCTTAAGAGACACAACACTTTCTCCAAAAATATTGGCAAAGGATTACAACACAAATATCAGAACAAAATCACAGTCAAGATATAACAGATGCATATGAAGATAAATAATCTTCTGGGAAAAAAAAATACAGCTGTGAGAAGAGTATTACAGAGTTTTGAAACTGTAGTGCCCCAATTATTTGGCAATAATACAAATGCTCTAAAAGACACTATGATTTAACAATTAATTAAAAATACTCTTTTTATTGTGATGTTGAAGTTACAATGAAGCAAAAATGAGTGCTGGTGATTACCAGTGATGGTAACATCTCTCTGGAACAAACACATCTAGTTAGAAAGATGCTACCATCAACAGTACCAAAAATGTCAGTCAAGTATATTCTTTCACAGTATGGCAGGTAAAGCACTGTATCCTTCTCAATGATAAAACCACAAAAATTGGTTCAATAAAGAAAAATAAAAATATTGAAAACAGTCACTATATAATGCTTAAAAAACTACACAAAGCACAAAAATAGACTAAGAGGTTTCTTGTAAAAAGAGAGCAGGGCAATCTGTCTATAAATGCAACATTAAGATGACGGTCAGGTAAATCAGTGATTTTACAGTACACGTATTCAGTGGTAAGCTGGACTTAAGCACTAGCAAATGCTTCTTAAACCAAATCAGGATAAAATATGCAGCACTGAACTGTTACTCCAGAGGCCTTTCACAGTAGAATTCGTCCTACAACACACTAACTGAGAAGTAATCCAAATCAAATTCAACAAGATTTTACTATCTGTTTTATAAAGAATACAACTCCACAAACCCTCAACATTATTTGCAGATGCTGATTTCCAAAATAATTTGATAATTAGGTCTCCTTACAAAACTCATTAGTCTTCTCTGTGAAAAGTAGGAACTTACCTGTTAAACACAGAAAGGTTTCTCACTTGTTTTCAAAATTACAATTTTGTTTAAAATTTCACTTTATATATATATATATATACACACACACACACACACACATACATATGTATATACATATATATAATTGTTCTTGCTGAGATTTCTTGAATTGTACTCACAGGCAAATAAAAGACTACAGAATTTTTCTTGTAATAAAATCTTTGTAATGAAACAGTCACCTCAGGAACACTCAACATTTATATATATATTTTTTTCTTAGTAAGAAATTTCAATCTGCTCCAGCACACTATTTAAAAGTGGAATACATTGATGCGATAGTGACTGCCTTTTGACCATCTTTATTTTTTATCTTTCCTTTTACATCCTAATATCTTCCAAAGAGTTTTCAAATTCTGGGACCACATTCTTTGCTGTAATGGTTTGGCCCTTCCACTTTCCTTTGTATCCCAAACAACTACACTATAGTTCTCTTCCCCAGCCACTACCCACTTTCTCAGTGCTTTCTCCACATGCCTGGAACTCTTGGGCTCCAAACTTCAAAAGAACCTACCTTAGCAAAACTTGCTCAAATTGGCTCTTCCCTCACAAATCCTGCACTGCTTATTGAGTTCAAACGCAAGCTTTTTCCAAACCCCTCCACAAATCCATATGACACTAGACTCACTCTCAAACCATGTACAATTCTTCCAGTGCATATGTCTCCTTCCTCATAAGGCCTTGCTCCCTCAGTTTGGTTCTACAGCTGATTTGGCAGCTGATTTTCAGGTTTGGTTCAGATTTGCCACAGCAAAATCCAGAAGATGATGAACCAATGGGAGAAGGCATCATGTCTAGTTAACAGGTAGGCTGACTGAGGAGGTACAAACACTGCTTGTGCTGTTTTTCCACAAATTTGAAACTTGAAGTTTTCACAGAGATGCCAGGAAGACGAAAATATGCAGAAGAATGAAAGGACTGAGGCACACAAGTCAGACAGAAGCACCCCAAATGTTTTTTGTTGCTTTTCCCAGAACACGTTTCATAAAAATCCTCCTCTGCCCTTCCCTCCTTGTCAAAGCAGGACCTGATCCCTATTTTGGCAGGTCTAGAGTGACAGTGTGCCACCACTAAGATAACCTAACATCAGTGCATTCTAAGGTTCACTTCAAGCTCAGCCTGCAGAACTGGATTTTCCTACACATTTAATGGTGCATTAGCACCAACTTTATCAGCTCTCCAGTTGTGCTGTTTTTATGCCAAGCTGTTTTAGCAACCTGCTAATCCATGTCAGCACCAGCATGAAGCTCTCTTAACATAAGGCAGAAGCCTGAGAAAGACATTCTATGCAGCTTCCCTTTCAGAATCAGCTATAACACTGTATGCTTCAAATCTATGTCTGGTAATAATTGCTCTGCTTTCCTAATGGAAACATTATTTTGGCAGAAACATTTTCTAATATATAATCCATTTTTGTCTCTTTCACCACTTCCTTCTGAACAAGAATCCCCGTTCTTCCATGACAGGCCTGCTTGCAGACACAGCTTTTCAAAGCAGGAAAGTCCATATATCCTGCAGGTGAACAGGGACAAGAAACTACACCCCAAGGAATAAAGCCCATTTGCTCACAGCAGTGGTTATTGATGTTTCCATTTGTTCCTTTACAAGACCTAAGGGAGGCTGGATCATTCTCAATCAAATCACCTCCTGCACCACTCAACTGCTGCCTGCTTCCAAACAGGGCAGTTTTGTCCCTTTGCTATACCGAAGTGCACCACTGCTGGCATCAATCTGACACCACAATGAACCAGTGCAGAGTGAGAGCAGCAAAAAATTATCCTCTCTCCAGCAATATGGATGGCCTTCTGCCAGTTTCCTTCTCATGAATGGACTCAATCACAGGGTCACACAAGCACTAGAGCTGGAACTGAGAATATACAGCTGTGAAAGCAAAAAAGAGTTTTTCTGGATACAGAAAAACATTAGATCAGTCCAGCTCATATTTTTACAATGTTTGTGCCATTTTTTGAAGGATTCAAGACAACTCAGGTTTTCTACAGAACCAGCTTGCCTTAATTTTTTTCCCCTTGCTTTTTTTATTAACAGACTGAAAGAAAGCCTGAGTTAATGCTGATTTCCTGACACATAAGCATCAGGGATGTCTAAAACAATTCTCAGAGTCCCAGACAAAAAAAGTTAAACAGGATAAAAATAGAACACACTGAAGAACTGACACTGCATTTTACAGAGAATACTTGTTTTAGGCATGAAAAAGGTATTCCTGCATTTCACTAGTATAGCAGGATTATACTTCTAATCCGAAATATATTTGGGATTACTGACAAATGTAAGTGCACACTTGGTAATAATAAGAAAACCTAATTGTGTCTTGATGCTGGTAGCTGCTACAAGCAACACTTTTCATAAAACTGGATATTGCATTGCTTCATACAGAAGGAGAAATACTTTAGAAGTCGTTACTCTGAAATCTGATCTTTAACAGGATTGAGGTGCTTATTACTATTTTCTTAAAACAAAATACCACTTAACCTCCCCCAATCCCTCCATTTTCAGCACAGCATTTGGCATATTAATGTGTTTTTAAATTAGTCCACAGCTTATAAACTCTGAAAAGAGAAATTCCTATAAAATTTCAGTCTGAGAACACAAGAGAAATGGGCAGGACTATGAATCAATGAAGGTAATAGCAACATGCAATGAATTTCAACAAGGTCATAATTTTCCACTGCTTAAAGACTTGCAACAGATCAACACAAAAACATACAGTTGCAGAAAGTCACCACCTGAGCTGGAATACAGAAGTGCCTTGCTAATGTAACAGGAGCTATTTCAAAGCAAGACAGTTTACTGGTCAGTTTACCTGAATGTATTTGTTGGTATGATCACAGCCTTCTTTCAAATGTTGCAAATTCTCCTTCTGCAAATGGCTTGGTAGTGGAGTCTCAGACTGCCCTTTAATGATCTTCAGCAATTGAACAGGCATAGCTGCTTTATCTAAACAAAAATCATAAAAGAGTCCTGAAGCTCTTCATTTTGTTCAAATTAAGAGTTACTAGAAGTTGCATCTTAACTCAGAATGGGAATATTTACCTATTTCATAACAAGACCGTTTAATTGTGTAAGACTAACAATTTTCAGAGGGATTGGCCTCATCTCTTAGCACCATAAGTAGCAAGAAGAAAGTAACAGTTCCTTAGCAACAGACAAGAATCCAAATTACTTGATTTCTCAAACATTCCAAAACACCATAAATGGCAAAAAAAAATTACTTTACATATAAATAAATAGAAATACATATAAATGCAAAGGGTAAACAATGTTAATATATTATGTACAGAAATGCAGATAAAAACCAGGCAAAGACTTTGAATGACTCCTTCCCCAGCACAAGGTCACGGACAGACAGTCCCCATATTCAGTTTTTTTCCCTATAAGAAAATTTGACTGCAAGAAATTAAAACATCTGTCATTTTAACTTAAAATGAACAAAAGATGCTTACATACTGATCGAAAAATTTTCATCAAAGAATTAAGTAATGAAAAAAAAGTAAAGAAAATAAGATGGGTATCTACAGATGCTAAGCATGGAAGGCACTGGGAACAAGCTAAGAAATGTATGACTGTGTCATCTATGGTCTGCCCTCACTGTGCTAAAAGTCAGTGAAATAAATTAGTGATAGTGTTATAATGCTGAGAATAGGGGAGAGGAAGAGTAGTCTATTGTAGCAAAGTTACACATAAGAGAAATAGAAAAAAGTGATCTAGCAATAAGTAGTTATTGCTGCCTTTTCTCATTACATTGTCATCTCGTTTCTTCTGGGGCAATCTTTGTCTTTGCTGTGTAAGTTTTATTTCAAGTGGGTATCTACAGAAAAGCTGCAACATCATCAATCTGTTCTCAGTAAGTTTCAATAAACTAAGCAAAAAATGCTTTCTGTTTTCTGAAAACCCAGATAGCAGTATTATAGCCACAGTCCTAGTTTCAAACTGTTTTGCCAATTTGTACATGATAGTAAAGAACAGGAAAAAAAGTATTGCCTATAGTTTTGAATGGACACAAAAACTTGGCATTATATTCAGTAAAACTACATTTCAGTTACAGTTCAAAAGAGCTTCTTCAGTGCTAAGCAGACTGAATTCCTACAAAATATTCAGTTATAATGAAATGGAATTGGGAAACCATTGCAAAATGGAAAGACCACTGGATCCTAAGTTATAAACATAAGTCAACACATATAGGTGCAGAAAGCAACATTACAGACATTCTTTAAAACAGTACCTTATTCTTCAGAAAAATCAAAAATCCACCTTATTGTTATTCCAGTATCCACAGATATTACACTTCACTAATAACTCATGACTATTTCTCCTGTTGTGAGCAACCCTTCTTTCTCCTTCCCCATTTTCCAAGAAACTCCCCAGTGCTGTCACTCTTGTCTAACAGACATGAGCAGGAAGTCACAGCCACTCATAAGATATCAATAAAATACTTTGGTCTGAGGACATCTCAGCTGCTATGGTTACACAAAGAATGACTGGCTTTTGTTTATTCCAATTTACATGAGGAGAAAGGAGGCAAAAATGAAGCACTATGAGCCCATTCTCTGCCCCTGCACTGCTCAGGAGGAAGAGGCAGAGAATCTGGGCAGGGAGCTAAGCCCAGAAAATGGGAGAGGTGGGGGAAAGGTCTTTAGATTTGTTCTTATATGTCATTATCCTACCTTGATTTGATGACTAGTAAGTTAAATTCCTTTGAGTCTCTTTTGTCCATGTAAATTGTGAGTGATCTCTCTGTCTCAGCCTGCAAGGTTTTAGTTGTATTTTCTCTTCCCTGTCCTCCTAAGGGGAATGATAAAAGTGGCTTTGGTGGGCATCTGGCTTCCAGCCAGGGTCAACCTATGACAGCACAGAGCTGGGAGGTACAGTATCAGACAGGTTTCCATTTCTGCTCGAGATGAAGGAGAAGTAAAAGCCTGCTACAAAGGCGCAGATGCTGTTCCGTCTCTGTCAACTGCTTTGACTAGTGAGGTACTAGAATTTCTATAAAATGTTACTGAATGAGGCTAAAAACGATGCCTTTATCTGTATGTTTTCAAACACAAACCAGGACACAATTGTCATTAGCTTACTAGGATTTCAAGTCTCTAGTGGAAAGAGCAACTAGGAGATTTACACAGCTTTTCAGCTCAAAGTATCTACTTTACACTTTATTCTAGCAGACTGAGAAGCTGATCTATTCCACCTAAAAAGAGTCAACTTCAAAGTTAATCAGCAGTATTGATCTTCACCCAGCAACAGTATAATGAGCAAGGGAGATACACAACATAACAGATTAACACTTTTTTTATCCTGTTTCTCTGTTACACTATGTGAGCAATTATACAGTTTTTTCTGGTTTTTTCTTCCCCATGAAGATGTCTTAACAACACAGAGCATTTAGCTGTAATTCAAATTTATGTACACAACATTCTTGTAGAAAACAAGTGGGGTTTTTTCCCAGATCTTAAACTTCTGTATATATAAAACTAAGGTCGTGTTCTAACTGCCAATAATCTCTGAAGCTCCCAGGTTCGTGTTCTCTGCAATTAAAAACCAAAGATATGAATATCCAGCTCTAAGAGTTATAAACTTTCCAAAACAAACTGATAGAGCATGGACTTTCAAAATCTACATGAAGATACTGTTAGTGCTGTCCTTGGTCCTTGTCCCAACTCTCCCAAGGAGCAACTAAGTGAAAACAAGTAAGTCTGTCAAGTACCTCTGTTGCTCTCAAAAGCCTGACTAACACTGACAAGAATCATCCCAACTTGAGCCTAAGAAGCCTGTAAACGGTGTAGACAGAGCTGTTCATAAGGACGGATACTGAAAAAAAATCCCAAACAAAACCAAGAGAGACTGCAAGAAAGGCAGACAGAATCATGGGACACTCCTTGAAGAGGAGGGAGACAACACACACACACAGCAGAAGGAAGAAGCCTGTGGACTACAAATACCTTTTGCCTTCCAGTAATTAAAGTGACAAAAATATGGAGAGTGAGAAACCAAAGAGCTTAACAACTTTAACAAAGAATTATATGAAAGGATGCAGACTGTTTAAAGTAGACTATAAACTGTATATAGGATGTAACCCACAATTTAACACCCCCAAAGAGAATGTGACAGGCATCACTCAAGTGAAATACAACACTAAGGATGGCTATGGTCTTAACTCTTATGTGCTGCTCTGCCCTATCCTTGACATTCTGCCGACTGAATTTATAACCTTAAATTTCTGACAGTGGAACAATCTACCTCAACACTATTCCTCTGTAGTCCTTCCCTAGAACACAACTTTTCTTCAAGAACTAATGAGATACTAGCTTTGGAGCAGAAAAGCAAAAAAAACCACAAGAAGTGAGAGGCAAACTGGAAAATTTAGTCCTTTCTCTATAACCAAGAAATACTTCAGTCATACACAAAAATCACATGAAAAGAATAATGTCATTTTGGGAAAAGGATGCTGTAGCAGTCAAAGCCATGGAGAGATTCCTTATCTATCGAAGCAGCTGCTACTTGCAGAGAGACAAAACTCATTCTCCAAATCAGAGAATAAAACACATGGCTGTGTAGACTTCTGGAGAAAACCTCACCAAAGTTTCATGAAGAATGAAGGAATAGTCAAGAGCATCAGCATCTTATTGATGTGGTCAGTCACAGCGGTAGATACCTGAAGCCTCTGTAAACACAAATACTAGTCAGTGCAATACTTGGGCTAATTGTGCAAAAATTAAAACAATTATGAAATAGGTAATGCTTCATTACAAAAGCACACACATGTGTAGACACAGCCATACACTCCTACTATATTTTATGCAAAATTTTATCATAAAATGAACATTTTTGGCTTGAACAGAATAGGCAGTACAGAACCACCACAAACCCAATCTGCCATCACAAGAGATAGCTTTTGTCATACAGAAGTCTTAATGAAATCACAAGGATCACCAGTGAGCAAAGCATGTAGTCAGTCTAGAATTTTTACAGTCTGATTTTGTAATCTATTATTTCCTTGAAAATTCTCATAAGGTGAAAACATCATGTCAGGTTAACAAAAGCAGAAATCAAGTCAGTAGCATGACACATTCCCTTAGCTGCAAGGCTTCAGCATGCTCTTGCTGCAGATCTTCAGGCACTTATCTTTTTTGGGAAGTATGTCCTAGGCTATTCTTACTCTTGATCACACAGGCGGTACTTAGTTTCACTAGAATACAACCAGATTTCTTCAAACAAACAAACAAAATTTCCTTTATTTGAGAATAAAATTTACTCATGTGACATTGTGCAAAAGAGACCACAATCAAACATTACCTGACGAGAAGGGATTCTTACACAGCCATTATTATCTCAACAGTACTTCAGCGCTAGAAAGCAGCAACCCACTGCAAAGCCAAGGCCTCAGAGGACAGGGCTACACTGCAGATCCCACACTCCACACGGTATGAACTAATCACTTCAGAAAGTCAGTCCACCAGTTGCAAAAAGCCGAGATCTTTAAAACCAAGACCTTAGATGCATCAGCGCAGGGGTATTACCAACAAAACTCCCCCTTCGGCTTACTCAGTGCCCGGAAAGAAATTCCAAACCCGTGGGGTACTGTGCGGGGACTCAGTTCCCAGAGCAGAACCCGTGTGCAGGGCAGCTGCGGGAAGGAGGGGAAGTCTGACAGCGGGGAACACGGCCAGGCCCGCAG
>VZTI01010898.1:1356580-1381125 GCA_013397865.1 Struthidea cinerea | reverse complement strand
AAAACCAAACCCAAAAACAAAACCAACCCCAAAAACCGTAAAAACCAAAAAATCCCCAAAAAACTGGACAAGTTTTTCAAGTATGTTTTTCCAAACACACATTGCAGTGCCAGTCAAGTCCTTAAGCAATATTGAAAATTCTCTCTTCAATCTTATTTTCCTCTGATATCTTAGTAAACAGTAGCGAAAGAATTGTCCTGTAGGAATACAGGCTATCTTCATTAGCAGCTGCCTTGGTATAATGTTTTCCTGAGACACCGAGCCCAGGGACAGCTTGGAGGGTGGCACTGTGTCTTGCTGATGACAGCCCTTGGCAGGCAAGTAGCAGCGATCTTGAGGGCGAGCCCATCACTCTGAGGAGCGAGCCCCAGGCTAAGGTGGTAGAAGCATCAGCAGAGGCGAAGAAACAGGAGGGACTCTCCATATGTGTTCCACAAGCAAGGCTCATTGCAGGCAAAGGGTCCAGGGACAAAAAGCTGACTTCACAAGAGGGTCCAGGGATTTCATACTCAGGGAAGGAAAGGCAGGGATAAAGGTAACAGCCAATCGGGTAAGGCAATAGGGGAGGGGTTAACAAGGAGGCAACCCATGGGGGTAACTCGTAGGAGGGATCACAGGAACAACCAATGGGGCATCGAGTAACATAGAACTTTCTAGAACTGATACATAGTCAACTAAGGGGATAAATATTTATGGACTTACACATAAAACTAGGAGGGGAAAACTGTAATCAATCAACTTGCAACAAACAAATTGCAACAAACAAATTAAGGAAACAAAGGATTATGGGGACTCGCCATCGCCACGGAGGTTATCTTAGACATCGGTGCCTGACCACCAGGACTCAGATGCTGTTGTTCCCTCTGGGGTCATTGTGGCTACGGCCACTGGCACTGCAACATTTTCCAAGTTCAGGATGAGACATTTCACAGCCTAAATGCAGCCCTTTCTACTCTTTTTGCTTTGCTTTGATGATAGCACTTGATTTTTACTTGAACTTCTATGGATACAGGCCAAATTCAAGCAGAGATCGTTTGCAGTACGTCTGAAATTATGTGTTGCTTGCTGGAATTGACAGCCCAAGAGAAGTCAAAAATCCAGATTTATTAAAATTGCAGAAATTATTACAGTATAAATGTTTAAGAATTTCTGGATGATTTCCAGGGTTGAATTTTGACTAATCGCATCTTTATAAAACTAGTTAATGTGCAGTCACTCAATAAGAAATCATATGACTATAGCATGCTTCTCACTACAAAGTGCTGGGCTTAAAGGATTTTCCTTCTGTAAAGAACAGTCCGATCCATGAGTTTTTGTTGTAACTGCTGGGAAACCTGAAATGCCGAGACCAGAATTAGAGTATTTTGAAATAAGTATATATGAAGTACTAAAATTAGTAATTCTTTGATGTTTGTCTTATTTTAGTGTTCTATGTGATTGAAGCTCACTTACATGGATATTATAGCTTATGTGGATGTAAAAATAAATAGAACATATGTTTATAAGTATTTAATGGGTATGTTATGATAATTTAAGAAGCAAAATTTGCACAGGAGGATAAATCTTATTACACCAAATTATATAGGTTATGGTTTGTATAAGTTATGTGATAGCATGGAACACTTTCACAGGCTATTGCTGATATTTCAGTAGCTGAATCACTGAGTAGATTCATGACTGGCTCCCTCATCAGAAGAAGCCAGCTTTAAATAACTCACTAATGGAATATTGGGTAAAGAAAGACTCATTTTGAGCAGGAGACAATTTTCTCCTATGTCTAGGAGATAAGGAAAAAGAAATGGGAGAGGATCCAGGATAGGATAGAGGAAGAGATTGAATGTAGGCAAGGGAATGAAGAAAGTCTCCACTAATGTGATCCTGGAGACACATCTGCTTGTGGCAATTCTATAGCTCAGCAACTCTAAAGTGTACCTGAAAATCTCCAAGTTGGCTTGTAAAAGAAGGTGATGTGTGATACATGGAATCTCTCGCAAAGGATTCTTCTGCCAACTGGCTGCTTCAAAACTTATTGCGGTTTTGAGCATTATTAAGATAGATGCTAAGAGATTACATTGAGTTATTAGAGTTAGTGTAAATTTTGGAAGCTGACACAAAGCTGTTTGAATTCAATGTTAGTCTTTCCATTGGTTCCAAAGGTTTCCTATTTATTGAATCATCACAGATACTCCAGATTAGATTTCTGTTTGCAGGTGTTAAGTATCCTTCTTTGTTTAAAATGAGACATTTTTCTTTCCTAAATTTAATACATTCATTAAATATAGTTGCTCTGTGGTTGTGTTCTTAGCTAATTTTCCTAGCAATGGGATTTTATTTTCTAATAAGGCATCTACCCAAAAGCCTTCTGTAGAAATCAATGATGGAAATTTATTATCTCTTTGCATAGCAGGTTTTCTGTATTTTAGTTGAGATACTAGCTCTAAGGATGTTGAAATACTGTTCTTTATTCTAAAGCCTCAGCTGTCTGACTAGCTAAAGAAGTTTGTGCTTCTTTCATTGATGCTTGTAAGCTTATACTGGCTAAGAAGGCTTCTGCAGAAAATAAATCTGATTTATATAATTTCCCAAAGAGTTGATGTGTTAGTGTGACACATATCCTGGAAGTAAGATAAGAAGAAACCCCTACACTTCAGAAGCACTGAATTTTTTATTTTGTTGGAAACACAGAAATAAAACCAGGGATGTATTAAGATATTGTTGTGAGAAAAGTAGAACATTCATAACTACAAGGTAATTAAAAACAAAGTGGCATCACTGGAGTGTTTAATCTTTTAATGTTGGAGCATTTTTTCGTATATCCATTCATTGCATATGAATTTTGGTTATGTGTGCTTCAGTTGTAGACAACAGTGGACAGAAATCCAGGCATATCTTTTCAAAAAAGTCATTAAAAGAGCTTATTAAAGGGTGCAACTGTGTGAGCAGATAAACAGAACTATTTCTATAAAAGCTATTTATGTATTACTTGTAAAATAGTAAAGTGTTTCTTCTTCTGCTATTTTCAATAATGGAAGCAATTTCTTTTCTATGGCATGTACTAAAACCTGAGATTTTTTTTCTTTAGAAAATATTCTTTAAATTGAATTCTTTATGAAACAGTTTACCTGGAAAATTCAAGTTCTTCCATTTCAAGAATGAAAGCCTAACTATGGTTATTATCACAGGCATCACTTTCCTCACTGTGAAAATCTACAGATGCCATCATGAAGTGAAATCATTGTGTTTAACAATGTAGTGGTGAACAAAAGAGCCTGTCTTCACCCCACTACGTTTGTAGTCAAAATACACTGGTAAAATTAGAATTGGAGTTAATTTAAAATGTATTGAGCTACTTTGAAACCAAAAAGTATGTCAAGAAGCTGAAGGAGACTTGGGAAGAGAGGCCTATTCCTATTAAGTTATTTAGCTTTCATTTGTATGATGATGGTGCCAGTTTTCCAGACATCAATGAGTTCTCCAGCCTGGAGAAAACTTCTATACATAAAATGAATTATACTTTATTAAAATATGGACCTTTTGGGATATATAAAATATCCCAAAAGCACAAAACCCATTTCTTCTCTTTCTTGAAAATCCTTTAGCTAATAGGGCTCGTATGTGTGCCCATGGTACATAGGAGAAGAAGTAATAAGCTTAAATTCTGTAATGAATTATTTGTATTTGACAACAGGACAAACTGATAATTCTGTCTTCATTGACTACAGTGGGATTTTTCAATTTTTTTTTCCCCCCATTTTTACACATTTAATTCTCAATTCAGTTTTGCATCGATGTATTTTTTAACGATGCATTTCTTTTGGCTTTCAGTAAAATAAAATAAAAGTAAAAGGAAAATGAAATTAAAATTAAAACTAAGTAAATAGAGGAGGGGAAAAAACCTGTGGCTTAAACAGAATGACTTTATCTAGTCACACCAGTCATGTTCACCTCCTAACCTGAGATATTCTGAATGTTTTCTAAGAGGTTCTTAATTCAGGTTTTAACTTAAAGGGCCTTTAGTGCTTTTCAGCACCCTGAAGCTAAAGCATTGGGTGTCCAGTGCTCTTAACCTTTTTAGCTTCTGTGTTCTATGAAAAACTGAACAGGAGTTGCTCTACCAGGAATAACAGACCACCTTATTTAAAAACATTTATAACTTGGAAGATGTTTGTCTTCAGTCTTCCAAACATTTTTGTCTGTTTATTTTCTCAAGCTAGATGATTACTTTTTAAAGCTTCTTTGTTACAGAAAAACAGAAACAGCATTTTCCAAAACATTGTAAACATAAACATTATTTTACATTTGGAAACAGCCAATATATTCAAAGTCAGGCAAAGTATGCCATTTGGTTTTTAACCACGACAGTAATGAAAGTCTCCCTTAGCAACTGAATAAGAGGAAAGCACAGGAAAAACTTCTGATCTCTATATTAGCAACTAACAGTTTAGTGATGATTTTGCACTCATCTTTACTTCTAGAATTTGTTTATGTCATGGCTCAGGAATGGTGTTCCTCAATTCAGTGCCCCCACCAAGACTCTCCAAACCACGCTCCACTCCATCTTGCTTCCCCATTTTCCCCTTTCCCTCCTCTGCAGTGGGATGGAGAGGAGAATTGGAGACTCAGAAGTCAAAAGTCACAAGTTGAGATAAGAACAATTTCCTGAAAACAGCAATGCAAGAAGAAAATGAACGGTAACAGCAACAATACTAATGACAGAAGGTACAAGAAAAGAAATTATTCACGTGGAAAAAAAAACCCAATAGCAGACAATACCAGAGAGCTCCTTCTGCCGTTTTTTCTTGATTAGCAGGAACCTCTTCACCTCGAAAGAGAGTCCCTTTCCCTTGCCCCCAGCAATGACATAAGGTGGTATAGCATATATACCACCATATGTCCCACGCATGCCCCCTCCTAGCTACTGCAAAAAATTAACCCTGTCCTGGCCAGAACCAGGACAGCATAACTCAAGAGTGCTTGTGATTTCATCGACTACTGGTCACATTTTTTTGAGTGCAGCTGCGTTGTACTTGATGTTTTACATTTTGTGGACTTCAATGGGACTTAAAGCCACATGGAATCTTGTGGAAATAAGGATTTTTCAGCTGTGTCAAGACCTTATGGAACAGACTCTTGAGCTTTTGAGAGGTACTACATGAGCTCAATTTTCACAGAAATCTCAGGGCAGATGTTCAAGCCCTGCAGAATTATGAGAATATGCTGATATGTTTTTACAACCTTGGCAGTGGTCTTGTTGCCATGCTCTGTAAAATACAACATGCCTAGAAAGTATGGTAAATTGAAGACTCTTAAATAATAGCAGATACTGATGATGTTGATTCTTCATTGTTCTACAAAAGTATTTTGTTGAATTGAAGAAAATGGTTAAAAAATAAGATGCAGTCAGTAGGGACAAGCAGAAGATACTACACTTCTGCAAAAATAGTCACAGTGTAAATACACAAGGATAAGCAATGGGCTAGGTGGCAGTTCTTTAGAGAAGAAAGGAATGAATCACATATGAGTCAGACACATCATTCTGTTCTAAAAGAAAACAAAACAAATTACAGAAATAACCTGTAAGGTACATAAAATAACCTTCCTGTTCAGGAGTTCTGATAAGCTGAAGTAATGTGTCACATTTCTGTCATAAAGGTTGAAGAAAAACATAGATCCGTTGGAGGCATTCTGAAGGACGTCAGTGTGAGTGAGGAAAGGCTTAGGAAACATAACCACCAAAGAAAGACTTGAGGTTATTTAGCCTAAAATTTCTCTATGTGGGGTCATGTGTGTATGAAAATAGAAGTATTTTTTTTAAAAAAGAATTTTTTTTTTGTTTGTGTGTCCAAGTAATAAGCTTAAATTCTGCAGTGAATTATTTATATTTGACAATAGGACAGACTTTCTGACCAAAAAAAATTAATTCTGAGGCATGGAATAATTTTTCTGAGATCTGCATTAGTGAATGGATTTTTTTGGGCCAGGTTAATAAAATATTTTGTTTAGCTAGCTGATTTGTCTCAGAGTAGATGGATAGATAGGTAAGATATCATCTGAAGGTCGTTTTAACTCTATTCTTCTATGGTTCTTTAAGATTTTGCACAAAACCTTTGCTTACTTTAAATTTATTAGTTTCTTAAAGCTGTATTATTCTCAGACAGCATTATTCTCAGATGCTTATGTGAGCTCAAAGTAATCACTAGACAAGGATGGAAGTCTGTTCATATGCAGACTGTGAAATAAATATTTACAATTTCTCACTTTTTTTTGTGACTTAGTATGTATTAATTTTATTTGATTGGATGTGATTAATATGAGCTTAAGAGCTGCCATTTAGTTTCATTTTAAACAACCTTTCTTGATTGTTCATTGCAGCATTTTCATGCTGCATTAATTCTTTGTTCATTTTTGTATATTGACAGTGTCATTCAGTTTTGTGGTTTGTGTGTTTTAATATTATTAGTTTATTGTCATTTTTTAGCTAACATAAAAATCTAAGAAGCGCTAAGAAGTTTCAAAAATAGATTTTAGAATTTCTTTGATAATTTGATTAGTAGCAAAAAGGAATAAACATTGTAAACAGCATTTTCTGATATATCATAATAACAATTGTGTTCAACTGAGTTGACTAAGACTAGGTGCTCAACCAAGCATCTAATTATTTTGAAAAATTGCAGTTGGATGCTGCATTGTGATATTGAATACAAAGGTTCCTGATAATGACTTCTGCATCTTTAAGAAAGCGGTCAAGCATGAAGGAGCACAGTAGCACACCAAATTTGGAGCTTGTAGGTTTTGCTAATAGAAATAGTATTTTCTTAAATGAGGTGGTCAATTTTTGTGCATGTATTTATTAATATTATTACTTAGAACAGTAGAGAGAATGTCCAAGATAGTGTTTTCTAAGAAAACAGGACACTTTTCCAGGAAGACTCTAGCAAGAGTCATGTGGATCACATTTGCCTTGACTTTGGTGTATATGAATATTTCTTTGCTATTTTCATGCAAATATTTTGTGCCGTTCAATTTGCAGAACATTGCAATTGATCAAACACTACACATCTGAATACGTCATCTCAGATGTGAAGCTGTCTCTGAAGCATCTACAGCAGTGAGGATAGCAGTTTTAGCTTCTCTGTGACTTAGGAGGATTACTGTAAACAAGGTTCATTTCTGTTTAGGAATAGGGACTACTGAAGAGGTCAGCAACATTATGAAAATAAAATTACCAAAAAAGTCTGTGGTGCATTGGTCCTGGCTGGTAGCCAAGCACCCACACAGCTCCTTCTCACTCTTCTCACCCTCAGCATGATGGAAGAGCAAACAGCACAGAAGAAGTGTTTCGAGATAAAGACAAGGAGGTCACAATTACTATGGCAGGCAGAGTAGACTCAAACTGGGCAAATTATTTATTGCAAATTAACATAAATACTTAATTATGCTTTCTGATATTGAGAAACAAAAGCAAAAAAAGAAAAAAATCATTAAAACATTTAGGGGAAACACACCACTCCTTTTCCCAAGCTTGACTTCACATCAGGCACCTCACCTCCCAGCTTGATATGGCTGCGGGTTGCACTCAGTGCTTTCAATGAGGCAAGGGACCAGTGGTGGAGGAGTGGCAGTGTTTGCAAGTAAGGATATATTGGTTCCTTTTGGTGCTCCTTTGCTTTTTTCCTCTGCTTTGGCATGGGCCTTCCACAGGCTCTGTGCCTTTGGGAATATGTGCTCTGCCATGGAACGCCTCCTGCCTCTCTGACCTCGGTATTCTCTTGCTGTTTCCCCTAGGTTCACTCCACCTATCTCTGTTCCCTCATTGTCTCCATGTTCCCTCCTCCTCTTTCTAGAGTTTCCATTCTTTCATAAAAACATTTTTGCAGAGGCAGCACCAAATTCAGTGATGGGTTCATCTTTGGCCTGTGATGGGTGGAGAGCCATCTGGAAATGACTGTGTCCTTGCAGGACAATCACTGACTGTCTTCTACAGAGGCCACCCCTGCAGCTACTCACCCCCAAAACCTTGCCATGCCAAGGTTTTTCCAGAAGGTTTTATCCACATTGCATTTTCAAACAAAAAATCCATATCCCCTCATCACTCTTTGAGAACTGAACAGATTAATCAGAAATCTGAAGTTATGCATGCTCTCATCAGCTTTAATAATTCCTTTCTTCTCAACCTGCCCCATAGCTTTTAATTTAAACAAATAATATATTAACTGTATATTTTTTAGCTATTAGTCTGACTTATGGGGTATTCAACAGATACTGCCATGCATTGACAATGATAACTTCATTTGTATTGACATCCAATTCTAAATTTCTTTCAGGATGGGCAAATTTTATTCTTATTTATTAATTTTATTACTCTAGGAACTAGGATATTTGTCAGAAACTAACACTACATTGTCCTGAGGAGAACACCAGCCGCTGACAGTAAGTGCTTTCAACTAGCACAAGGCAAGAGAAGGCCTGCAAGGTAATAAGGTCAGCTTGATGAGAGGTAGTTTTAACACAGCAGAAAATTAAGCTTTGCCAAGGTCAGCAGTCCAATTTCTTAGTAAGTCATCTGTCCATTTTCTTGTTGGTCTGACAGAAGCCAGTGTCCACTTGTGAGAAAAAGTCAAGAGGGAGAAAAAGTCAAAAGGCATGAATTGTGGTGAACAAGGTTTAGAAAAAGGATCATAATAAAGAGTGTACATCATTACCTTCATTGGAGAAATAGGCAATTGCAGTTTCAGAGAATTCAAATATCTCACAGCTAGTGTATATTACTAAATGATGGTAGAACTCACAAATAGAAATAAAAAAAGGCAGAAAAGGATTGCAGTAGTGGTTGAGGATAATTACTTTGTACATCTCTTAAACTCTTGAAAATGCCATCACTACCTAACTGCTTTTTTTCTCATCCATCATTCTTCATAGCAGTTTCATGAAATTCTTGGGATCAGAAGAAGAAAAGAAGACGAGCGTTTCTGTGTTCTGTGGGCCAGGGTCTCTGGCCTCTATGGAGAGGAATTTCTACAGAGTTTTCTTAGGGCAGTGCAGTTTGGGACATCTCACAGGTAAAAAGATTCAGGGATAGCAATCATGAAGTTCAGAGGCAAGATAATAGCAAGACATTGATTGGTAGGTGGTCTATTTGCTACCATAATCTTACTCTAAACTTAATAACCACGGAAATATAGAGTGGTTTCCCACATGATGTGCTTGCAAAAGAAAGTACCAGACACTACTCAGAATGTTAAAAATCTTCCTTTCTTATATTCATGTCAGGAATCAGATTGTTCTGGAAATGTTTATCAGGTGGTACTGATAAAATGGAACTCAAATGATAATGTATGACAGAGCACAGCTTCCACTGATATCAGCAGGTGTTGCATGTAGTGATCTGAGAATTGATATGGACTCTCTATATAGAGAGACATTTCAGAGATTAATAGATATTTATGGAAAGTCATGAACAATCCTTATATGAATTATTTAACTGTCATAGGCACTTCTACATACAAAATCAGAGAAAGGTGATATGAGGAACTGAAATGGAAAACAAGGTAGCAAAGCAGCAGGACAAGAAAAAAAAATAAGGCTTTTAAAACAATAAAAGATACAATTAACATTGTACTATCTGACCAGACTCTACAGCTTATTGTATGCTATACAAAAAGCATACAATAATAGTATATAAAGCTGTACAATATCCCCTAGGGAATAAACTAAGATGATTAAGATCTCTGAAAGAAGGTAGCAGCTAACAATTAGCCCTTTAAGTTTGTTGATAACTAAAGAGGAATATTCCTACAGTAGATTTTTAGATTTTGTAAGGCTCTTATGAAAGCCAAAGGATGTCAGTCGGTGTTGTGAAACATCAGAGCTTATCAGCTGGGGCCACAAGTCTCACATCGTGCTCTTCCTTTACATCAGTGCAGTAATAATTACACTTTCTAAAAACACTACTGAAAATTGTTCACAATTTTTCACAAAGAAGAGAAACATCCTCAGAAAGTAAGAATCAGTAACTGCCATTGTCTTTTCTAACTGTAACAACAGGAAAATAGTCTGGAAAAACAAAAATTGGTCTGAGAGAATAGAAAACACATTCATCTGTTGGCTGTTCCAACTGTGCTCATCAGGGTAAAATCCTGCCAGAGGGCATTTGTTAGTGGCATGAACCAGCAGCTGATATATTTTTTCTCAAAACATTTTTGTTAATGGCCTGGACAAGGGGACAGAGTGCACCCTCAGCAAGTTTGAATATGGTGCAAAACTGGGAGGAACAGCTGATGGCTGTGCTACCTACTCTTCAGAAAGACCTCAACTAGAGAAGTGGGATGAGAAGAACCCAGGAGATGAACCATTTTATAGTGAACTTGTGGAAGGAACCTCACCTGTGTTCTCTGAAGGAGTCTGTGGAAGATCCTGTCTCTCCTGGCTGGCTGGGAAAAGGGGAACCTGCCTATTTTAGGCTTTTGTGCCTGAAGTTACGCTTACAGAATGTGCACCTTTTAAAGCAGCCAGTTTGTAGAGCCCTAGCACATAAAATCAATCTGACAGAAAGGATATTTTCTATCATATGACAACCGGTTCTCAAGAAGTGGAATACAGAGCTGAAATGACATATTTCCTCACTGCTGTCGCTGTTCCAGTCCTGAGTAACGCTACCTGGTGCTTGTCCAACCAGTGTCCTGACAGCTTGTCAAGAGGCTCCTTGGAAATAGTTTTCACATGATTTACTGCATCAAACAAGCTGTCTTTATGTTCCAATTCAGGCTTGACAAATTTGTCAGTTTCTCCAATCCATTCACAGTTCATAAAGTCAACATTTCTGTGAAGCAACCTGAGAGACCTGCAAGGAAACCCCTGGAGATTTCTTGAAGTGTGACTAATTTAGAACGAGTGTAATATATTTTTAAATCTCAACAAAAGAATGAGGCTTGGAAGGTAGCAGGAGGTCTTCATTAAAAATTATCTAACAACATCTGAGAGTTTCCTGTGCAGCAAAGATTTATGTTTGAAAATTCTCACTGGTCTAGGAAAGCACAGGGCTCCCCTTGAGAAAGTGTTTGGTTCAGATTCATAAGCTGTTAGAGCGTGAGGTATAAAAATTATGAGGATAGAACCTTTAAGCACTTGGGTGAGCAAAAAAATCCACTTCTTTTGCTGGCTGGATAAACAACTTGAGAACTGCATTCCTTAAAAATTGTCATCTCTTTAAAGTTGTGTCAGCAAAGAAGTTTTCCACTTAACATTTTTTGTTATTTTTTTCCCCTATTGCAGAGAAGTGCAGGGTATTAAGCTGTTACAATACGTATGCCAGTTACCCAAAAAAAGATGGATATTAACACTTCTCTCTCCTTCCTTTTCACACGATTCATGTTATTTTAGTGAAATACACAAGTTAACACAAGTTAAAAGAAGCAAAACTGTGTAAATTACTAGGATATCCTTGTTTCAGCTAGGGTAGAGTTAATTTCTCCTCAGTAGCTGATACAGTGCTGTAGATAACACTGGCTGAAGGGATATTCCACACCATAGAATGTCATGCCCAATATATAAACTGGGGGAGTTACCTGCAAGTGGGGCTGATCTAGGTTCAGGAATGGGGTCTGGCATCAGTCAGCGGGTGGAGCAATTGTATTGTGCATAACTCATTTTTTGTCCTTTTCTTTCCCTTTCTATTGTCATTATTATTATTATTATTATTTACTATTTTTATTGTATTTTACTTTGCTTTCAGATATTAAACTGTTCTTATCTCAACCTACATATTATACTTTTGATTCTCCTCCCCATTCCACTGCAGTGGGGGGAAGAAAATGCCGTTTAAACAGAATTCAGCAGGGTTTTCATCTTAAAATGAAATGAGAGAATTGGGATTTGGGATGTGTTCTCATCCTGATTCCTCAGCCCTCACGATGTGGCTGAACTGTGCGCTGGGAGTCCAGATGCTCTAAGGGTATGAGCAGCTCTTCAGGGTGCCCTAGGCCACACAACCTGTTGAATTTACCTTAGCAAAACTGGAACAGCCACTGAATTGACAAAGGTCCCCAAGGCTACGCCCCATCCCTTGACAAAGCTATTGCTGAGCAGCAAGTCAGGCTGTTCCACAGGGAGGGCAAACCTCAGCTGAGGCTATGCCCAGCACAGGCATCACTGCATCCCCACCAGCAGATCCCAGACCCACAGTATCTGAGCAGGGTGAGCACAGCAGGTATGCCCACCACAGAGGGTTCCACCCACCATCCAGACAAAGCTGAGGTAATGACTCAGTGTAATATCAGTCCAGGAAATCTAATCAACGGCTTGGGAATGATGTGGGCAGGGCTGGAGATAGGCAGATAAGGTGAGATTAGGAGCCCAGGCTTGAGCTGAAATGAGACTTCTGGCCATGGTGAGAGTGGGTGGGTAGGGGTCCAATGCAAGGCTTGACAGGGCACTAGAGGTATTTCACAATGGCACTCAGGAGGCCCAGAAGAGGATGCTTTCACTATTAGCAGGAGGAAAATGCTTTCAGCAGGGTTTCTAAACTGTCCTCCAACTTCTGTACCAAAACATCCCAGTGTCATTAGAGTTAGAATTACCTTGGGTAACCGACTGTGAAGGAAAAGTAAATGACTGTAGACAGACCCATAAAAACAAAGAAATAATTAAATAGGTCCTTGTGGATGAGGAGCTTTCCAGAAAACAGAGCAATGGTTGAGCCTATTTATCATTTGGTAGATGGTGTTCTGGCTTTACGGGAAGAATTAAAGCTGCTTATTACCTCTCCCATTTTCAGTATTGATCCTGGTGTTGTAAAAAATAGTGCTTGGATTATGATGCCAACTGGTTCCTGGAAAAGTCAACAGTACACAAACCATAAATTTCACATTTCCTCCCTGATGAAACAGCATTGCCCATCTTGCCTGTTTCGCTCATGATTAATGTTAGTTAAATTTAAAATTATTAAAACCCTGGAAGTATAGATTAAAAGACCATCCTGCCCCCTGATTCTAGCCCCTTGGTTTCTGTTTTATAATGTAATTAAAAAATTACTTAGTTTAGTGTTTGAAGTAATTGGTGTTTTTGCCATCACTGTTTTTTATAGGCTACTCCAATCTATTTTTTTGCATAGCCTGTAGTCAGGATGTGAAATTGTCAATACTATTAACTCTTACAATCAAATGTTCCTGACATATTTTTAAAAATGGCTAATTTTATGACTGGTAATATAATGTTATTTATTTTATAAACAAAATTGTATCAATTCTGAGTCTGTGACACGGAAAGACCATTAAACAACTGATACCAAGCTCCCATCCTGTCAGGCAGGGATGGATGATCAGATCATCACCATTTCCTCAGAAGCAGCATTAAGCCTCTTTCAAAGGTGTTTATTAAGCAAGTTGAAAAAATGGTCTGATCAAAATTAACAGCTTTACTTGACATCCACATAGCACTGAAGTGTTGTAAGTAATTATGGTAGCGGGAAACTCCACCTGACAGAAATTCAATAGTGACAGTTTTCTGCTTATAAGTTTTGCATCATTCTCCATCCCCTTCCCCAACTTTTCTCCAGTCTGTGGCAGAGATATGCTAATACTTGGCCAATAATGGACAAATGGATTTAAAAGAATCCTGTTTCCTCCTGCTCTGCATTTTCCAACTATCTGACCATTGCCAGTCTCTATTTATCTTATATGTCATTTATCTTTATGCGATCATGGCTACAAATGTACTACCAACAGTGAAAGAAGGCCACTAGGGCAGCCTTAGTACTCGCACTAGGGCTCTTCTGTGACAGACCCGATTACAAGACCCAGGAATACTCTCAGTATTTGAGTGCTTGAGTGATGGATTTGCTGTGTAAATTTGGATAACTTCAAGCTACTCTTATTCATAAGGAAGGTAAGAAACTGGCTCTTGGCTTGCCAATATTACAGAAACAGAAATCTGCTTTGGACCATTGTTCACCAGAACTCAAGGGAAGATGTTTAGTTAGTTGCTCAATGGTCTTTTATTGTCCAAGTGTTTGTTAATACATCTGTACTGCATTTTTGAAAAGTAAAAATCCCATAGAGAAAGGATAGATTCCTATACTTCAATTGCCAGCTTTAACTTTGGATGTTGTGAGCTGGATCCATATCTCTCTGAACACCTGCAATTACTTTTCTGTCAGGAAATCTGGAATGATAAAAAAAAGACTAAGAAGAAAAACTAGGCTACTCAGAAGGGCTTGTAATAACTTACCTCTGGCCCTTAATAAATTCCTGTTGTTTCCTCTGAGTGAAATCACAGTTTTACAGCACAAGAATCCATGAATTACATTTTAAAAACCTGAGGTGAAATTCTGAGGAGATAGTTTTTCCTTTCTTATATGAACTTTCACTAAAAGAGATGCCAAAATCAATACTGTCTTTCAAGAGATCTGACTCTTCGGGGCTTTTTTATTTTGTGGTCATGAAAACTTCTCATTTTTTTACTAATCTAGCTTTGCTAGTCTGCTCCATCTGACTATGGAATTTGAAAAAAAAGTTTTCCTTTCCCTATATGTGATGCTATTGCAATTACCAATGTTTGTCCTTTATATCAGCCATTGTGAGATGTTCTACTGATTTCACAAGGATTACTTAGGTCAGTAATATTAAATGCCTCTATCTGTGACTATAGAGAATTTAAAATAATGTGGTACATTGATTACTGTATGCTTTTAAGCACTTCTGCAGTTGACTTTAAGCACTTCTTGCATTTTATGATATTTTGTTGCATATTTCATTTAAATCAAAGTGTATTGACAATTTTTTTTCGAAGAATCAGTGTATGGATTCTGGTGATTCATGAGGGGCAAAAACATTAAATTTCTAGACCTTGGTAGTTACAGAGAAAAGTTCAAACCTCTGAGATATAACACTTATGGTACCTTGAAGCAATAACAGCAACTTTAATTTATTTCCTTAATTGACCCTTCAGTCAATTTCCTAAGTAGGAAAGACCCAAATCACTTTTCTGAATGCAGTCTCAGTACTGAATGCAGTCTCTAGATTGCAAGAGATTAGACAGAATTTTATTGAGATTAAGTTAAAAATTAAAAGCAAAGAAAAATGAGACACCTGACAATTATGCTAGTAAATTAAATTTACTGAGAGTATTCCTTGGTCTTGAAACCAGGTGGTAGAGAAAAGCCTGTTTCTACACTAGTAACCACTGTTATCCTGGGAAATCAGATGGTTGCATGCAAGCTATCTATTGGCAGTCCTCACTGGAACCTTCCAATTCCAGCATCATGCCCAGGAATTCTTTGAGTAAGTTACTCATGGCACATCAAAAAAATCCTGCCAAAAACACTAGCTGAAAAGATAAAAGCTTGCTAGCACTGGCAGTTGTGTTCCAACACTCAGAAGCATCATTACATACTGCATAAAGAGCTAGAAGTTTTTGTCAAGTATTAGGATTGTATGAAATATGTACACATAAAATTTTAGATGTACAGAAAATAAACATAAAAACTAAATGCTGTAACAGCCATATAATGTGGCAACAGCTCCTGTGGCTTCCTATGTACATTGCAGTCTCAAACACTATGTTTATTCATCCCGATTCAATTTTAAATCATGGCCTTACATTGGGTTGATCTAATGCTATGTTTATGTATTCATTATTGATTTCACATCACTTTTCTGCTCCAAGTTACAGCTGGGGAGTCCCCTGGCAGGGGAACGTGCTGCATTTTCACTGGAGCAAACCTACAGAGCACAACACAGAGGCAAAGCACAACAATGGTCACATGTTCCTTTAGTCACATATACTCTGACATTGTTTATGGCCGTTCTTCAAGAAAATCCTCTAACTCACCATGTTAGATCACAGAGTACTCTCAAGCTAGTTCATTGTTCAGCAGAACAGCATCTTACATGGACAAGGCTGGAGTATATGGAGCTGAAGCCCAGTAGCTATTAGCAGGTTCCAAGTAGAATCTGTGATAACACACAACAATGGGGGAATTTCTCCTGTCTAGGTAAACTGTTGGTGTAATGTTAGTAAAAACTTGCATGCATGGAGCCCAGCTAGACAAATGAAACTGTTTCCATGCAGCTCCAACCAAATGCAAACTTCCTGGCTACTTGCAGCTGACCTGTTCTATTACGCCCAGCCTCTGGACACAGATCATTACTTAAAGCAGAGGAAACTTATTGCAGGAGACTATCAAACACTTCTTGGTAACAGAAAATAGAAAGAAAACTATGGCTCTTGTTGGCCAAACCCAGCCATGATCACATCCTGTCACTATTTCCAGTTGATTAACAGACTGAACACTTTCTAAAGGCACAAGAAATCGTTGAAGACTTTGTGAACAAACTGCTTCCCAAGTTACGGGCAGGCATAAATGTCTTGCACCCCAAAGAGTAAAAAACCATCCTTATATTTTGAAGCATTTTTTATCTCAAGGACAGAACATCAGGTTTGGGGAATTTATAAACTGCCAGGTGAAACAGACAAATTGATTTCCAGAAAAGTGTTTTGAGCAAGAGCGGTTCGATTTGTCAAATTTGGTATTTCTCTCTGCTGACAGAGAAAATGTCAGGTGTACTAGCACAAATCAAAGTACCTCAAGTAATGTTTGCATGCACGTCACAAGAACAAAAGAATTTTGTTATTACCCTGGGCTCTCTGACATATAACTGCACAGCAGAGCCAAATATGCAGGTTAGTGCTGAGAATGTGAGGCAGAAGCAGCTGTATAAAAGATTGTAAGTAATTTCCAGTCCTGTTTGTGCCATAAATCATCCAAGGACTTTTGTGATTTTGTGAATATCAATTACACATCTCTGCCCACATATTCAAGTAATCTCAAGCTCATACTCTGGTCAGTGAGTCCTGCTTTGGCCAGCACTGAAAAATCATTTCTTGTCCTCTGAAGCATCGCTATATATATGTTGTGCTAAGCAACAAATCTGCTTTGTCTTCATTCACAGCCTGGGATCATTTTTCAGAAAAACCCAATGCAGTTTTTAAAAAGCTGAACTGATCACTCCACTTCATGCAAGAGTTTAAATCAGTACAAAAAACAGTAAAAGAATTCCATCGCTCAATATTTTTACATCACTGCATGACACACTACTGTGAATAGGCTGTATCGTTTGATAACGTACAGTGATGTGAACAAATCTTTAATTCCAGTTGAGAATTCCATACAGTCCCAATTGGTTTATATATTTGTACACTTACCCTCTTTTCCCTTATGTCATTGTTATAATCCCAGCTGGGGATGCAGTGATGCCTGTGCTGGGCATAGCCTCAGCTGAGGTTTGCCCTCCCTGTGGAACAGCCTGACTTGCTGCTCAGCAATAGCTTTGTCAAGGGATGGGGCGTAGCCTTGGGGACCTTTGTCAATTCAGTGGCTGTTCCAGTTTTGCTAAGGTAAATTCAACAGGTTGTGTGGCCTAGGGCACCCTGAAGAGCTGCTCATACCCTTAGAGCATCTGGACTCCCAGCGCACAGTTCAGCCACATCGTGAGGGCTGAGGAATCAGGATGAGAACACATCCCAAATCCCAATTCTCTCATTTCATTTCAGGATGAAAACACTGCTAGATTCTGTTTCAATGGCCTATTATTTCTGTGATTTATTACAAAATTATTTATCTGTGCTTATTTTGAGTGCGGTAGAGTTAATTTTCTTCACAGTGGCTGGTGGTTTGTATTTGTGCTGAAAACAGTGTTGATAATACAGAGACATTTTTGTTATTGCTGAGCGGTGCTTGCACAGTGTCAAGGGCCTTTCTGGTTCTTGTACCACCCTGCCAGCAAGGAGGCTGGGGGTGCACAAGAAGGTGGAAGGAGATATAGCCAGAACTTCTGACCCCAGCCAACCCAAAGGACGTTCCAGATCATGTGGCATCATGCTCAGCATATAAAGAGAGGGGAAGGAAAGGTGGGACTTTTGGGAGTGGTGACATTTGTCTTCCCCAGTCACCATTATGTGTGATGGAGCCCTGCTTTCCTGGCCATAGCTGAACACTCCTTGTTTTGCTTTGCTTGTGCCTATGACATTTATGTTCCCTATTAAATTGTCTTTATTTCAACCCACGAGTTCGCATTTTTCCAATCCTCTTCCCCATCCTACCTGAAGACCCTTAGTTTGTATGAGATGAGTACAAGGGGGAATGTGTATGTGTATCCTTTAACCAGACTATGTGCAACCAGTTCTGTAGCACGACAAACAAGACAATTTGCTCAGCATAAAATCTAAGCATAGAATCAGCCTTCAGCAGACCTGTTTTTGAAAGATGAAACCAAGCAGGCAAATCTAATGGAAAGAGCAAGCAGACTTTAAGACCGGTGTTATATTAAACGTTTTTGTTGGAAGGTGAGAACAAATATGTAAATTTTGCACACTCTCCTTTTTGCTTTGATTGTATTTTTTGGTTCAGACCTTTTGGTTTAAATTCTTCTACATCATTTCCATCTCAGCGTCATTCCTGTTTGCTGTTGGCTTAAAAGTCCTCCTTTGAGACATTAACTGACAAGTTCTAAAGTGAATCAATGACCCTAGCCATGCTGTATGGGAAAAAGATTAGTCATAAATAATAATTATATTTTGGGAGAAGTAGCTCTCCTCAGAAATGTTGCACAGTACTAATGTTGCTCAATTTATTGCTTTGTTTCTTAATTACCTCTGAAAAAATAGGCAAATCTTTCTCGCTGTCAGGAAGCTCTCATCCTAAGCATATCATACATAGGTCCCCACTTCACACAAAGCATGAGAGTATGAAATTAGCATTTCAAACTCTGTTCTTTAAACATTTTATTATAATCTCTGCCTATTACACTGTAAAATATTGCAGCTTCTGTTAGAAAATGTAGTAGTAATATGTAGGAAGAAAATATGTTAAAGCTTGCATCATCTGGCTTACAAGGTCTAGCTAAAGCTTTAAATGATATTTAAACATATATTTTTATGACTTCATTTTATTTTTATTGCTATATTTTAGAGCATTACTAATAATGCTGTCAGTTCTTTTTATGTTAGCAAATCACATAGGTTTGGGTTTTTTTCCTTTATTTTGTTCCTGATTCTTTTCTGTGGGTTTCAGCAATCAGCCTGAAATTCTAAGTTCAAACTTTCCAAGGCATCATGTTAAAAGAAAGCTTTGTTAAATTATTGGATATTTTTTTCTGAAATAAAAACTCTGACTCTGAACCCTACAGCGTTGGCTGAAAGCATCTAAAATGATCAAATCACTGCAGTCCATTTCTTTCTTCCTGGCTATCGGAAAGCATAAGCAAAACAGATGTACAAGAATTTCACAGTCTGAGGAGGCAGAAATGGTATTTGAACAAGAAGGTTTCACCTTTACCCTAATCCAATTGACAACTTTCAGTTTCCTGAAACTGCTGCTTCAGTTGCCGGATTTAATTGTTTCTCAAATATCCCAAAGCATGTCGTCTCATATGAGGATGGCTAGCTAGAAAGATTGAATAATTTTTTAACTCTTGTATGGAAGCATAGTTTTCCCTTTAGTAATGTCAGAAGTTATTTTCTTTAATTAAAGGAGGTGAAAATTTTGAAGGTGACCATCATTTAAAATCTTTTGTTATTAACCTGTTACAATTGTCCAGTTTGGGTACTTCAGTAGAAGAGAAACATCTGGAAACTGGAAAGAAGATAGTGGAGGGCCACTGAGGTGTTGGGGGCCTGAAGAATGTAATGTAGGAAGAGGGGGTCTGAAGCCGAATTTGTTTAGGCTAAGGAGGTCTTTCCCTCCTGAAACAGCGTAAGAGACAATGGAACTAGACTCTTTTTGGAGGTACATAAATGTCTTCACAGTGAGAGCAGTGAAGTTCAGGAACTGGTAGCACAGACAGGTTGCAGAATCCGAGCCCCACAAATCCTTGAGCAACCTGCTCCAACCTTGGAAGTTAGCACTGTGCCAGGGAGTAGCATGAGTGGGCTGCTCTGCAAAAGTTGTCTGATCATGCAGGGATGGGGTTAGGAAAGCCAAGGCTAACCTGGAATTTAATATGGCAAAGGGATAAGAAGGATAAAAAGAAAGGATTATGTGAGTACATAAACAGCAAAGGGAACACTAAGGAAAACCTGGCTCCGGTGCTGCATAGAGAAGAGGAACTGCTGACAAAGGGCATGGAAAAAAGCAAGGTACTTGGTGCCTTCTTTTCTTCACTCTTAAGTGGCAAGACCAGCCTTTGGGAATCATAAGCCCCTGAGATTAGAGAAATGTCTGGAGCAAGGGAGAATAACCCTTGCTGGAGTAGGACCATGTTAAGGAGAACTCAGCTGAACATACAGAAATCCATGCAGCCTGAGTGGCTGCGGCCACAAGTGCTGAGTCACTAGAAGCACAAGACAGTAAAGCATAAGAAAATGGTCAGGAGTAGTCAGCATGGTTTATGAAAGGAAAATTCTGCTTAACCAACCCGATAGCCTTGTACAGTGAGGTGACCAGGTTGGTAGATGAAGGGAGAAAAGTGGGTGTTCACTTTTGACAGATTCTTCCATAACATCATCATAGATTAGCTGACAGAATCTGGGTTACATAAACAGAGAGTGAGGAAGGATTAAAAGCTAGCTGAACAGCCAGGACTAGAGGGTTGTGATCAGTGGCAAAAAGTCCATTTAGAGGAAAGTCACTAGTGGTGTACCCTCAGGGGCTCCCCTTTCCATCAGCCCTCCTCTGACGAGGGGACGATATTGAGACGCTATAAGTTAAAAACAACAATTTACTAAAATCACAAATAACAACACCACCACAAATAGCAAAAGTACGCAAAACGAAGGTGCCCTACTCACAGAAAGGCATTTACCAGTGGGACAAAGCCAAGAGGGCTGCTGTTCTCACACCACCTGGCCCCAAGGAGACAGAAAATATGGTGGGGGGGAGGGGGACTCCTGCGTTAGACTACAGAGGCCAAGAGAACAAAGAAAACAATGTGGTAAACAAATTTCTGTAGGCCAATGCACTCCCCTGCCAGACAGATGATGGGGAGACAGGGGCAAAGCAAAAAGAAACCTGGGAAAAAGGCACCCTCCAAAACAGAAGCCTGAACTGCTGCTGTGCCGACTTGGTGAGGTCTGTGGGGTGCAGGGTCTCTCTTGGCACCTCCCGGGCTGGGACTGTGACTGCACTGGCTCCTGGGGTTACTCCCATGCCAAGCTCCTGCAGAGGAGCTGCCTTTTCAAGGCCTGGGCTCCACCCAGCTGGAAAAACATGAACAGCAACCCTGCAGTGATGACAGTGCAGTCTCGGATGACGGCAGCCTCTCCTCAAGCTCCAGTCAATTGAAGAGCAGCCGTGCTTCTGCTTCCACCTGTGTTGAGAGAGACAGTCCATCAAAGATGACGTAGATGATGTGGAATAGTGCTAAACTCCGCCTCCTACCTCTAAAACTGGGACAATTACTTTTTTCAATTTTTTTATTAGACAAAAAGTTGTATTTTGAAATGATAGAGAGATTTGCTGTTCAGATAGAGAGATTTGCTGTTCAGATTTTGGTCCCTGTTGTTGCAACTCCAACATGAAGAAGTTTTGATTGATAGGGTGTATCGTCTCACCCTTGGCAGAGCTGTTGCTGGTTTACCAGCTTGTTGCCTATAGAGAGAGGGCTTCGGTGGATTGATGCCAGGTTTATTCCACAGGGTCCCTCGCAGACACGCTCAGGCGGCACTCCGATGGCACCTACGCGTGCCCACGATCTCACCCTCACAGGTAGCCGCGAACAGCCGCTCACACACAGCCTGTGCACGAACCGGAGACAAGAGGCGAGAGGGGTTCTTTGCGTGTAATTCCGAGGTGTTTAATGGCAACACACCCGAAGGGGAACAGAGGCAAGAAGAACCCAGACCTGAAACCCGTGCCCGTTTTATCCCGAAAACTCCCAAAGGCGGGCAGAGCATCCAAAACCAATTGTCTGAGGGCTGGGGGCAGAGGCAAGGTTGAGTGACGTAACAGGGGCCAATGGGAGAGGGGATGGGAGGGGGGAGAGGGCCAGTGACCAGCAGGATCTAGACAATGGGAGAACTTTCTAGCACAGTGTTGTAGGGAGAGACCACTTTTAGGGTAACCTGGGGTGTGTAAAGTGGACTTAGCCACCACAACAGTTGCCTCTCTCAGTAGGTTTCCTACCAAGTCTTTTAACTGGCTGTAAACAGCACAGTGTCAGAGGGTTAATATTCTGTCTCATATTCTGTAATAACATGTACCTAGTACAACTGAAAGGCATAGAAATGGAACTAAAACATATGGGCTGTCAATAAAATACTGTCACCTTAGAGTTACTATATATTCCTTGTAAGAGCCCAAGTCTCTAAAAAAATCACTGTGTGGAGGTTTTCTTTTGCAACATAATTTCTATCTTTTTAATTTAATCCTCTTCAGAAACTACTATATTTCATCATTTAACTCAGAAATTGGATGCCTTAGGGCTTGACTTTATCATGCACTAATAAAATGAAGAGAAACAGTCCTTTAAAAATAATTGTGAAAATACAGTCTGTCAGCAAGGATTAGATTCAGCTGTGGCACTGGCTTGAAAAAGTTATTTTGCTCTAAAATACATTAAATATTTATTAGCTTCACCTGAGGTAAACATGCAGTTGTTTACATATCTGCAAATTTGTATATACACACTTGTAAATGAATTTAGAAAGGAGCACCATATTCATAAATATATACCTCTCGTATTTATGTTTTGAAAACTAAATCATCAAAGTGTTGCATTAGCAATAGGCCAGGAGTAGAAGGTTAGGATATTTGAGGAGCAGGACCCATTCCCTAACCTGTCTAATAAAATGTGTTGTTATTAATTTGATTTGTTTTGTCTCCTTTCTATCTCAAACTCTTCCTTGCCACATGTAGATTGTCTTAGGGCAGAAATTATACATGGAAGTGTAATGTATTTTGGCTTTCCTCATACTTACCAGTAAGAGAAGATGACCTAAACCCATAAGAAACCCATAAGCCCATACGAAATGTCTCTGCTGTGATCAAGAGATTTGTGAAACAGATCTCAACAAACAGTTTTTAAAATCTTGCTGAATCCAGATAACGTTCAGAGAGTTTTCTTTGGCACCTAGGATAGTTCTTTGGTGAAATGGGGACCATGTTGCAGGACCATACAACACAGTAATTAAGAAAGCTTATTCCCCAGAACTTGTCACTTAATTTGGCATCAACATTTTGAACTTCAGAGTTCCTCAGGTCTGTGAACTTCTGTGACTGAACTTCCTTGACTCCTTCTTATGCACAGAAGTAGTTCAGCTCCTGAGAAAACTGTGCCTATCTCATAGCCAAAGTCCCTGGATTAACCAATGGCCAGAGATCCTCAGAGCACACCAAATGCACAAAAAAGTGAATGAGAAAGAATTGCATGGTCCAGTGTAGTACAGGAAATCTGCGTTCCACCCTTTATTCTCAGGACTATTTAAATCTTCTGCATAATGTAAATGAATTGTCATAGGAATTGAGACAACAGCAGTATTTAAAGTTCATTCTAGACCTTAGAACAAATTTCTTTATGTGGTTTTCCCGTGCTTGACATAGTTTCATCTGCTCAATCCCTTTTCCCTGGAATATTATTTACTTGATGTTTTTCCAGCACTTTTATTTCTATCTCTTTAATAATAGATGTCTTTCAGAAGCTATGTTTTATTATTCTCATCTGTCTGCTGCTTGTAAATATTTTTATATGTTCTATGGCAGTGATTCGGATTCTTCTGTTTTGTTCCTTGCAAGAGTGCACAAGTTTTCTTAGCTTTTTACTGCCTCTCCAAATTTTCCAAGTATATTAGATTTCAGTCTATCAAAGATTGTGTTCCTAGCACCTTTTAACCTATAAATCCTATAATTTTTCTCCTCTTGCAGTCTGTCTATTTCCTGTCTTTGATTGCCTGATTTTCTTTTCCCTTTGAAGTGAAATAATGCATGGACACCACATGACTTTTTTACAACTTTCTTCAGCAATTTAGTAATTGAACATTTTCTGTGTATTTTCTCATCTACTTACATAGATTTCAACAGTTGAGAGAATTAATCCTTAAATAAATTCTCCCAGTGGTAAGACATCCCCAGCTTTTCACATGATTGAACCACATTTTCATTTGCATTATCCTGTCCTTACTGCTCTAGAAAAAACTTTGGCCTTCACTTCTGTAAGCATCTCCTGCAGGTCTGTGTAAACTTCCATGCTCCCTCTCTGGGGGATACTGGCGGTCATTCGCTGTGGTGTAAAGGACAGTCAGGACACCTCCTGTTACCTTTCTCTTCAGCCCCTCCAGCTACAATGCATATTCTCAGTCATGGTGAACAATAGGTAACTTTAGATATATTACAGGGACAGACTGAAAAAATATTGCTAAATATGAAGTTTCACTCACATAGGTATGCTTTTGCCAAGTGTCAGCATTATTCTTGCTGATCTTCTCCTGTTCAGATTTCTTTCCATCTACAGTTCTGGGACACTAAATCCTTTTAGTTCTTGTACCTATTGAGTGATTTTTTAATCTTTTTGTTCTTGTTTTTTTTTTTTTTTTTTTTTTTTTTTTTTTTTTGTTGGTTT
>VZTI01010898.1:1303657-1356575 GCA_013397865.1 Struthidea cinerea | reverse complement strand
TGGTGATTTTTTTTTTTTTTTTTTTTTTGGTTGGTTGGTTGGTTGGTTGGTTGTTTTTTTTTCCTCTAGATTATTATAACTCTCATTTAGGGTTGGTGAGTTGACCATCAGCTGTGGTGAAATGCAAGACATTTCTTACATGTTCTCAGCTTTGAAGTCATGGTCTGCACCTGCAATTCCTAAGCTTCAAACTGAAACAAGTCATTGATACTGTCAGCTGTGACCAAAAAATCACCTGGAAATGGAAAAGAAGATTTTACTTTTGGCCTCAGGGAACAAAGTCCAGGTTCTTTTTCTCACTGTCAGTCATTTGATTTAAGATTTAATACCTTTAAGAAATGTCCAAATTAACATGAATAATGAAATAATTAAGAATATTAATAATATTTTACATCCATATCTGCCTTTGTATCTTTTAAAATATTATAAGATATTCTTCAAATAAAAATATAATCTGAAAGGTAAATAAAGCTTACAGGAATTCATTGAAACCAAACTGAAAAGCTATTTTTAATATATTTCTATGTTTTAGCATTAAGGCAGTCAATGAAAGTGTCTCTGTTTCCCAGAGATCATAATTTTACCTTTCCTTTAGGCTCTGATACAGTGATCAGTTTCTCTATTTGGTGCAAAAGACCTGAGTGCACATTACCATACAAATGTTCTTGATCTGACACAGTGACAAAACCCTTTCACATTCAGGTGCTTCTCATTTCTATGGACTAGAACTAATACAGCATGTAAACACTGAAATAGTAATTAAATTCTAATCTGTATTAAACTCAGTGATGCCTGTATCACGTGGCTACAAATAAACAATGAACTTTATAGTTAAGAAAATACTAGTGACACAACGTTATACTAAGTATGCTCTCCTCTGCTAAAGCAGTTAAAAATGGTGGCATTTTTCTAATTGCAGTGTGCTTTAGCCATTAAAAAGACTTTGCAAGAGTGCTCAACCTCCTCTGACCACTGAGGGGTTTCTACTGAGGTGTTTTTCTGTTCATATTTGATAACACATAGGTATGGCATATCAATTGAGATCATATTAAGATCTCTTATTGCTCAGCAGGTATAAGTTGGTATCACTTTGTTCATCTCAGTTGTATGCCTTTTAAAACTTGTGAGTATGACCTATGACAGGATTTTGAGTCAAACTCTACAGGATTTTAGTTTGTTAAAGTGATTTACCTGATGCACGTATAATTTGAGCAAATTAATATTTTTGAAAGTATACTTTGAGGAAAACCTATTAATATAAGCATTCACACTGTGCTCATCTGTATGGTATGTCTGCTGCTAGCATAATGAGCAGGAAATAAAAGAAAAAGGAAAGAATTGTTTGAATAAGATTCTTCAAGCTTCAGCAGTGTGCATTCACACTGTTGTCTCTTTTTATGCCATCCAGTTTGCTCTCACTATCCTGAGTCAACAGAAAACATTTACTGTGTGTGATTTTTCTATGAAAAGGCAAGAATATATGAAATACAGTGCATGCCCTTTCTGCTGTATAGAGTATTGTACCCCTTTGACACACCTCAGACAAACTAAATGGAAATTGCACCTTTGTAGCTCAGGGCACATTTAATTTTCAAAGATAGGATGCAACTCTTGACAGAAGAAGGCTTGAAATATGCATGAGCATTCTTCTGAGAATCTTCAGTCTTCTGGAATTAACATAGTAAGTATTTTAGTAGGTACATCAGGTTAAAAGAGTAAGAGAAGATATTCAGCCCTTGGTATATTCTCTCACTGCAGGAAGTCTTCTACACATAGTGTGCAAGGAGGCACAGAAGGGGACAATAACACTCTAATCAGGCTTGGGTATTTTTGCGGTTCAAAAACATTACAGAGGACACTTTCTTTGCCATATTTCATCTCAGGAGTCACAAAGCCTTAGTTCTTGGTCCTCTCCTTCTCATTGTTGCCATATCCATCTCATGCCATATCTCATGCACTAGAAACCAAACTGGGTATTTCCAGTCATGTGAACATGAATTATCACAATTTGATCTTAAATGTCTGCTGTAGCAACTCTAAATACCATTTAAATCAGGCACAGAAAGCATTACCTAACATACATTATCTGGGGGGAACAAGAAAACAGAAAAAGAAATTGTTCATATCTTGTGTTATCATCTTTACAGAACTGTATTGACTGGTGCATTCATGCCAATAACATGACAAACATTTCACATTTTTTAGCTAAAAAGCAGGTTTGTGGTGTGTCTGTCACACACAAAAAAGGACTGCTGCCTTCCTTTTCAGCATGAAATCCTATAGTGACAGTGTAAATTATTTGACAGAGGACCTGGCATAAAAATAGAATCATGATCTATCTGGGATGGCTTTGGAAAACACTGTCTGCAGTAATTTCAAAAAAATTTTTGACTTCCAAATCACATTTTTAATCTTCTGGTAAAAATGTAAATATTTCTCAGATAGTCCCATTTAAGAGGATATTCTATATAAGACTAGATTAGAGAAAATGAAAGAAGCCAGTTTTGTGTTTGGCAACAAGAAAAAAGTACCTTAAACTACCATCACACACTGCTTGCATACAGAATTGCATAACACTTGAAAAAGATATGTCTGGATTTTCTTAACAGCTAGAAATTACTGTATGTTACTTGGAGGAATTAGTGGCAGAATAATTTTTTTTTTTTTAAAGAAACGATCAATAGATTTGTATTCTACTTTGTACTTCTACAGATGTTGAAGTGAACTAAAGGGGAAATTAAGAGTTTAATTTTGCCTGGCTTGTATTTCTGGAAGCAAGTGTTATAGACTTTGTCCATAACGACTGTTAAAAAGGAGGTACAAGAAGGTAATTAAGGTCCACCTTTAACAACAAAATTATGTTACCTGCCATCCTTCAAGAGTCCAGGTCTTGTTTAGTATGATTTCTCACTGTATATGTTACATTTTCAGAATCCAGAGCAGTAATTTTTATAAATTTACTTTAGTCACAGAACAATGGCTATTGTTGATGGAGAGCTACACACTTCCAAAGTGGAGGAGAGCATGAAAGTAGGTGGCTTGATATTTCCTTGACAACTAGTGAAAACTTTAATTAAAAACAAGTTATTTGTTGATAACACAGAAATCTACGTATGAATTTTGTGGATAAGCTTTTTCTATTAGCCCAGAAAATGTTATGAACATAACTTCATTGACACTTTAATAGGATATGTCTCACCTAACTTTAGTTGTGTGAAAATTACATGTTCAGCCTAAGGTGGTTATATCGATGGCTCTTTAGTCAGTGAAGATATTTTCAGAGTGTGGGCCATTAGAGCCAGAAATAGATTTCTAATACAGAATGGGATCAATTCCCTCTGGGTGAGCTCATTTCTCTCCACAGGTTAGAGCACAATGACAAGTCCAAACTAGGCACATAGTTAACTGAAATAAATCCTACTTCTAAATGAACAAAACACACATAAAGGAGAGGATAAAATTTTAACTTTATTAACTCACCTTCCAAAATTATTTTGCATATATTGTCCTGTGATGTTTGTTCACCAGATGTTTGTCCATCACAACTCTTTACTTAATTTATGTATTGACCACTGAAAATGGAATTTTGTCCTGTGTTAAACAGAAAGTAGGGTCTGTAGCTGCTGTAAACTGAAACTGCTGAATGGTGCAGAGATGCAGAGCTTGTGCACTATCACATGCTGAGTAGCATGTTCCCATTGCTGCAGTCAGGTGAGGAAATCCAATTCCATGAACTTTAAAGCAGGTGATGTTTTAGCCATGAAGACCACTTGATTATCCACATTTGCCACCACAGAAGAAAAAAGCCTTTAAAAATATACCCTAAACGATGCCAGATTATACTCAGTCCTTTCCCAGTGAACACCAGAAGCTGCAACAGATGAAAATTAAGAAGAAATCTTGGCTAACGACACACTATTTTGTTTCAGGTCTCTTGATCCTTTCTCTCCATTGTACCCAGAAGGAGATAAAAAAGGAAGACTAAAGATCCCATGTTCTCTCCCTGATTCCCAAGCCTGCTCTGTACCAGACTTTGCATAACATACTTTAACCTTGGACCTGAAATGATCTGTGCTAGTTGATAAGAGACCTTAAAAGGTTGTTAACCAGTAAGAATTTGCATCAGCATTGTAGCCTTTCAACAGCTCTCCATATAAAGCAGGTAACATGCAGAAAGATTAAGTAAGAAATGGATATATAGCCATATTTCTGCCTGATGCTGAAAAAATGGATGGAATAGAACAGACAATGTGGTCTTTTATACTCACATCTGTTTCAATTTCCCTTAAACTGGAACACTTTAAAATACATTTATTATACAGACTTGCTGGTACAGGTTCTTTTATTCAAAATAACAACACGGAGTAGGGCTGGCTGATGACACTCATGATACACCATAGAACATTAGGAATTGTTACCTCATTCAGATAATAAGAGGTATTTTTTTATCCTATTACAAATTTTATATTCAGTAATGTAGTTTCCTTTTCCCTTTAAAAAATTGACCTTGTCAGGGGAAATAAAGAGTAAAACAAAGAGAGAGCAAAAAGACATTTACCCCCTGTTAGCAGCTCAAGTCCAAAAGAAAAGTGCTCAGTGGCCCCTGACTCTAGTTCTTGTTCTCCCAAAAGAAACACTGCAAGCAATTTTTAACTTGTCTTCCAAGCTCGTACCTTGATTTGATGATGAAAATTAAATAACTCAGTATTTAAACAACTCTTTCTTAAAAATTTTACTAAGCCTAGATTCGGCAGCCAGGGTTTACTGATTATACTACAGGTCATGAAGCTGAGCCACTTAGAGGAACCAATCCCTCTGCATATGTAGAATAAGCTCTGCAGGATTGCTCTAATTTTGTCTGGGTTTTCTTTTGTTTTGAGGGGTGTTTTGTGTGTGGATTTTTTGGTTTTGCTTTTTTTCTTCCCTCTCAGTAGACCATACTTAGCAGACTCTTCTGCCTCTGCCTGAACTGTCAAAATCCAGACACTATGTGCTAATTGCTGTGATTATGACATTAAAAATCAGATTTCTGACTCTTCTGCAGCAGTGGGGCCAGCTCAGCAATCTCTAGTGTAGGCAGGCTACATAAAAGGTTTGAACATAGTGTCATATTTATTCCATAAGTGTCGCAGTCTTCCCTCATAATAAATCTGTTGAGTATTCCTCTGTAAAAAAAGGCTTTACTTACAGTTAATTTTTATGCATTTTTGGAAACCAAAAGTAACATTGGTTGATTTCCTTTGACTGGCTGAGGAGTAGCTTTAAAAGTAAAATGTGGTGCTAATACCTCCCATGTCTTCCCCTTCCTGTTTTTTAAGTGGAATTTCTTGATCCTCATTACAACAGTGCCCCACAGGGATGTTGATGTTTGCACATAATAATTATTGCAAGCAGTACTGAAGATAAATCTTGGCATGGAAAGAAAACAGGCTATAAATAAAAAAGAAAAAACTCTACTAGCAGTGCAAGATAATGTAGTGGGCTGGTTTTGCTGCTGTTTGAAACAAATGTATTTAAACAGAGAGTGTTAGGCTGAATAATTAAGAATTATAGGAGAGAAAATGTAGAGAAACAAAAATGTACATGGTTACCCTATACATGAGATTTTTACTAGAGAGAGGACTTCCACATTTATTTCCTTGTGTTTGAAATGGTGCCAAAAATGAATGAACAAGGGGAAGAACTTCAAGAGAAATCAGAGCGGAGAGCAGTGTTGCTGGAACTGATCTGCCTCTGGCCTGCAGGTTTCTTCTTTTGACTCACTTTCTTTTATTCAACAACTATACAAGAATTTTGTTCCTACATCGGCTTTCATAGTAAGACTGGTAATTTAAAATCAGATCGAAGTCTGTGAAGTAAGGAAAGAAATATTTGAAAGCCTTCAACATAAGAACAGATCTGATAACAGGGAGAGTTCAAACTTGCTTCTTTTAGGACTCTTGTGGGCTTCAACAGTCACTGTAGCTGGCCTAATATGGCTGAAAATGAGAGTGTTTTCTAGAACATTTGCAGAAGACCTTAATTTTATATCTACTGAAGGGAGGTGCTCTGCTCAATGATTACATTGTATCCTGATGCATGCTGGAATTTCGTGGCAATGCACGTACTTTGCTTTCAAAGTCACTAGAGTTACTTGGAGGGCTCCTCCTGGGTAGCAGAGCAGAATTTGACCCCAAACCATCATTCCTCCTCTGGCTGTCAGCTCTCCCAGCAGCACGCCACACAGGCTGCAAATGGAATCTGGCGAATAACAGTCCTAGTGACTTTATCAGTGGATGGCAGTGTGGAAATGTGTTTCCTCTGTCTCGTTTCATATTCCAGCAAAAAGAGAAAAAAAGAAAAAAAAGAGAAAAATCAAAAAAGACACATACTGTTTGTGTTTCTGAAATGACAGGCATGGAATGGAATTGTGTAAGTAGCTATGATTCTGTTCTTCTAGTTATTAGAACTGAAATATTTATCTGTCTGTATATATATATACACACATATATTACATACTGAGGAGAGTCAGAAAGGACTTAAGAGAAAGGGCACAGTAATTCAATTCCAATAACTTAAATTTAAGAAAAAAATACAGCAGTGAGCAAACATATACATACCCAGACACTGCTGAATGTCACTCTCTTCTGCACAGCTCTATGGGGTTGCTCCATATATGACCTCCACATTTCTCCTTTCCCCAGAAAATCCATCCTTGATAGGGCACACACAGAGAAATGTACAGAAAGATGATCAGCTTAATCTTTTATTCTGTTTGCACAAATCCACATGATTTCACTGTTAGCTGTGTTAGCCCCTTACCCTCTGATTATACAAAAAGAAAAAGAAAACAATAAGGAAAGGTGATTAGGAGGTGGGAAAGGTTCTGTGAATATGCCACTGACACTATATGGATAGATAGATATAGATATAGATATAGATATAGATGATAGATATGGGCACTGGCCTCCTTATCACACGATTGAGGCCCAGCACATGACCACTTATCTAACCCATTTTTGGAAAAGAAACCATATTTGGTGTCTAATGAGCTAGATGGATTTACTAAAGTGATTTTGTCAAATCAAAGCATTCCCTTGTGCTCAATATTCAGCTTTACCTTCTAAAATGAATTCAATAAAGGACTTCTATCCATCAGTTATAAAACAGCATATCATATGATGTATACCAGCCAGACCAAAATACTGGGGCATGGCTTTAATGTCTAGCATGGCAATAGCAAATCGAAGAACTTAACAGGGTTAGGAAGGGGAATAGGATTACTGAGGTAAAAGGGATTGAACTTTTGCAGAATAAAGTGTAACTTGAATCACAATTATGTTTGCAGATAGCATCTGTTGTGGTACAAAGATAACACAATACTCAGAAACATGCCCAGTTCTTGCTTATTGTCACCATTCATTTCCCACTTCTGGCTTGCTTCTTTTCATGGATTTTTTTTTTGCTTTAAATTAGTTTAGATGACTATAGCATGCTGCAGTCCTAACAATGATGACATCAGAGATACCTAGTCAATCATAACTGTTTATGGGTTTATTTTATAGTTTTCCAAACACTTGCTGTATCTTTTTTTCTACCAGTTTGGTACTTAGCAGAACAAATAAATTTTTCTCAGTAAAGCTCTTTCACCTTGGAAGAAGATAATTTAATAGAGGTGGATCTTTTGTAAAAAGTGATTTTTTTAGTATACCTGTATGATGATTAATTTTGATCTATCACTCCTCTTTACAAGATTAATATTAACGTTTTTGAAAGCAATAATTTTTATTTGAGAGACTGAAGTTTCCAGCTCAGCTCAATTCCGTACTTCATTTCTGTGTCTTGTGTGTCTCCTCCAGTACCCTGTCTTGTTTCCAGGAAAACAGAAGGATTATCTGAAAGTCAGTACCAACTGGGTAAGGAAAATACTGAGACACAAAAGCCAATTGCAAAATAACCTGCCCTACCAAAAGAACAAAAGTTCTGTGAAACACACTGCAAAAGGTAGAAACAAAGTGATTTTAGGACATTAAAGTAATAATCACACATCTTGTCAGGGCACCTGGCGCTGGCGCTGTGGCTTGCTGCACGCCTGGTTTGCCCTGTTCCCATCTGAAGGAAAACAAAGCAGGGAAACAAATGGACCTCCTGCCAGGTCCTGTCCTTCCCACCCTGGGGACAGCAAGTGAGAATACAGCCAAACTTTATAAACTTCTGTAGATTCAATACTGAATTTAATTCAATATTCAATATGAGGTTTTTAACAGAGTGAAAAGCTCATGCATTGTTCTGGTGCACCAGAACAGTGTGAAGGAACTTGGCGTGTCACTGGGCATGCTTCTTGACAGACTGCAGGCACGAGCAGAGGGCATTAGAAAATACAATGAGATCCAACAAGAATAATCCAGTCCAAGGATAAACATAGGGTAAATAACAACATTTTATAGTTTAGGAAGGAGATGTCTCAAGAGAAACATGATCAAAACTTTGTGAACTCCATCAAAGTAACAATAAAAATGTTTTAAAGAAATTGCAATGTCTGAGAAGATGGCAAAACAAGAAACGATGGTCTAAAGGTAGGAAAGGAAACTCTTAAGTTAGACATTAAGAAAAAGTCTTTAACCCCTAGAACCAATGGCCAGGGGGGGATATCCCCAGGGGTGGCAGTCAAGTCACCAACATCATGGGGTTTATTCAAGAAACAAGGTTTCTTTCAATGTTTCTGATAAAGTAGTGCAACAGAAAGTAGAGTGACAGCCCAGAAAAAGAATTGATTTTTTTATCACTGGCTTTGTGAGGTTGTGGTCTTGTTATAGATATGACTCTGTATATTTAGAAGAAATAGACATGGACATTGATTTTGAAAAAGAAATATCATCTTTTACATTTATCGAAATGAAATATCCTCTTTTATTTTATGTTCAATTCAATTAAGACAAAAAAAATCTCATTTTATTTTCCCAAAATACTTTTTGGGGAAAATAACTTTATATTATAATTTCTGGCTCTAAATGTTTGGACATAAATAACCAGTTTTTTAATAAGGCATGGACTATGCTCCTAAATAGGAACAAATGATAGATGTGCTAATAAATGCCTGCATTCTGTTTCTGCTGATGTAAGACATTAAAATACAGATCATAATAATCTAGAGTAAAGCACAGGACTGCAAGTTATGGGGAAAATAAAGATTTTTTAATAAAGAAAAGTGACTGTTCATGATTCTGGAGATAAAAAAATAAGCCTCCTGTTGGTGAATTTGGAAAGGCATGAAGTGAAACTGCATGTGTTTCTAAGAATTAGCAGTTTAGGACTTGATGGATTAGGAAAAAAGAAAGAAGGACTGGAAACATCTCTTACAGAGCAGCTCAAAGTTCCTCCAACATGGTGGTGCCTGTAGCTGCTGCAGAACAATATTGTCAAAATTACACCTCGATGTCTAGTTTCTTTTCATGAACAGAATTCCTGGGATACACACAAGTATTTTATATTACTGATAAGGCTCCTTGTTCTGTTAGAGCCCAGAAAAATATTATTTTTTTTCTTTTTCCTTCCACTCTTTCCCCAGCAGCCCAGCAGAAATCTTGGAAATTAATTCATAACTCTTTCAGCGGCCTGTGAGATCTAGCATTAGAGTACTGCTAAAACTTTACAGCCAAAATCTAGTTTTGGATTTCTTTGAACTGCACTTGGAGTACTTTAGGATTTTCTTTTTGGGGCCCAGCTGCAGAGATGTTTCAGCATGCAAAACAGAAAAAAGTAATACAAATGCCTATCTCCAGTTTGTCAAGAGCCAGATTACAGTGACGCTAAGTGCTTCTGTGGTCCATATCTAGGCTTCACACAGAGTACATTTTTTCTGTCAGAGACCTGTTTTGGTAACAGACTGTTATTAGGAGGAACTGAGTTTGTGCTCTAAGGATGAATGAATGCTCTGTGTGAAAGATAATGGTTCTGGAGTGTTTTAATATGTTTGGATTTAGCCTGATATATTTTACAGTGATGGTGGAATTGGCTGATCTAGATGCTTAAAAAAAACCCCAACAAACAAAAAAAGCAAGCATAATGATAATGTCTTTCTTTTGCAGGTCTTCTCAGAGAAAATGTTGGGCTTTCAAATTGAAGATATTAGGAGCACTGTATTGTGATTCTTGGGAGGGCTGAAGGGCTTTTTTTTTAAATCAGTGATCTAGGAGAGCTTTTAAAGCAGTAATTAGGTATCACAAATCCATGGAGATAGAGGTAAATAGGATTTAGTCACCTGCCACAGAAATACAACCAAATTCAGACTGGCATGCAGCAGCAAAGAACAGACAGTAGAGTGGCATGCAATTTTGCTCTGAATTAATATCAAGTAGCAGTTACCAGGGGGACTGGACGTTGTGTAAACTGAAATCAAACCACTCTGAAATGAATAGTGACATCTGTGTTTGAAACACAGGTAGACAGACTGTAAGCACCAGCAGATTTCAGCTACCTGCAAACTAGCAAAACCTCTTTCTTATTCTGGTTCAAAAACATTGCCCTTTCGTTATCCAGTTCCCTTTTTATATCATGTTTTTGGTTTTTAATTTTGGGAATAAATAACCTACATTGAATACAAGCAATTTCTCCAATAGTCAGTCCTTCTCGAATTGTCATTTAGTGCTGACCCTGATTAACCTGTGACATTTTGAAGAATCACCATATAATCTGGTAAACATGCAATATCCAACAATAAAACTAGCAGAAGGGTTCAGAGCAGAGAATGCTTAAAAACTACTCCTGAAACCAATAAACATAATATGTGCCCTGCAAGGGAATTTTAAATGAATGAAAGAAGATCAGTGCAAGGTTTGGTGCACCGATGACTGGAAGCATCTAATATGAATAGAAGTTTGGCAGTGACTGAGTGAAAATGTTAAACATGAGTAGGCTGGGATATTGATGAATCATGGGAAGGAGAGGCAACGCCAGAGACACTTGGAAAGGAGGGCTGCATGCTGTCTGTCAGTGCACCTGAAGCTGAGAAGTCTATTTATTGAAAATACTTCAGGGGCAGAATTTAGTCCTTTTTCTTTTCCATGTATTACAATCACAGAAAATCGCAAGATGCAGACACTGGGCAGGTTGGTGACAGTAGAAGCCTGCCTGTGGGTCCAAGAATGGAAGGTGCTACAAAGGACACTGCCTATACTAAAAGGAAAAAGCTGTCCTAAGGCTTCTGAGGATATTTCATGCTGCTTGGGGTGCCAGCCTAGGCAAGGACCAAGATGACCTTGTTTAATACATCTATCTCTCAAGCAGACTTTGTTTCTCAGGGCTAGATCTGGCCAGAACTGTTGCACAAAGGGCACTGGAGCTTCCTTCTCCCAAAATGTAAGTCCTGTATTGGTAGTTTGTATGGTGAGTAGGTTTTTGCAATGTCTTTACTGGGGCAAACTGCCTCATTTTGTTTTTATAGAGAGGCAGTTTGATCTCCCTCTCTGACTGTGTCTCAAGACCTGCCTGATGCTTGTAGACTCTGGAGAGGACACTCTGCATATTAGAAGGATTTGAAATAAGTATACTAGTACTTGCAAAAACTTCAGTGTAAATACAATTTGCATGATTATTTCAAGAACATAATTTTACTCAATGTAAAAAACTAATCCACAGGTAATAAAGGGGCCTTAGAGGAAGGTGAGGTCATCAAACTAACTAGATATTACTTTCAATTAAGTAAATGACAAGTGCTTTTGCTACCTCTGCTCCTTTTGCTTTATCATCCTTGTACTGAAAGGGTTTTATCTGAGAAACAGTTTCTTGTATTGGGTTCATTTATTAGGAGGATATTAGTGTAAAATAGCCTTCTCAAAAGTGCAGTCATAGTCTAAGGAAGAAAAAAGAAAGAAGTGAACCAAGGTAAAACTCTATTAAGCTGGCAGATCTAAGCCTCCTCTTAACTCACAAATTTAATATGAATTTTAAATAAAGTTAGCATAGGCTAACATACAGAAGACAATAGTGGCCTTTTCTTTGATTGTTAATAGTCACAATGCATTTTTGTCATTTTTGTCTCATCAGACACTGCAGAATGTATGCCACTTTTAATGGATTATTATAGTTGAAAGTTTGGTGCTAAGAAAAAAGGAAATCTTGCATGGTTAAAGATGATGCAACATGAAAGTATATCAGAATTTTATTCTCAATTCTACAATGAAATATGCAAGCTGCAATAGTTTCACTGCAGGAGTCACAACTAGAGTTATGGGGTTTTTTTCTTTAATGAAATCTTTTCCCAATAAATTCAGTCACTAACCTGGCTTAGCTCAAATATTTGCCATGTAGCATGTTATACTTACTGTAAATTTGCTTTTTCTTCTGTCTGAGGGAGATGCAAAATGTGTTAAAAATTTAGATAAGTTCATTTTAATTTCACCTGCAGAGAAATCATCTGGGTGTTCTCTACTGACACGGACTAGTTATAATTGGGCTTCTGATGTCTCCTCTAGGCCTCCTGTCCTGCTCAGCTGTGTTCAGCATATATTATGGTGCACAGAAGCATGTGCATTCTGGTAGCAGCAGACTACCTGAAGTTTGATGTGGCCTTCTCTCTTTTCTGCTGTGGATATCACAGTCATGAAGCAGAAATAATGCATGCAGAGGTGTCCAGAGAAAAACAGGACTAATACACACAGTTTTCCCTTTTCTGACCTGCATTGCAATGGAATTTTTGGTGAAAATATAAAATATGAATGAAATCAATGCCTGAGGTTTTGCAAACACGGCAACGATGTGTGAGATAAAATAGCAGCATCGAGGTCAGTGCTGGTCTCCTTATCTGACTCAAACACCATAGTTCCGTACTAATCAAAATATAAAGCAGAACTCTGCATGGAGACCGAGTGAGAAGATGCAACTCTGTCCTCTACTCTGTGTAGCTTTGCTAATACAATAGTAGCAAAAGCCAACTCCACATTGCAAGTTAACGCAGCATCTTTGTCTTCATTAACTCATATTCTAGTACTTAAAAAGTAAGTACTTTTTAAAAAAAGTAAGTACTTTTTTAAAAAGTAAGTAATATTCTTTACTGGTCTTTCAGTAGATTGATCTGTAAAAAAATCTGGAGGCTTGCTTATGGTGGTTACAGTGCGTGGCAGCAAGGTCAACCCGAACTTCCTCGACTATTAGAGAAAATAAAAGTCAGCATCTCACAGTGTTCCTAAGTCTAGTATTACATGGGAGCTTAGAAGGTAGTACAGGGCTCCACATCACATTTTATTTCCCTTGGAAAGCTACATAATGCTCCCATATATCTGGGGCTCAGTAGTTTATTGTGGGTGATTGTGATTATTTTCTTGTTTTGATATTTTTTATTTTTCAATCTGTTAACCTTCTGCACTTTTGAGTGATAAGTAAGGATATGCATGGCCCAAAACTGATTTTAGTCCCTTAAAGAAAGAGATGAGCAGCTATCTATAAGTAAAAATAGATTAGATTACCACAAAGGAGAAAATGCCTGTGTGGTTTTAGAGGTAACCTTGTTGCCAGTAGTAAGAAGGAAGGTAAATTGAAGACATCCATATTTAAAGAGAAGCTTGGGATCCCTATAGCTATATTTTACTTTTCCTGCAAAACTGTGGTGTCAACACCAAGAGTTGCTGATGTACCGTCTTCTGGGCCATGATTCCTCAGCTCTGAGACGAGGGTAACAGCAAATGGTCCTACCGGGTGATGTCTGAGCTTTGAAAGGAGCCCCTTCCATGCCAAAGGGCTTGTAACCTTACAGCAGAGCGGAAACCAGCAGGCACCAACCTTTCCTGTGCCTCCTGTGTACAGACATCAATAGGAAGTTGTCCTGTTATAAATAAGTAATATCTTTCTCATTGAAATTGGTGTTCAAAGCACTATAAAGATCTGTCAAGGCTGTGTAAGACAGCAGCAGATCTGTCTTCTGCTGAGAACTGTCTTTTTAACAAAATGCCAGGGCTTAGTTTTCTGACAGTAACTCTAACATTTATTTGATTATTTGTTTATTGCATTCTGATTTCTTTGAGGGTTGTGCCATTGCCAGAAATAGAACAAATTGGTGGGCTGGCCCTGAGTTCCTGCTAGCCGGAGAGCACAAGCTCATGCTATACCTGGCCAGCTTGTTGATGGGGTGCAATTTATCTTCTTCAGTTTAGCTTCTTTATTTTCTGGCATGAAATTCCTCTGTGTGGATGTTTTCTTTGTCTCCTTGCCAAATCTGTGGCTAATTACAATTACACATTTACTGACAAATTAATATTTTCTCTTGGCATCAACCTTATGTTTATATTGTTCATATATGCAAGACTTTATTTGCAGCATCTGTGTATTTCTAATCTGTTTATCTTCAGAATAAATCCCCTCTTTCAAAGAATTATAAAGAGAATGGAAAGCTAAAATGAACCAAATTTTATTATACAAGTATATTTTAATGTGCATAATGAACAGTAGTGTTAATCCTTCATAAGTCTTTTCTATTTAATAGAAATGATAACCCTCTCCCTCTCATCCCCCCCTTTCTGACTGATCTTTATTAGTCTTTTTTCAAAGAGTTCAAATCTCTTACGAATGCGAAGAAAAGAACATTAGGGCAAGGTAGTCTTGGATAGATCTTTACAATTACTTTTCTTCCTAATTTTCTTATTTTTATTATTTTCTAGCTTCCAGCAGTTTCTTTTGCAGGCCCTGGCTGGGAAGTTACATTAAGGGTAATATTATTTCATCTCCTTCAATATATAATTGCTTGATACACTGTGAAATAAGTCCCTGAAGCTTCTATGTTTAACTTGTCTTTATTATGCTGCTTCAGTAATAAAAATGAAATAAATAATATGGAAAAGATATGCTGAATTTCAGTAGGGGGATCTGTTATATTGTTTCTGAAGGATGCAGGAGAGCATGTGTGATTCCAGGTATGCATACAGTCTTTAATGACTATTCAGGGTAGCTGTTTATTTGTCTTTTTGGCTGGGGTGATATTTTTGTCCTCTTCCATCTTTGCTCCTGAATGTTGAGAGCTCTAAAGATCCACTTCACAGCACTTCAAAAAAGGAGGTAGGATATGGCAATACAAAACTTCACAGTAATGTAACACATGACCAAATCAGTCTCTCGCTAGGATTTCCCACTGACTTAATCAAAGATGTACAAATTAGAAGTTGTCTATTACCGAAGAAAGTACTTACTGAAGAAAGCCATAGTAGTGGAGTTCTACAGAATATGACACTTAAACTTGCATTTCTTAATCCTTCATGCAATAGTTTTTTCTGTCTAGAGAGGACATTTACATATCTGCTTTTAAGACTCTAAGGAGCCAGAGTGACACCTGAGTGCCACAGAAGAATCTGAGAAAGCCTGTTTTATACGAAACTTTAAAAGCCAATCCTGTTTGATGATTTAGCCTGTTTACTCTATAGAGGAACTCATTCTACATTGGCTACAGCAGGCTTGTGTAAGTACCTGTAAAGTTAAAGAAGGATTGTGTGTCACTCCATGTATATTATTTTGTTTTATAATTGCTTGTCAATTGTACCTGAGGGATAAATAAATCCCAGTGGCTTAGTACCTATGTGTGATGGACTGAGGGTTCCCAGATTCTGGATGGAGCACAGCATTGGGACAGAGCTTCTCCTCCAGAAGATTGCCTTGGAAGAGGTCTCCTCTGTCTAGGCACAGCATCAGCATTCTGCCTTAACAACTCCATAAAGAGGAATCAGTATTGGTAGTGGATTAAACAACTGTGTTACGGGAAAATAAGGAGAACTGACATTGCCACAGTCATTTCTAAATTTAGAAGCAATGATTTAGAGCTGATATGTGATGTTAAGACACAGCACAATATTTTATGAAGATAATTTTCATGAAAAAGTGATGTATTTAATAAGTTGGGAGCTTGCTGTTCCCTCTACCTCTGAAAATATTTTTATATATATCTGAAGACACATCTAATGACATGTGATTTATGAAAAAATGTCAGTATCATTATCTCTTTCATTTTTATATTGTAGTAACATAATTTTCCCTGAAACTAGGTTCTCTTGCATTTGGCATTTTTAGGTATGCCATAAAATGTCCTCTTTCCTGATTTTTAGCCATGTGACTACCTAAACTCCCTCACTCTTCTGACCGTATTTACAGATAAATGATTGAAATTTCACTGTGATTTGTTTATTTTGGTCCATTACTTGAATTACAATTGATATAAAGCATGTCCGTCCGGTCCCAGGTGGCTCCACAGCAGCAGACATCCTTCAAGCCATATTGCAAGAGACAGTGTCTCCGTCCGGGACAGTGTGGAGCTCTCAACAGGCTGGAGAGCAGCAGACAGAAGCCTTACAGCAGGGCAGCTTCAAGTTAGGAATGATGGCCAGATGTCAGAGTTGTGCCCGATATTCTTGTTACTGAGTCAGGCTGATATGGTCTCGGATATGTTTTTTTAAGAAGAATTCTCTTTAGAGGGGCAAACGATGTTATTGCATTTTTCAAGGGGAAGAAACTGAAACAGGGAAAATTAAATACATGCCTGTGATTACCCAACAGGGAAAAGACTGGAAACGAGTTTTCCTGACCATGATCTTTCTTACATGTTGCATGCACCCTGGGCCTTAGTTTTTATTAGAACAATGTATCTTTCCTTCATTACACCACTATTTTCCAGATGATTACATACTTCACTGATATTCAGTTTTCAGACTTTCATAGCCTCCTGAAACCAAAACAAATTTCTTTTGAAAGAGAAAATGACCAATATCTGACAGAAATGCCCTTGCATGATATCCCTTTTCTTTAAACACACTTGTTTCAACTGAAATATTTTAAGTACATAAAAGAATTTGTATACTTTTCTCTCCATCTTTGATGTACACAAGAATAAAAAAGTCAGATTTACTCAGATTCATTTTCCTGAAGCTTACTGGTGGGTGATAACTGAATGAAAGACTTTACTGCTTGGATTTTTAAAACCCTTTGTCTGAATTTGTTTTCCTTATCTCTGGTTTATCTGCAATAAATTAATAGGTCTAAATAGGATTTTAGAGGTGTCACTGGTAAGGAGCTGATTTTCTAAAGTAAGTCTATACTAAATACAACTTCAAAGATGAATTAATTTGAAGGTAAGAAAAATAAAGGGAGGAAAATCTGATGGATTATATATGTCATATTTTTTTCCTTGTCTGTTTTACTAATGTTTCAGAGTGAATATTCAGTAATTACTTCACTAAAACACACTTTTCATACTATTTGTCAGAATGTGCAGTTAATTACAAATGATGAAATGGCTATAAAATACGAGAGTATTCCTATTTCATTGCTTATTTTTGCATTTCCTGCAAGAGAAAATACCACAGATATCCCATTTCAAACTTTAAAATATTTAACCTTTCTTTTGGAAGTTATTATGCAGAATCATTATTTCAGAGATATCTAAACAACTGATTCCACAGTCTCTCCATTTTCATGTGATTTCTTTTTACACAGAGATGAATAAAAATATGGAAGTTGGTTCTTTAGTCACCATTTCAGTTATTCTTTATGTAAAGATTTTTTACTACCGAAAACCTTCAACCTGTTAATGCAACTATTCTATTCATAAATACTCTAAAGAGGAGTAATTAATCTCCTAAATTGCTTTTTCCTCAGATCTGTGATGCTGTAACACCAAGCAGATGTGCCATTGTTGGTAGAACATGGGAGAAGAGCCTTGGGATTCAGCTTACATTTCCTCCAACCCACCCTCTTAAAAAAAAGCAAAACAAGTGAGGCTAAGCCCCTTAGTAATAAAATCAATGATGAGATGAGTGCTAAAAATGATGAAGTGCAGGATGCCATCTTCCTCTTTTGGCATTGACTACCTTTTCTAAATATTGAGTTACTGGTAAGGCAGGCAGACAAAATGTGAAAGAATATGCTTCTCCTGTTTATTCAGCTCTTTCTGAAAAACCAAAATAAATTTTCACTACTTTTTTGCTTATACATTTTCTTCCCTTCTTCAGGATTGTTCTAATAGGTCATCCTTTTATTTTCATTTGATAATGAGTAAGTTTCCTGACAAAAGGTTAGAAATCAAGGTTAACAAGTAACAAATTACTATAAAATCAAAATGTCACAAAGTCTCTGTGGAATGCAGCTGCAGACATTGGTTATTCAGGATCAATTTTTCATTAAATTCTGCAAATGATTTTAAGCCTTGCTTCATGTATGATGAATTGTTCTTTATCAGCTGCCAGAAGATGGAGCTCTTTTAATAAACCATGATGTTGCTATTTGAAAAAATGCAGAAAAAATTGCATAGAAAAACTTTACAAAAACATTAAGAATATTTCCATTTGTTACTAACTAAGGCTTAGTTAAATACATTTTACAGCAGGTAAAATTGTATTCTGCTATAAATCTGGAAATCAGCTTGATATATTAATTATATTTTCAGATATTGTTAGTTATAAACTTATATTTTAAACTCTCTTTTTCTTCCATCTTCTGAATTTTCCAAACACTCCCGAATAGGTCAGAAGTTGCTCTTAAGTTAAGCCATATGGACTTGCAAGGGTGCAAAATAAGTAAAAAATTGACTCCAAATCCTTTTTTCTGTGTCCCTGGTTTCAGTGGTGTAAGGCTGGAGTGAAAGGCAGTGCAGCTGGGCTCTGCAGAGCTTCATGGCTGTCAGACCAAACGTCTTTCAGTGACATCTCTGACAACTGCTAAGCAGGTGGGCTTCACTTCTGCTGCCAATAAGCCACCTCAGACAGGTGACAGTGGAAAGCCATATAAATGTGCCTGTGAAGGTATCTGTTCATCTCTCCTGCTGTATTGACCATGAAGGAAAGACAGATAATGAGGTTAGACTAGACTGCTAACTTTAGGACGGGTAAAGTTAGCCAGAATGAATCCAGAAATCTTATTAACAGAATTTGTGAAGAAAAATCGAATCCTGATTCACAGCATTGATTCCGACTTGTTTAATATAAGCTGTGATTCACACTTCTTTAGTATAAGCGGCAACCACAACAGAGTACAAGCATAAAGTTCAAATTAAAGGGAGGCAGCTATGTAGCTTGGAAAGAACAGTGAAAAAAATTGTTATTTTTTTCCAATGCCGTATCTTAGCTTTCCACTTAAAACTGAAATAACTTTTCCATAAGTGTCAAGCCTGGATGCAGGAATCATAAAATACAGATTATGTTACTTTAGATAATTCTTCCTACTGTTTTTGAGAGTTAATAAATAATATAATGAAGAATTCTCACATTGACACAGGACTTGAAATGTAGACCTCCAAATGTTGCTTGGTATGACAGGATGCTCTTTTTCATCTATTTTAAGAAAACTTCTTTTGTCTGAAAAAAAATTAATCAGTTTGTGTGATCTGTCTGTCAGTAGCTCTCGCTGACTTTGTCAATCAGCCTGGATTACATTGAAAGTCACTTTAGGTCTGAATTGCAAAGCTGATAATTATGTGTTTGTATGAGTGTGTGTATTTTCACCCCTCTTCTGATGCAGAGAAATGTTTGGTTCCAATGGAGATTAATGACATAATAAATGTTTCTGCATCCTAGCCTGGTGTCAGTCGCAATACAGCAGGTCCACTTTGTGGGTTATTCACTTCGCAAAGCTTTTGCAGTGGTAGACAATAGCAGTTTTGTCCTGTAACATCTCTTTGTATTATGCTTCTCTGGATGTTCCTAAAAGCTTGCAGAGCTGTACTGTACATTAGGGGAAAAGGTTGGAGGTTCACTTGGCACCTTTGCTGTCTCTCAAGCCATTGAACAGAGAAAAGTATCTGCTGACATTAAGAACTGGGAACATTCAGAGAAGAAGTAACAGCACTGAATGCAGAGCTTAACTACTGTTGCTCTGTATTGATTTTTTAGGAGTTTATACACCACGATTCAAGCCAAAAGTTCTGATAACTCTCTTGAAATCCACTTTTCAAGTGCACTTCCTCTCATACATCCTGAACCTATACGGTGGGTATGGGTTTCAGCTTTGCTCTGATTAATACTGTTTTCTGATATTGTGAAAAGAAAGTCCACACTTGCATTCCAAATTTTGAAATTAATTTAGAAAAACATCCAAATGGACATAATTTTTACTTTCTTTCTTTTTAGGAAGTTTTTTTTTTACAGTCAGCTTCCAAGATAGCCATTATCTTTGGACCTTTCTGTAGGTTTCTCTGACAAGCAATGAAAGGATCACCTGTACCACGAAGGAGAATGCTTACTTGACAGTAAATGGCCCTAATGGACACATGCCAGGGGATTCAGCAAGAATGCATGGTGACATTCATGAATGATGGTGCATAATGATGACAGAGAGAGTGCATATATTATTATTTGAGGCTTTTATTACTTATGGTTTTCATATTTGTGCTGACACGTCCTCTTGCAGTGTCTTGAACGATGTTATATCAAACTTGCACAATGTAGCACCTTACTTCCTTTTGCCCAAACTAGAAATATCTTGCAGAATGATTAACAGGTGGGGGGACTTTTTGGCAGGGGTTGCAGTATTGAGCTTTGTTGTAACACTCATGCATCTCTCCCACTTCATGAACGTTTTAATTACCTCTCATAAAAATAAAATCCATCCTTGCATTCAATGTAAGTACTAGAGTTCACTATTTTTTTCTTAATTTCCTTTGCTCATTTGAAGAAGTGATAATGCAATTGAAGGCTACTCAAATCCAGAGGGAAATTAAAACAGCTTTTGATACTGAGCTTATAAATGGTACTTTTGGATTGAAACCAATGATTTTCCATCAATTAAATCTGATTTTAGAACTAGCTTTTCTTTCGTACTGATTATGTGAAAGACCATATGTAAGATAAATAAGCAAATTAAGCAGCAAGGCTAGGAGGAGAATAGAGAAACAATACATTGCATTTCTAAGGTCTTTACATATTCCAGTCGTACAATGGTGACCATAGTGGTAAAAGTGTGCCATCAGCTAAGCGTCCACCAAACTCACTGAAAAGGAGTAATTTTTTTACAGGAATGCTTTTCTTCTGATATAGATGTTCACAAAGCAGGAATTGTGTCACTTTCGGTCATGTAATTATTTCCATTTTTAAGCAGAGTTCTATCCTCAACTAAAGTAGTTAAAACAGTAGCAAATCTGCAGGTTAACTAGGATTGCTATTTTTCTGTTACAGTGTTTTCCAGTGTGACTTAAAATTTTCAGTGACATTTTTCAGGAGGAAAGTATTTCAGTTGATGGTGATCTGTAAGACTGTTGAAACTACAACCAAAATCAAAGTGGATGTGTTTTTTCAGAGTATGGGGGATCCCATGACAGACGTAGTTACAGAAAAAGTATTTATTCTCATATTAAGCAAAGATATTGGTTAGAATGTGGAGCATTGATTTCTCTCAAATATTTAACTCGGACACTCTGGAAGGTAGTTCTGTTTTGGCAGACCTCCTTACACTCTTTTGGAAGAAGACTTCAAACTAAGGAAACTCGTGGAATAGTTATTTCCACAAAACCTAGTGGCAAAGGAAGTCCCTAAATAGATAGGTATATAGGAGATATACAAGATAACTAATATTTCCATTTAGTACATCTTGGACAATAATAGAGTGAATGCAGGAAGATAGCAACCCTTTGGGGAAGATATTGTACGTCAAGTCATTAATTGTAGATCCTTTTACTGTATTTCAAGGCATTTATTATGTATGTATCTTCTTCTGACCTGTAGAAGAGATATGCACTGTGTTGCTTTGAAATTTGTAGTAGCCTATAAAAGGCAAGAACTAGGCTGCCATAAGCCCAGAAGAGTAACCTAAAAAAGGCTCTAAAGGTCTGGCAGTTAGCTTACATTTTTATTGCGAGGTGGTATACCATTACAGGTGCATTCCAGGCTGTTTGACATTTCATTTAATTGTACTCACAATTTTACATTCTCTAATTTTGTACCCAAAACATGCAATACATTTAGTTAATATTAAAATTTAAAAAAAAAAAATCCCAAAAGATATGAGGAGTCAGATCGGGATTGATTTTTGAGGCTTAGTTGTTGCTATGAGCAGAGATAAGAGCTCAAAGAAGAGTGACTCATGATGTCTGTGCTCATTGCAGCATGACTGACAGTTTGCAAGTAAAGACAGACATGCCTCTATTTGTGAGGGAAGTTATCAGGAAAAAGCCATTTTATTCAGCCAAACTAGGGCTGCATTTTGGAAAAGGTTGCATCCATTTTTCCGGTATTGGTGGGCACTAATACAGTCTGTACACCCAAACCAACACTTTCCCCAGTATAAGAGTGCCTTGCGTTGATGTCTGTCCTGACTGCACCCTTTTCCTTAACTTTGGCCTTAAATAGAGCCTACTTAGAGCAATGTAAAAACCTTTGACTTTGGTGGAATTTGGAACTGACAAGAAGGTGCATTGCTAGGTTTTTTTGCAACAAAATGGCTTTTTGGCTCCTTACTAGCAGATCTATAGATGGATATTGATACTCTTCATTTAATCTTCTATTTTCAAGGAACTTCTTGAATTGCCCAATTTCCAGTAAATCACCTCTAAAAGACTGCAGATTCCTCTTATATTGTGAAGTGCCTTTAGATTTAGTTGCTTAACTTTGAAGTGGAAAACTGCAGCAATCTAGAATACAATTGCTAAAAATGTTCTGGTTGATTTCAGTACAAGTACATTATCTTTCTGCAGAAGATGGGAATATATTTCCTTTATCTTTTTTTTCACCCTTTTGGTACACGATTATAGACAAACAGGTATTGTATTTATTTGATTGTGTTATGTTGTGAACTACTACAGAAAGAACAGACCAAAATAGAAAAAAAAAAACCAAGACAACACTTTTTCTATTTCTAAGACTGCAGGTCTGCCTCATTTAGTCAAAGTTACACTAGATTTACTATGGACTTTAGCTGGTTTCCTTGAGATCATATTTAGGCACCAGTAACATGACTCTTCCTTTCCAGTTCAGCACACTTTTATTTTTTGCTTTTTCTTTTTTTCAGTGTTTCATATTATTGAGACCTCAGCTAATGAAGATACTTACTTTTATTTTCCAAAGAGAAACTGAATATTCAAGCAGATTTAAGCATTTCAGGAGATAGTCCTAATTTTACAGTGTATTTGTACCTTGAATAATTGGTTTGGTTTTCCTAAATTTGATTCTGAACCATGGAAAATCTTTCTATTCTGGAAGACGTGCTGGGGGCTAATACTGGGGAACTGGAACAAGCCTACTTTATTCCAACACACTGAGTGGAGGATATTCCTCCTTTTTGGAGGATATATAATAAAAAAGTGATGCACTCAAGGAGGCAGAATTACCTGAAAACTCAGGAAAACCCGAGTTTCATACAGCTGTAAGCTACAGAAGAAAATGGTGCTTGACTACTGTACCTGATGCAGAGTTTTTAGAACACGAGGGCATATATAATTTAGCAGTGATGGCAGTAACGGCAGGAGAAAGAAATTTACTTCAAAGGAAGAAGGAAGAGAGGGAGGGAGATATTTTAACAAACCTGGGAGCTCTCTCTGGCAACAGTGTCTTACAGGATTCAAATGCAGAAGGCCAGACTCTTCTATTGATTGCTGACTGATCTGTATTTTTTCTTCTGTCAAAGTTAGTGTATACTCAGTTTTTAAATTTAAGATCTGCCTTTAACTTTAAAGGAAGAAAGTCTTGGGTGAATTTTCTCAAACAATTGCTTTTCAAGGAAAAAAAAAAGCAACACACACAGAGAACAAAACCTTAATGCATTAATACCTTTTCTTGTCTGTGGAGGTGTAGAACAGACAATTTAACTACCTAGAATCTCCTTTTATCCACATGACAGTCATCTCTCTGTAAACATCTGACTCCTCCATAGAGCGACGTCTGAGCATGCTCTAGGATAGCTTTCCCTTATCTGCTTTGATCTGCAAGACAGGTGATGCAGAAGAAGATCTAGAGCAAAGAATCACCACCATGGGAGTCTTAATGATCAGTCATTGGTCATAAATTAACAAGTCTATGTGTCGAACAAAAGCAGAAAGCATCACTATTCTGTCTTTCTAAGGTGAGGTGCCAAGAGAATCACAGCATTTGCCAGGAATCCCAGAGTCTTCCTTTCTTACTTGGTTAAAACTCCACTAGTCCTTTTGTGTTCCACATCAGCAAGAGAAGTTACCTGAATGTTTATTATATCTGAGAGATTATTAATGAGAGAAGAAAGAAAGAAAGAAAAAGAAAGAAAGAAAGAGAGGAAGAAAGAAAGGAAGAAAGGAAGAAAGAAAAAGAAAGAAAGAAAGAAAGAAAGAAAGAAAGAAAGAAAGAAAGAAAGAAAGAAAGAAAAAGAAAGAAGAAAGAAAGAGAGAGAGAGAGAGAAAGAGAGAAAGAGAGAAAGAGAGAAGAAAGAAAAGTTGTTCTAGTTCTCTTGTAGGATTTAATTGCTCTCTTTGCTGAAATGGGAATAATATTATCAAAAACATTTAAATCACGGTAGGATATGCTGAATATGTTGCATATGCATCTTGAACTCATCCATGAGGTAGCAATAAAAGCTGAGATTCTAGCCTGTATTCTCTTTCAGTCTTTCTTCATAAGGATCATTTTGCTGGATGAGAATCAGCAGGTTTCTAGATTATTTACTGCATATATTTTGAACAGTCCTATTTATTTGAGGATTGCACTTCCAGAAATAATGACCCTAGAGATATGATTTCCAAAACAAGGGCTAGCCTCAATGGAATTTCCCATCCATTTTATCATATCCCTTTTATGAGACACTGAGAATATGGATAATGATAATACCTTTTATGAAAGGTATCAAAATGAGGGGAGGTAATGTTAGGAAACAACATTTCAGCAAAGTGTCCAAATTTATATTTTTTTCCAGCTATTAATTAAATGAAAGCACTTCCTTTGAAAGACCGCTGCCAGCCTTACTGAATGTAGTAATAATGAAGTAATTTTTGTCCTGAGAAGGCTTTTGTTTTCAACAGCTGTGTATTCTTGTTAGCATTGGCAATCTCTGTTGCAAAACAAACCCACATGCAGCTGTATTTCTGACATTCTATGTGGTTAATATACACTATTTTGTGGTAAGCACTTATAATGTAAAATACTGTTATTATGTAGTAACTTACAGTCAGTTGGCACTGGGCTATAAGTTATAAAAGTATGAGAGAACAATTATATTGACTTTCTAAGTACAAGGAATTATTGCCATACCTCAGATGTCTATTAATAAAACTTATACCATAAAACTTATGATATAATTGTATAAATATTTTGAAAATTCATATTGGTGATGGGAAGGACAGTTCCAGAAGCAAAATCTTTAGCTCTTTTGGGTTATTCTATGCAGTTTTGAAATGGTTATACTAGTTGTGTGAGTTGACACAGGCAGGCACCCAGAACCACCACAAAACCATGGCTGAAATGCAAAGAGTAAATTTATTTCATTACTTCCTTAGTTGGAGGATCCCAAAGCAACACCCAGGTGGAGCACACAAGTGGGAATGCTGGCACTATCATGCTGACCCTGTCCTAGCATGCAGTGAGGCTGCTGTTTGCATGTATTTATTAAGGGCTAGTGTAGCCCATGCTGTGATCTCCCCTGTGCTCTTTTATGATCTCTGAGCTTTCATATTCTTTCTCCGAAGACTGGGAGCTCAATCAGGTCTGTGAGAGTGCCTCCAAGTCTCTGAAAATACCTATGTTATCTCTACACAGAACTACTACTTCTCAAACAGATAGAGGATCAACAGCAGAAGGCAGAATATGTGTGGTTTTCCACACTGCCATTCTCCAGGCCTTGGCATTCCCAGCTGCAAGGTTACTTGAGCCAATCTACTGTCCTCCTCACCATTCTTCTGTTTCTAACCCTTTCCTCCCAACACAGTTTATTGCAAAGGAACTTATCGTAGAATGCTGAGGGGTTAGAATCCAAGTGTCTCCGATTTGGAGACAAGGGTGTCATGTGGGATAGTGTCAAATGCTTTGCAGAAGTCCAAGTAGGTGATGTCAGTTGCTCTTCCGGATCTGCCAATGCTGTAGCCCCATCATAGAATGCCACGATGTCAATCAGGCATGATTTGCCATGTTGGCTGTTAGCAATCAACCTGATCACTTAAACATGGTCTTTTACAAAAAGCAACATCAAAAAATAAATTTTTCCAGATTTTAAAAGACCTTTTCTGTAATATTTGGAGCAGGAAGTAACCAAAATAAACATAAGTTGTATTGGGTTTGGGATTGGTTGTTTGTCTTTTTTTCCCTTTTGGCTATAAGACTATACTCATCTTAAAAGTTACATTAAGTGACTTTTTTTAAACAGGACACTATAAAAATGCATCAACTAGGCAATTTTTCTCATAAAAGTCCTCAGATTTTGATCAGTGCTAGAGCTGAAAAATAATCTAGAAATTGATAATTACTCATTGGTGTACCCTTTAATTGTTACGTTTACTGACTGCTTTGTCATAGTCTAATGGGAGCAGTTGGCCAATGAAGAGATCTAAAGTTGTAGCCTCTTGCAGCAATATTGGCCAGGGGACCTCCATCACCCCCAAACAGGGTTTGGTTATCTGTGTCTGACTTCTGATTTGCTGACCCTATTTCCTTATCCTTTGGTGCTTAGACATAACTCCCTTTTTTGGCCCCAAAAGGCTGTGAGATTGGAAAGGCCCAGAGAAACTGAGGCTAGTTTACTGTCCTTAGTTTTGATGTAGCTAAAATTAGTAAAAGGGAAACTTTCAGCACATGTATGGAAGACACAGAAAACACCAACACAGTGGGATTTCCTGGGACTTTTATTCCTTAAGTGAGAAGCCAGTTCTAGAAAAGACTTAGATCTCAACTTAAATGTTGAGATATTCAAGTCACAGAGTTTATTGCATACATTCAGTTTCTTTTTAACTGTTAATTAGAAAGTTCATGCAAGAGACTATTTACATTAAAAGTCATCACAGAAGTTGTAGGGTTGATGAAAATGATATCCTGATATCAGAAAACCTTATTTTAAGTTTGCAATTTTCATTACAATGTATTAAAAAAATAGCAAGCTAAAATTCATTCTAGGATGATAGCAGAAACAGAGTGATAAAAACATGTAAGATACCCAAACCCCCAAATCATTCCTAGGGAATAATTACCTCAGCCTTGTTTGCATAAAAGCAGAAGCTACAACAATACATCAAGTCTTCTTAGAGCCTGAGAACTAAAAGGATCTGAGGGATTCCTAATCCATGCATATTTTTTTGGGTTTTTTTTTTGTTTTATGATGATAGTTTTCGACCCGCTATATAATGAGGGCAGTGGCTATGAAATAATGTGCTGCATATGTTTCCAGAGGACACAAATTATTAACAAACTTCCTGAGTTTCCTCCTTATGTGGTATGTATTGCTCCATTGGCTTCAGCTGCACAGTACAAGAAATTCTGGCTCTTTATTTCTTGCTCTGTTATTATTCTTTCACTCCTTCTGCCTCCACTCTCACCGTCTCAAAAGAACAGAGTTTTCTTTTGTTCCGTTAAGCATGAAGTCACAGAAGCAACACTTCAGTAGGGAGAGATACTGATAGGAAGAAAATTTCAAAAGGTCTGGGAACTTGTCTTTTTGTCACCAAAATCCATAAGAGTTTTATCATTAACTTCAAGAGTAGTGGATTCAAAAATGAATGCTTTCAAAATCCCTCAGCAAAAAGTAGCTCTTTCTTCCTCTTTTGCCTGCTGTATTTCTCTCCGTCCTTACTTTCAACTCCTTCAATAAATTTCTTTTGAATGTTATTCAGCACATACATACCTTTAACTGGAATTTTCAAAATACAAGAAGTATATGCTAACTTCGTGTCTATATTTATATGCAAAGTAGTCAATATGGATATATTATACCAAAAGTATATTTTAATAGTGCCTCTCAGAACATCAGAGAGGGTGACATGATTTAAGAGACTTTAGATGATCATCTCTATTTTTGCACTACATCCACTAAATGCATACGGCACTGCAGACAAATTTTTCATATTTATGTTTAGGTAGAAACTTCTGAAATGTGAGGGGTTTTTTTTTTTATCAAATAGTTTATCTGATGCGGGTTTTTTTCTTAAATATCATGTTGATGTAAAATTTTCACAGTGATGCTACACTGATTCTGTTCGATTGTATTCTAAAAAAAACCCAAAACTATTTTGCTGTTGTATTTATTTTCATGTATGGAACACAGAGGAATAATTCTTTGGAATTAAATGTTTACTGAATGTGTCAAGTTAGATGTGATTAATCTACTTAGTGCAAGTGACATGAAGATTTCATTTTATTTAGATTTATTTATATATATACACATGTGCCTGTTTTCTATTCATCACCATTTATTCTCTGTGTCACGTCTCCCCCTCCCTGAGATTTCATGTAAGGAAGTTACTTCTGGACACTTTCCCATCTGTTCAGGGAAGCGCTGAAGAAGTTTTGCGTTACATCCTCTCTGTGTCACAATCATAAAATCTAATGCTGCCAAAGTCTTCATCTGCTATATCATATTTGCCAACTCTGCTTAGCTTCTCTAGACATCAATGTTTAGACAGCAGAATCCTACCCAGTTAATCCACAATGTTCTGTGATGTTTTGAAGGGGATGGAGAGGGCAAGGGTACAGACACAAAACAGGATGTAAGAATTCCAGAGGTTTCTTATGGTCTTATTGAAGAAAAATTACTGAAAACACTATTTTTCTAGAGTATTTAAATCCTTATTTCTTTTTCTACAAAACTAGTTGGATGAGCTTTTCAAGGTGACTTTGCAATCTAAGTTAATTCACAACTTGTCAGAAATTATGGCTTAAAATAAATGACCCTAGAGTTTTTCCATTCTATTCTAGAAATAAGTAAATAAGAAAAAGTATATTCTAAAAAATAGCTCTAGCTGCATTTTTAAGCTCACAGTTCAGAAGAAGTTTGCCAATTAAAAAGTATAGGTGTAGATTAACAATGGCCTATTTCTTTTGATATTCTGTATGCAAATAGCATTACAATTATTATGCATTAAAATATGGTAATAAAAGTAACTAATTTAGGCTTCTGATCATTTAAAGTATTTGAGCTTTGATGCTTAAAGCACCGGTGGACTTAGATTCCATGCCTCCAGTGTACCCAGAAGGCTCATCAAGAAATCTCATTCTATTGTTTGTGTTTTAAAATTTACCTCCACACAGTGCCAGCTCCCAAGACATTATCCAAACAGCTCATTCAGAGGTCGTTGTCTCACCCTTGTTGATGCCATTCCACACACAGTCTTATTGCTTTTTCAAGGTGACAGTCTTTATTCCTCCTTTCCAGCCTCACAGTGTACTTGTTGGCTCTGTGTTACTCCAGCCCAAACAGTTACAGAAATCTGGCACGGTAAAGGAAGGCGGTTGGAGAGCTGTACTTTTTAAAAGTAGCTGTTCTGCTGCTGCGGGATAGAGATGTTCTGGCCCTTGATACTCCTGGGCAGTGAACAGCTGTATCAGGCTTCCTGGGTGATAGATAGCTCCTTTTGGCTCAGCTGGGTGAAAAGGTATTATTTGTTGAAGAGCTCTGTCTGTATTCGTGCACTGAACTTTCTGAGGACTGCTGTGACCTGAGCTTTTCTGTGGATTTGGAAGAACAGGAAGCTGCAGCTTTGGTTAAATTTTGTTTCCAGTCCTTACACTGAAATATGTCAGAAAGAAAAATTTTTTAAGCAAATTCAAATTCTGCAGTTTGATTTTGCTTGAACAATGAGTAGCATAAATTCTTTTTATTTCAGATGAAAGCAAGCCATCACTACATTGAAGTTTCCTGTGTATTTTGAAACTAAGCCAAATAAATACAGCTTTAGAAGAAAATCCTGCTTGAAACAACACATCAGTTCCATTGCTCTGCTACACTTCCAGCCTGCAAAGCTACCAGTAAATTTGCAGGAAATTGCATATTCCATGTGGTAGAGTCAACAGAGTTGGGGAAGTCAGGTGGTGTTATTAGAAAAGAGATTTCAGACATCACTCTGAAAACCCTGCTATATTTTTTTCCCTGTGGACTCTTGTCATTGTAGTCGCTGGTTAGAGAATCCTTTAGAAAATGACAGAAATCTGCTTTAGGGAAAAACACTTTTCATCTTCCCTCCATTTCACATCTTTTTATGAGCCAATTGGTCAGGCAATGAACCAGTAAATTGGATCTTTAAAACTTTGGGAAGCATTGGGTGTTCAGTGCTGAGTTGACAGAGGATTTTTTGGCGTTTTTTTAATCATAATTTAGGAAATTTTCTCAAAATCCAGTGTGGAGTCTGTGGGAATAGGGAGAAGGGAATCAGAAGAAACTCTAGTTCAGAGACACAACACAGGGTTAGGGAGACCCTTCTCTATCCTCGTGCTCTACATTGGGATTTAGTATTTGAACGTATGCTTCCAATACGCAAAACATGCTCTAAACTCTTTATCATCCTGGTCACGGTAACCATCCAAAAGGCCAGTCTCTCCAGCTTTTGTACAACTATTCACTGGGCAATATCCTGCCTCTATAGCAGTGGAGGTGGGGAGCCCAGCTTGGAAATGGAAGATTTTGTTTGAGTTACAAAGAACCCACACGTTCAAGATACTGCAGTCAAAACAGGTGTCACAGCGTACTGAGGTCAGAGTAAAATGCTCTTATACCAACTTTGAGTGTTCCTCAGGAAGGAGCAGGAAAATAGATGAGTTAAATGGCTATTCCAGTCATTGCTTAACCTTTTGTATCCTTTAAATTTCAAGCACAGCATAACTGTGAACAGAAAATAGTCATACTACTTACCTTGTTTGCAAGTCAGAGGAGGAACTGGATTATGAAACAGGAATGGGAGTCAGTATCTAAGCAAAGCACTGAAATAGGCAAGTAGGAAAATCTCCAGTAACGGGCTGCCATCAAAACATCTTGTCTCTATTGATTCAGAGACCATCATAAAAAAAAAAAGAGTTTGAAAAGATGATAGATTATCAGAAAAATGTACACATCTCTGGGAGCTGTCACCTTACCTGAGAAGGTGTCAGGTCACTTGACACTTTCCGTGCTTTTCGCTCCCTGTGGTATGTGTATCTGGAGTGCAGAGATAAAGATTGCTTAGATCCCAAATTAACCCCCCCAAACCACACTGGGAATCAGAAGGGCTTTATGTGCTAAATACTTACACTATGAAAAATTAACTGGAATTACAGAGAAGAAACCACAGATTAATTTATTCTTTTAAATGTTATAATCTGTCTCAAATTTGCAAGGATCAAGAATGTAGTTTGCAGTAACTCTTCCAGGCTGCTGAATTACAAAGTGTTTTACTTCACGAGGTCTGTGAATGAGAACTGCGTATGCATAAAAAAGTCATAGAGGAGCTCAGAAATTTCCATCTCATTTAATATAGTTTGCATAGAGACAAATTGTAACCCGATATATGTGCATTTATATACACATATGGAAATAGATATAGATTCATATACTTGTGTGTATATATGTATGTACACATATACATATCTCTGAGCATGTATTTGTTGCGTCCTGTAGGAATACCTAGAGTATATCCTTTCCTGAGCAGAAAACCCCAAAGAATCCTGCTTCTGCTGTGTACTGTCATGGAAGTTCTTGTCTCTGCAGAATTTTCATACAAGTTCCCAAGATACTGTGACAAGACACATTTTCTATATCACCTTACAGAAGATTTTTTTTACATTGTAGACTGCTATATTAGAAAGCCTGGATGTCTGGAATTAGAGGAAAAACAAGAGAAATGGCAGTCATCAGATGGATCTGTTTCCTTTATTAGAGGACTAGAGAGAAAATGGACAGCTTTTAGATAGATGTAGCGATTAGAATTTGTACTTCAGTCTATAAGTAGCTACTTAGAAGCTGGCTTTAAGTGAAAATTATTCCTTATTTTGTCATGAAAATCCCCTCAAAACTTCGAAGACATGATTCTATCATTTAATAAATTGCTATGCAGCTAATCAAACCAGCCTCCCAACCCACAAACCAATAAAAGCAAACTACTCTGGTAGTACTTTCTGCACAGCAGAAGTCTGACAGTACCATTTCTCGTGCACACAAAAATAGAGGGCTCTTGTGCTTAGTTATGAGAAGGAGCTTTCTGATGGAAAGTAAGTGTGAGTAATGACATTTTTCCTTCCAGCTACCGCACTTATGAGATTAGACGGTGAGAAGTATCTTTGTGTGGTTCCTCTTCCTCCTCCTCTCTCTGGAAGGGCTATGCACACAAAATCCTTCACTTTCATTTTTGTGCAACAGTTTTCTCCAGGGAGCATGAAATTTTCTTTGTTTTGCCCTTGGAGGATATTCATTGCCGTTCTCTACCGACAATTCTTGATGTGCAATTTTCAAATATTTTCAAATACTTAATACGGTGGAATAAGAATGACAAAATTTATATCCCTAACTGTAAACCTGCCTTGTATCATTGCTGTTTGCTCTCCCCAGCTAAATTAATTTGCTCAACGCTTTGATTCCAAATGTTTTCTGGGTATCCGGGGTTTATTTTGAGCACAGTAAATATTTGACTATGAGTCTTAATGCTCCAGTAATATAAAGACTGTTAATATTCTTTCTTTTTTTACTGATAATCTTTATATTTTTTGCAGCAGCAGCAGCCATGATAGCTGAGCAGGTATTGATGGGAAAGTCCTTTTGAAGCAAAGCTATTGCTGAAACAGGAACCAAAGGCTATATTACTACTGGTATGAAGGAGGAAAATAACCTGTTAGGTCATTTTCTTAGATAATTGCTCTTTATTTGGAAGGATTCACATACTCAAATCCTTGAATGTGGACCTGAAATGTGTTAGATGAATGGGAAGAATTGACTAATATTACAAACACTGCATACAATAGGGGAATTAAATCCTAGTGTTAGGAATGTGGCCCAACCTATTACTCCATAAATGAGATATTCTGTGCAAAAGTGAGCTGGGCAGCATGTCACAACAAGCTCCAGCTTCCTGACTTTAAAAACTGTAAATTGGGTAGCATCATATATGGCTCTTCTCCACTCATCCACTTCAGGCAGCAAATATCTTAATCATCAGATCAGAATCTGGAGTAGAGCTGCACAGGCAATGCTCCATTAGCTGCAGTCATATGCCATTCAGCTCTCTACCATCTGTTTCAATGATCTGTTAAATGGGCAAAATTAAGCCCATTCTCCACTGATCCACCCAGACTCTAAAGGCTAATCCAGCACAGTTTTTTTATGATCAGCAGAGCCTCATCCACAAAGTTCTTACAGAAGACACTCATGCCTTCTACCCTTCAGTGTGAAGAATCCAAGGCAAAGCCACAGGCAGCTCTTTTCTCTTTAAGAAGAATATTCTATATCTGTGTTCTCCTTTTGTCAAATTCAGTACCATTCTAATATCAAAAATTACTATCTAGATAACCAGGATAACCATGCTCATCGTTCTTTATTCTTTGAATACTTTATAATCTTAAAGACAGACAAATTCCAAGTGAAGGAGCACACAAGTTGCACAATGTTAATAAATGTTAAAGTTCATGCAAAGAATGTCTCTGTGGTAGGAACAGGAGGCTCCAGAAATAAGGTTCCTGAATTCAGAGTATTTTGTTTTTATTATTGCCAGAAGGTTTCCTTTCCTGATGCATTACTTAGTTTGTGTTATCTTTTAAAACACTTTTGTAGTGAGTGGTTCATTTGAATACTTTTGGAAAGGAAACACAAAAGTGTCTTTTGACACAAGTTGAATTTTTATGAGAGTATGTATTTTTAAAAGTTCCACAAGTTGTTTAGCAAGTTCCAGTAACGGGATATTTTGAAATATAATGTTCCTGTCGATATACCAAGAGTAGAATGACAGTTCTGACCACGAAAATCATTCAGCAGATTCTGGAAACCTTTTTGGCAGAGATCTGCCACTCACATGTTGTAAAGCAGGCAGAAGTCTGATTTAGCTGGGAACCTGACCATGCTCTATGAGAGAAAGGAAGCCTGTGGGGATGGCACAGCTGCAATCCCTGTTCCGAGTGTAGCGTTCAGAATATGTTCAAGGAAAAGATAAAATGCCTGGGTTGCTCAGCCAGTTCCTGTTACCATGACAACTCTGGAGAGCAGTAATTTAGATCAGCCTTAGGGCTACTCTTTCAGCTCTAGTAGAGGAAGGGACATAAGACCACTTACAGGTGGTGGAGAAAGCAGTGCTAATGATATGACTCCCTATGTATGTGTGAATCCATTGTGTCAGCTAAATAAAATATTGAGGTTGCTGTCATATTCCTTTAGACAGATGGCAGCAATTGTCAGTCTATCTGTGCAGAAGAAGAGCCTGAATCTATAAGAAAGGAGAGGGGTCAGGTTATTTCACTGAACCGGACACGTAGCAAAGTATTATGTCTGCGCTCTGTCCACTGCCTTCCTGTTCCTCCTCCTTGGCCTTGCCAGGTGATCCTGTGCACCTTGCTAACTTTCCTCCTAAGTGCTGGCAGAAGCAACAGCAAGCTGCTAGAACTGAAACTACTCCTTCCCTGTCACACCCTTGGGTGCTTCTATGAGGTATTCTTCAGGCTGCTCCCTTGCCCCAGCTTTGCAGTCCATAGCAACTCTTAGGGAATGCTCCAGGCTTTGCAAAAAAACTTCTACAACTCAGAACTTCTACAAACTCATAAGTTTGTAGAAGTCACCATTTCCTTTTTTAATGCTGCTCAAGTGTTCCTCTTTTGATGAGGAGAAGCTTGTTCTGCAAAACCCAGTATTTTTTATCTCATTCACCTCTGCCCCCCTGCCACTTCTGTTTCCTGGCCTCTTCATACATGCCATGTGAAACCTACAAGGTATAGCTGATTTCCATCAAATGAACCAAGACTCTTTTGCTCCAGTCACGGTATAAATCACAGATGGCTCATACTCTTAACATGTTCTTTTCCATAACATATAATATACAAGAAATAATACTTTAATTGTATCACAGGCTTGACTTACTGTATTCATAAATGCACCTTTAACACCTCAGTGAGGAAAATGCAATTGATGGGGCCATGTAAACAAGAAGCATATCCAGAGTGTTAATGCAGGCCAGTCTTTTCTTCTCCTTTAGCAAGAAAAGACTTTGGAGACCTGAATGCACAGCATTTGTCTCATTATGCCTAGCATGCTGTTGCTTTGCTTTTTCACAATGGCAAGGTAACCTGCTGACACAGCTTGCCAAACTCCTGCCTTCCTCAGAGGATATATAAGCCAGGCTGATGCAAATGGGCCGTTGAACTGCATTCACTTGGCAGTCCTCCCACATAAAAGATGAAGAGCAGCAACTTTGATTTGCAGGGGCTCTTCTCATTTACTTCTTTTGTAGGGCAATATCTTTTGTTTAAGAAACAGATACACTGAGCTGAGAATTTCAGCTCTGGTTAATGATTCTGTAGTGAAAAGCCTGTTGCCTGTGTTAAAGCTAACATTCCTCTGGCAAAACAAGATACACAAACACATTTCTGAATTCAGTTTGTCTGCCTAAATATGTAATAAAATTGGGTGGTTGAATATTTTCAAGTGTATGGCTAAAACCTGCAGGACAAAATATTAGTTTGGAAAAAAACAAAGGATGTTCTTAAAATGTACATATTGCTATATATTAATTTGAATATATTCGAGTTGTTAATTTAAATATTCACCAAAGTGTTGAATTTAGTCAGGAATCTTTGATGTACTTTATTTTCCTTTTCAACTTTAGGTCTGTTAAGATTGATCAAGTAGAGAGAAATGCCTACAATTTATTCTTTAAATGGAGCTAACCTTGAATTTGAATAATTTTGAACTTTTTTCTATTTGAATAATCCAACTCCTGGTTAAACATTTCATTCATAATTTATTGCCTTTTCCCAGTATTAGTGTCAAGAAAAGAGATATGTAAAATCCAAAACTTTGGACTGTTTTGGATTTTCAGCCATCATTTTTTGCTTGGAAAGGGGACTGTGAAAAGCTGCATTTCTAGAGAACGTGACTATATTTGATGGAAAAGAATTGCATGTGAGTTGATTTCTTTCACTCATCACATAGTTTAATCCTCCTCATGTAATGCTAGAAAATCGGTGTAATGTATTTCTGCATAATATAAGACGGAAGATAATAACAGTTTTGGAAGATGATCATAAGTTTTGCATCCCTGTGGCACCTAATTCATGTCCAAATCATACCCAGCAACAGTAGTACCTGAGATCAGGTTGGAATATGCAATGACTACAGGGGCAAAGACACACAGGAATATTTCAAGAAATCTAAGCACAGACCTAGCTATAAGGTTTAGGCATTTTCAATGAGCTCTATAGTCTATTTGGAGTATTTTTAGACTATGTTTACTGTATTTAATTCCCCCATCCAACTGGTATGTGCTGATCAGTTTTTCTGCCTGCAGTGCTGGAATTAGAGTAATATCATCCTGGTCCTGATTCTCAATGCAGCCTTACTAGAGATGATAACCTTAACATTTTCCTTACCAGTCTCAAACAGGAGGAAAGAAAGTGTCTATACCAAACAGCTTTAGCTGTTTTATCTTCCTGTGTACTTCTGCAGACTATCAAATACTGCAGAGAAATCTTTCCTTACTCAAAATGCTCCCATTTCCCTTAAAGCATAAATACTAGTAGGCACTAGCCAACTTTCCTGGGAAACTATTATCCTTCTGCTTTTCTGTCCCAGTCTCCCTTCCTCTCCTCCCTGTCCAGTCTAACCAGACAGTTTAGAAACTGAGCTCAAGACAGCAGCTCGAATCCCAGCCTCACATAGGCACCACATCTACAATTTGATTTTTAATGATAGAGGGAGAGAAGAACTCCCATCCCTCCCCTACTTTGACACTGATTTTGGTTGGTGTACTTGTCGTCACTAAGTCATCCCAGCCACCATTTTTCTCCCTCAGACCTTGTCAGGGCCATACATTTTTAGGCTTTTGATTGTCGATTCGATTCACACAGCTAGGCACAACTCAGTTAGGATCCCACCTCCAGTCCTTCAGCTGACTGGCATGTGTCATCCCCTGACTCACCATTGCAGACACCTGATCTTCTGAACCAAAAGGCTGCTATTTTTACTAGCACTCAGAAGCATCAAATGTCAAGTAAGTACCATAGCACCCAGTAACTACTGGCCATGTACTACGATATCAGGGCAAAGGGAACTTTAAAACACTTACCACAATGCTCAGAGATTGTTAAATCTCCACTGCATTCTTAGAGATTGCTTTTAATATTGCTGCATGTAGAACCAATAACCTATAGTTTTTGAAACCGAAAAATCTGAGAATTGAAGTAGGTGCTGTTCCTGACCTAAAAAAGCTGTCTACTGTGAGATGCTCAGTAGAGGTCACTTTGCCTAATATGGATTTTATCTTAAAGTTCCAGTATCATACTTGGCAGATTTGGCTAGGCTGATTTTCCTGTCAGGTCATATTAGAAAGTCTAATGTAATAATAATTAAGTGTTGATTTTATGACATGAAGAATTTGAGCTGCTCAGAGATAGGATTTCCTGGTCACTTGACTATGCTACTACTGCAGAATTTTATTTGCAGATCTCTGACACTTCTCTCCCAAGCTGTCAGGATGAATGGGCAGACGACAGAGAGGGGATGACAGGTCAGATGAGTGGGTAAGGCCATATCTCTACCTTCTAGTTAGGATCCAGTGACAGCTGGGCCCCAGTGGAACGACTCTTTCCCCTTCTGAGTATGAGGAGCAGCTAGCTGCTGGACTGACCAGCTGGTTCCGGCACATGTGGTCACAGAGCAGGCAAGGGTCACACTGTAGCACTGCGTTGTGCAGGAGCTGCTTGGCCAAGTCTCCCTCAGCAGCTTGACAGACCTGGATTCCGCTGCCACCCCTTCGCAGCTCCAAGTGAACCCTCTGCTTGCTAATTTATTTATACCAGGTTGTTTGGAAGAGAAGTTGACTGGACCATTAGTGTCAACTGTGTTAGAAGACAACAGCAGTGGAAGAGTTTTGCTGGCAGATTTGGGACACAAGAGAGAGCAGTTTGAGGCTAAGAAACTGCAGATATTTCAGATAACTCAATTCTCATGGTAAATATAGACATGAATTCTATGTAGCAATTAAAAAAATAAACTTAATATTAAGAACTGATTATAAAGTTACTACTATTAGTAGATAAGCAAGACATCTTTCAATTTTTAATCTGCCTTTAGACACTGTTTGTAGTTCTGTTCTTCCTTTTTAAAGAAATTATTAGGCTTCCTCCCTTCCCTTCCTCCTCCTCGCCCCCTCTCCCCTCTTTCTCCAGAGTTAGTATTAGAATCAAGACTTCTAGAGCCATGCTATGATATAGCATCTTTCCCTCCAGATACTGAAAATTTAGGCTGATAGTTTTTTCAAAAGAAAAGCAATACTTTCAGGTTACTGGCATCCCACCACTGGGCCATATGTTTGCTGGTTTGTTTTATTTTATTTAATGAAGTCATGATTAGTAAAAAGCCATGTCTGAAGAATTTTGAGCAGTAAAGTGTACAAATTCATCATCAGACAGGAAAAGCTTAAAGAGATTTTTTTCTTTTGTATTATATGTGAGGAATTAGTTACATTCATGAGGTTGTGATAAATATACATCCTGTGTTCTTTCAAATATGATAGTGATGAACATTATGGTCTGATGACTAAATATAGGTTTCCAGAAGGAGAGCACATGTGACAGCCTGAAATGCATGTGTCTGAAGAATTAGTACACATTATGCTACCTATGAGTAGAAGAATATGAATGGGGTAATAAAGCTGCATTTGGTCGTAAAAGCAAAATCAGAAAGAACTTTAAATTTGCTTGTTAAATCAGGGTGGCCCTTATGCTGGTGCAAACTTGATATGACAGGTGGAATGTATTTTGATTATCTGTAATTAAACATGTTAGACACCACACTTTTGGCTACTGGTCACTGGCAGAAAAGGCTCAAACACAGAAACTTCTAACTTGCTTTGGAATTCACGTACGTGAAACAAGGTCTGTTATCAATTGCAGAGAGCAAGTTACTCTTCTATGAAATGTTAAAATTAGCAAAATTCTTTTTTTTTTTTTTAAATGAAAGTTGTGTAGCCTTAGGAACAAAAATTTTCAATTTTTCTAATATTTAGAGAATAGAACTCTGCACACCTGCCTGGGAGGGTCTGAGTAAAGGCTTGGCACCTCTTCAGAAGCAAAGCATTAGTTGAGAACTCTAAAACTCTAAAGTCTCTAAAACTGATGTCTAGATTTTAGACAGATCCCATTGAGTCTTTAATATTCAAAGTACTGTAAGTCAATGTAAAATTTTACACACAATTTATTTTAACCCTGACCCACATAAATCACATTTAGGAATAACTTTTGCCATTCAGGTCTTTATATCTTTTCTACACATTGAAAGCAGCAGTTTACAAGGGCAATGATGCTGATTCTACCTAAGGCATGGAGCAGTCATAAAATATCTGTTCTTTCTTTCCTAGACAGAAAAGGTCTGGGTTTGAACAGTCTGGCTAGAACTGAAAATCTATTTTATTATTAGCCCTCTAAGACAAATGGGTACAAATCTTTTCTTTCAGTAAAAACAACTAAATCCCTGAGTGTTGGAAGGAATTAAATTCCCATGTATAACTCTTCTCAATCAAATTTTTATTTAAGATCTTGGAAACTCTGCCTATATAAGTTACAAGCGAAGATGGCTTTCAAATTATTTGCCATTTGTCAGAAGGTGTTTGAACTACCTAATTGATAGAAAATGGCATCCCTTTCATGTAGAAAGATTGAATATGAAATCCGGTGGGAAAATACGGAATTACTCAGCACCTGCAGTTTTTCCTGGATGAACTCTCTGCCAATACAACTACTTCTGCACATGAGGTATTAACACTGCAAATCAAACCGAGATAGTAAGAAGAAAGAGACATAGCAAGAAGAAAAAAAATTGCAAAGTGCTGCTGACAAAATATTGTTTTTTGTTTCCCAGATGAAAAACCTTAATTTTGTCATGGGTGATGCTTATGATGGTTCTGAAGTCATTGAGCTTTCTATCACCACTGAAAGAACTGTTCCAACCTACTAACTGTACCCTGCTACTATAGATTTAAATGGGATATGAAAGACTTTCTTCAAACTTTATCTTACATTGCTTACTTGAGGATTTGACCCACCATCCTCCACTGTTGTGGTTTCACCAAAACCAGTGCATCCACACTCCTCAGGATTTCTTAATCAATAAGTGAAAATCATTTGAGTTTCGGCCTCCAAAATTTCCATGCTATATCTGCATTACTTACACATTTCTTAATACTCCATTACACTATTAGGAGATACTTCATTAACTTAATCCTCGATAGCCCACTGTATGGAGAATTCATGGAGATGTAGAGAGAAATTAAAATCCTACATTTTAGAAAATCTTCATGGAACCTGAATTTCATATGGAAATGAACCATATGAACCACTTTAAAAAACCCCAGGGGTTTTATCTTACCTTCATTTTCTTTCTATTGCTATTCCATACAGAGATCTCTGGTTGGATCGTTGTTTATGTAGCCGGTTGTCTCATGGGTGCTGTTTCCCATCAATGCCAACATCAGAGAGAAATTCCATGATTTCTCACTTGCATGACAACCAACCCAGGATTATTGGAAACTGATAAGGCAAGGCCAGTGACAATTACTGGTTACCAATCTACTTTCACATGTTTTTTCTTTAATTGTCCTTTTTTTTTAATTATTTTTTAAGGAAGGCTTTTACCTTTCATTTTAAGTCATCTTTTTGCATATTTTTTTCCATGTTTTTTCCAAGCCCTTCCAACAACAACCCTCCAAATCCCTTGTTGCCAAACCTAAGGAATATAGTTTCTAATTTAGATTATATTTTTTATGTTCTTTTGGTCTTTAAAAAACAAGTACAAGTAATTGCTCATTTACTGTTCTTGGGTTTGTGTGCTCTGCCATTATTTGGATCCTTGTTGATGTGTTTGTTTATCAGGGCAAGAAGATGGCAGAGTCAGTTCTTCGTTGCTTGTATTTCTCTGTGATAATGAAAGAATGTGAACAAAATGGTATTTCAGTAAGCAGTAAGAGTAAGAGTAAGAGTGTAGTAAGAGTGTAGTAAGAACAAACAACAGGAAACAGTGTATTCCTTTGTTCGGGAATCAAAATCTTGAAGACAGTTTCTGACCTGAGCAGCTCTGTTTCCTTTGAGATCTGTGCCGTCTGGTGTCTCTCTGGTTTTCTCTGAGCTTTCCAAAAGTCACTCATCTAGTTTCATCAACTGTGGTCCCAGCCCTTCAGTTTTCAACTTCTCCGTAAGTTTCTTCTCTTTCAGACACCTCCAAGAAGCACAAAAGTTATTAAATGCAGTGTCTTCCAGATTTTTAGTTATTTAACATCTCAAGCAGGCATTGATGAATTCTTTCATGAGACCTAGATGGAAAATGGCTAAAAGTTTGTGTGCGTTAACAAGGTCTGTCTTTCTTACAGATCAAAGGCATCTTTACTAGCACAAATGCTTCCAGTACACTTGCATATTGTCCCAATTAATAATATTATATAAACCTCTCCAAAATTCCTAGGAGTGGGAGGTTTAGAAACTGCTGGGTTATTTTTGGAGATTATTTATAAAAGACTGTTATCCACATTCTGTGAGACAAGCCACACAAATGGGACATTCTGAAAAGTAAAAAATAGAAAACATAACCTCACTTCTTGGTACTATATAAATTTTTGCTTTGCAAAAGCTTTCTTTCTGCTTTTTAGTGAAAGAAAGTAATGGGAAAAGTAGTTTATATTGTTAAAAAAATCTTTGTTATGACTTTAATGTAAAATGAGGGTGTGAAATTAAAGAAGAAATGGATGGAGATGTTAATTCAACTCCTTGATTTGGGCAATTTCACTGAAAGAAGAATATATTGCTAGATTTCTCTGCATGATTTCCTTCAAATAGCAGCACATGAACTTTCATAATCACCAATACATTTGTATTCATCTATTGTAGAGGTTTGTGAGTCAATTGGTCAATAGTGGATTTGTGCACAATAAAATATGTATGAAAGATTTATGAGCTATAGGAGGACTGGAGCTTTGGGTTCAGGACGAAGGCAAAGTTAAAATCTTCTAGAACATTTAGAAAGTAAAGAACTAGATAGATGGTAGGAGAAGAAGGTTGCAGCAATTATACCACAGCTAACCAATGACATGCCCTGGGCTTTGCTAAATCTACTAGATATCCTAAGAAGTCACATCTTTCCTGCAGAGGAGGGGTGTTGAGAAGATATCTGCTGTCATGCCAAAGAGAAAAGAGCTGGCTTATAATGACACTGATGATCTTTCCTGAAAGATAACTGCTCCTACAGCTCTGTTTTGGTGTGGGAAGATGGCCTGCCTTGTGTTTCTTATGCAGTACTATCAATTTGCATTGATTTGTTTCAGCTTTGATTTTTGATCTAAATCAACAGTGTGAACTAAATTTCTTTGTGGAATAATGGGCTGTCTGGAAGACCCCTCCTTGAAAGACCTGACCAATAAATTAGTGAAGCCAGCCTTATGGTAATGCCTTATAGAGCACTTTATAGTTCTTGTTGATTCTCAGCTGATGCTTGCTTCAGGATTAGTTATTCCTTAAGAATACCTTAGGATGAATAAAGGCTGAGTGAATAGCATCATAATCAATAGCTGAAGTGCAAAATAGCTACCCTGGTCCATTGTATAACAGTCCTGCAGCACTGTTACAGTGAACTTTTAGGCTCTCTGCCAGATTCATTAAAGTACCATAACTAAGTGGTCCTGTATTTTGAGATAAAACTCAAAATGATGTTTCTCTCCTTATCTTCACCCTGTAATTTCTTCAATAATATTTTATTATTCTTTCCTTCATTGCAAGTCTTGTGACTTAACCTATGAAAACCAGTCATCAGATTGCATGTTTTTACAACAGAAGTATTCCAAACTCCCCACCAAACTAATGGCAGCAGGCACTTTATGTGTTAAGGATTAGTAAAATTGCCATTGGCCTTTAATACATTTAGGTCATACTAGCGGATGATGATTGTCTCTTGGATTCAGCCGGATTTAATGATGCTACTTTTTAAATGCATGAAATTCCAACAGGCAATGGGCAGAAACTGATGCACAGGAAGTTCCCCCTGAATATGAGGAAGAACTTCTTTGCTGTGCAGTGACCAAGCACTGGAACAGGTTGCCCAGAGAGGCTGTGGAGTCCCCCTCACTGGAGATATTCAAGAACCATCTGGATACAATCCTGTGCCATGAGCTCTGGGATGACCCTGCTTAAACAGGGAGGTTGGATCCAGATGACCCACTGTGGTCCCTCCCAACCTTAACAATTTTGTAATTCTGAGATTCTGTGAAATTTTCCAAGAGTTTTCACTGTTAGCCTGACTGCTACCCTTAAAACTAGCTGATATGTTGACAGTGACCTGGAAGAGGTGATTTGGAGATCCCAACTTAGAGACTAGCTATAAGTTTTTGATTTTATATAAGAGGTAAAAAATTAATATTTTCTTAATTCTTAAAATGTTTGTTTATTTGTTACTTGTCAAAATATCAGAGCAAAATCTGTTATTTCTGTTCACAGACATTTCCCATTCAAATAAATTATAAGGTGCTCTCTTGGTGTGGAACAGTTTTGCTTATGTCACCTAGTAACAAAAGAAAAAAAAAGAAAAATGGTGAAAAGCAGAACTTAGGAGCTGGTAAAACAAACAATAATGTTTACATCAATGGAATTACGAATTCTTGCTCCCTTGGTGATGACTGCAAGTTTATCACAGTAGCACATTTACAATGCTCACTGTTTGCAATGCTGGCTAAATCTGTGTCAAAAAACTTGTCTACATCCACTCATACTGTAGGAGTAGAAAGATGTAATCTGTGGTCTTTTCTGTTGCGGAGCCCCATTCCATTTTCTTCACCATCCTGTGAATATTCCAAAGGCAGTTCCCTTTGGTTTAAAGAGTGCTACCTTTATAGACTACTATATCTATCTCTGCTTTGCAGTCTCTGGCAATCTTACATTTTTATCATTGCAGTTAGAGAATATTTTTAAGGAATGGCATTTTTGTTAGTGTCATCCAGTACACTAACTCATTGCCAATATATGTAATACATTTTTCATCAGATTTTCACAGAATTTCAATAATTTAATATAGGTCAAAAAAAGCAGTTTGCTTTAGGATGCATTCATAAGCATACATAAATCTTTTTGCATAATGAATATTTCTAAAGTTATTATTGATAGCTTATGTAATCATTGTTGAGCTAAAATTTTTGCTATTTGCCTGGCCACAAACTGCGTATTTTCAAAACCCAGGTACATTCACTAAAACTGACAGCTTCTCTCTGATAAATCATGTCTGCTGACTGTCAGCAGTGCAAGCAGTAAAATCACTCAACAGCAATCACAGTACACCTTTGTCCCTGTTTGGATGGGGACAAAGTCTGCCCTGGTATCCCAGACACAATCCTATACATAGATGCATGTGGACAAGACCCTCAGACTAATAAGCTACGTGAAAAATGTCATCTTGTAGCAAATAAATGTGATTCAGAAGTTTTAATATTCTGAACTAAATTGATTTTAAAGGCTAGCAATGGGAAAATGTGTTCAAATTGAGTTTGAAAATACACTGCAAGGTATGTGGTCATAAACTGTCAAAAATAATTGACTTCAGCTTCTCTAATTTTAGGGTGGAGGGTGAATGTTGGTAAGAACAGGCAAAGAAATTAGGATTCTCTTTCATATGCAGGAACTTATATTGTTTTGCAAAGATAACAAGAGTGGCATTTAAGAGAAGTTATAGCAATAATAACTTTTGAAGGATGTGTTCAGCTAATAACTTGTAGGTAGGAGAGGAAGGAGGAGGAGTGCATGAAGATGTAAGTTATACATACATATATGTGTTTGTGTTCCTAGTGTGTGATAGAGAAAGGACAGTGAGAAGGAGGGACAAGTGACACATGGACTTCAGGGAGCACGTGACTGAGATTGAAGGGAAAAGTAAGGAGAAAAAAACCCCATCTATGTCATTACTAGTCAGCTCTGAGTAACTTGGAAAGAATTGCATTTCCACACAGCATAACCAACAGAGTCCACTAAAAAAGCTAAACATTATTTGCAGGCTTTTAAAAATAAGATAATTATTATTTTAGAACCAAAATGTTCTCCTTCATGTTCTCTGATAGATCCGACCTACAGTACTTCTAAAAGTGCTTCACACAGGCAGGGGATCCTGATGAAGAGCAATGATATTCTAGACCATTCTACGTGAATAGCAGCTTACAGCAGTGTCCCACTTACAGCAAGGAAGATTATTCTTTTAATAAACTAGATTTTCCTGGGAAAATGGTGGTTTGTTAGAATCTGAAGTTTGGGTTTGTTTCACGAAAATGCAGGGGGTTTATGAAAACTTAGTTGAGAGAGTATTCTCAGATCAAAATCTGTATTAAGGTCACTTATATGATCTAGAGGAGACCTGGCAGTTGGAGTCATGCCCACTGTATTTTGTGCAGTCTCTGGCCATACACAGTGGTGTGGGGATGCTAACAGCTCAGGGTGTTTCACTTGTCATCCTGTTGGTGACATCATTTCCAGCTCTTTTTATTGCCATGACATCACTGTTTGCAGAACATGAGCAGAGTTTAGATTTAAAACATCTACATTCTTGGAAGGTTATTCTTTGGGTGCAGGAATCCTTTGCACATGGCACAGCGGCCCCTCGAAAACAGACAGAGGCCAACCATCAAGGCAACTGTGCTGATGAACATTTTGCATAAGAAAAGCACAACCTGAATCTGTCTACGTATATATTATTGCACATGTATACATACATGGCTTTTAATATAATATATAAATATTTATATACAAAACAACTTATAAGACTTGGTCATTAAATTACAATACATAACTAATATGACAGAAAACTTGAAATCTGTGCATCAACAGTATAATGGGCAATACATTGTCAAATTGATGAGGTTAAAAACTACTTTTCTTTGATTATTTTTTGTGATATTTGCCCTGGTATTAGAACAGTTGCATGGGGAATAAATGCATATGATGTTCTGGGTCAATTTTTTGATGTGCTGAATTTCAATGATTTTTGTTACCATATACTCAATAAAAAGCAATAGGAAAGACACTGGAAACAGGCCTGAGACATTATTTTTTGACAGATTGTTGTCCTTCTTTGCTTGTTGATTTAGTTAACAATCTCGGTTAGATTTATAAGGCATAATGTGAGCCTGTTTCCATTTAACATACACAAATCAAGGGTCCCAAAGTGGCCAAATAGTCTGTGTTTGTTTTAAATACTTCATTACAGAATCATTAAAGTCTAAAACACAAAAAAAAAAAAAATAAGTCAAACCCACTTACATTATATTATCTTTTGGGATGGTAATCTGACCTAATGCTAGATTTTGACAGTGCCATTCTTTTCTGTCCTTGTAGTCAATGGAAAGACTTGAGATTGATTCACATGGTTAAATGTAATTTATATGATTAAACTGGTATCAGTATGAGAAATATCATACCATAAAAAAAGCTGTTTCTCCATACTGGAAAGGATCTTCTCTCCTTTTCAATTTCTTTCTGCATAAGAATTAGCCTTTCCACTTTTTTTGTTCTCAATAGGACATTGAGTCAGTATCAATTTTTGTCCTTGTATATTTCCAAGATTTTTTCAAGAATCAAGTGTTGCTAAAGTATGACAAATTATGTTCATGCTGTTACAGACTCCTCGTGTGGCAGTTCCGCACCAAAGAGTTGTGAAGAATAGACAAACACATTGTCAGTCATGCCAGAGAGCTAAAAACATGTGAGAAGAAATTTCTGGTTTTTCTTCAAATTCTACACATTAATAATAAGAATTGCATGGTATATTGGTTAACAGTTTGTTATCTACTTACAGAGGTGTTGGTTAGCCTAAGAACATACTCTTGAATGTGCAATCGGTTTTATGTGCAACTAACAGTGGCTTAATAGAGAACAGTGAATAAGTCACTGACACAAAAGTGAAAGCGGAAAAAAACACTAAAAAGGCAATTCCCACTAAACACAGAAAAAGCATTAAAAGGAAAATGTTTTCTGGTATGCTTTTAACTTCTCTTAGCTGGATTTAAACTGTTGTGCAGATGTGATCCACCACATACCTTGCGCTCCCTGTGTGCAAGTTGAGAGACCTGACATGTGATTCCCTTCTGGTTCTCCTACAGGGTGAGAATCAGAAAAAAAGCATGCAGTCATCTCTTCTTCCCGTATGAGCTCTGAAAACATTTTACTGGTAGACTTGGCAGTGTTAGCTGTACAGTTGGACTCAATCTTATAGGTCTTTTCCAAGAAAAATTATTCTATGATTTTATGGTTGGTGTATGCATCCAAACTGCTGCACCCATTTTCATAAGACTACTTGAACTCTTTTCAGTGTGTGTGGCTCACTTCACAAGGTATTGAACTTGCCTGAGAAATCTTGGTTAAAAAAATTTGTATTTGCGTTAGGAGCAGCATAAGGAAGGATTTTGATGGGTGGTAAAATGAAAAAAGTTTGTTTAAAAATTTATGAGACTTTCAAGATTAGTGTTTAAAGTGTGTTTTGTTTCCATGTAATACAATAAAATACTTTAATGATAATTCAGAAATTTTTAGTGTGCTAAGTGATAAACACATACCTTTTGATGCCAAGGTCAGAAAGCCAAAAGCTCTGCTGGATCAGACACATAAAAGAAANTTTCTACACTGCCTATTGCCATGAATGTATTTGAAAGAAACTCTTTTTATGGTCCTCCACATTTCTGTCCAGCATCAGTTCCAGCTGAGCTTTGGCCACACAAATTTTCTCCCCACAGTGGCAAGAAGTATCTCTGTATTCTTCCCATGTCACCTGACCTTGTTTCCACTGGGCATACACCTTCCTTTTGTGGCTTATTTCCAAGAGAAGATTCCTGTTCAGCCAAGCAGGTCTTCTGCCTTGCCTACTTGACTTGAGACATCTGGGAATTTCTGTTCCTGTGCCCTTAGGAGGTGATGTTTAAAAAGTGATCAGCACTGATGGACCTCAGGACCTGCAAAAGCATTTTCCACAGGTCCTTACTAACTAATTCTGTGAGCAGCCTGAAGCCTACTCTCCTTATGTCCAGAGCTGAGGTTTTGCTGGCACTTTTTCTCCTGTCAACAGAGATTTTAAACTCCATTGTTCTTCTTATTAGGGTCTGGGACACATTTTTTTAATGGTAAACATTTATATGTGAATTTCAAACACTGAAATAATAAAGAGAGCTAAATTATCAATAAATGGAGAATAAATGGTGGTAGAGTCCTATTGTTTATAATATTTATGCCAAATATCCACGTAAGGCTTGTCTGATAGTCTAATATATATATTTTAATGTATTATATTATATATTTAATGCATTTAACAAAAATTAAATATTTTAAATATTTATTATTAAGTCACACCTCTAAAGTGCTTAGCAACAGTCATTTATTGACACCTCATCAACAAATTATGAAAGTGGTAGTACTGACAACTCTATTGGATCATTTGTGAACTGCTTTTCAGGATATATAATTATATAAACAGGTTATTTCTTTTCAGAAAACTTTTTTATTCTGCCATTCATTTGAGGAGTAAGCCATTTAACATTTCTTTGTAGTTTATGATCCCAGTGAGACACTAGTAGTCAGAAGGTAAATGACAGAAAAAATCCCTGTGAACCAGATTTAAGAAGTAACAGTAATAAATTAAATTCAGATTTCTTTTTTACCTTCTTCTTTATGCTCTTATTCTTAAAACATAAACATTTGTGGTGTGTTTTGTGAAGCAATTGGTTTAAGATGAGATACTTGAGTTATAGAAAAAAGAAAATGGCTTTATAAATGCCTTTATTTAGAATCAGCTAGCATTAATGCTTTCATACAGAAGGCCTGAATTATTCTCTGAAGGGAGGATATAGTTTCTTTGAGAAGAGGATTTCATAAATTGTGCTTTGTTGGCACTTGGCAATCATCAAGGCAGGAAAGGCAGGGTAAGCAATGCTGGTATTTTAAGTGTTAGTACTCCCACTGTAATAAGTAAGAGCTTGCAGAGAAAAAACGTCCATTGAAGAATGTCATGCCAAACTTGATAAGAAATCCTCTAGCAAATAATGCCTTGTGAGTTCAGAAACAAAGACATGACTTCACAAGAAATTTTCAAACGTTAAGTAAAAACAAAAGAATTCTATAGAAGTCTCGTTTGTTGATTGTTAGAGTCCAGGATATCTCCAACAATTCCCCAGACTGTACCTGTAAGTATGGCAACAATCTCTGCCCATATCTTTCACTTACTCAGGTCAGTGTCCCTGAATGAACACCCTGTTTTGATTAATGCTTGATTCCTCCTGGCCATGTGGGCTTTTTGTTTTCTTGAATGCATATGTTCATTGTACTTGGTGGTAATTATTGCTAATGCTCTATTAAGGTGAACAAAATGAAATACATCTCTCACTGTAGGTGAGTGGTATGTTAGAGGCACATTGCAGGAGGCAGTACTGAATCCACTTGCATCTTTAAGTGAATCGTCCTAGTCAGAAAGTTTAATTTCTGCTTTGCCTCTAGATGGAGACAAACATTTGTGGCAAACATCACTGGAAGTCTATAATTCAGTTAGCAAGTGCCAATTACTCTGAGGGTTTGGTGCATCTGGATATTTTTCAGTATGTTTTTTCTTTTGCTTTCTTTTCTTTTTGTTCAGTCTTTCATCCCTAGGAATCTACTTTCCTGTTCCATCCCACAAGGAAAGCTGATTCCTAGCAGTAAAAGGTCATTGAACTTCCTTCTGCTCACATTTTAGAGTCAACTCTTTCATTGAACTGTTTCCCATTTTACCTTACAGGCTTGCTAGTGGATCAGAGGAGAAGCATTCTTTCTTGTTCCAAAGTACAGGGAAACATTCTGCGATGACAAAATCTGTTGAGATGGAAATCTATCTTAAAACAAACAAACACTCTGACATGAGGCAAAGTCACAACCTTTGTTTCCCCAAAGGTTATTTCTGGTCAGCTTTTCACTCTTTTTGCTTCCTGGCTTTTATTATGAATGATAGGTTTAGGCTAAAATCTTTAGAACATAAAAAGTGGTGCTATCCAACCCAGTAGTTGCCTTTGGCCGTTGGAAAACATGACATTGTTTAGGGAGATTGCACAAAATTTGGTATTTTCTGTGATCCGTTTCCATCTATTATACTACCTGGGGGAGGAAATAGCAATTAGGGATGACAGTAGGCACAATTCTGCCTAATGTCGTTGGTATTTGTTTAAAGACTTGTGTGTGAATTTTTTGAATCCCATCTGAGGAAACTGAAGGTATCTGCCTCCTGTGGCAATAAACTTCAGGGATTCATTAACCTCAGTGTAAACTTTGTTTTAGAGATTACTAATTTCAAAGAGTATGTCATCATTTCAAAGTTTCATTATTTGGTGAAAAAGAATTCTGCTCATCCCATACCCTGTCACAAGGTGCAGCTGGGGAGCCAGGAGTGACAGGTGATCCCCAGGGACCCAGGGAGCACAGCAGCTGGAGGAAGCCCCAGCTCCATCTCCCGGTGAGTCTGTGGCAAGGGGCTGATGGCCCTGGGGACTAAAATGGGTCCTCGTCCATGGGTGGGGAGAGGCCCAGGGGGCACTGGGACCGGGCCAGTCCAGCCTGTTGGGAAGCCTTGTGTGCTTTACTTTGGAAAAAAAGCACTTTAGATTATTTTTTTTTCAGATTTGTGAATCTTTTTGGTTTAATTAGATGGATTTAATCCCTATTTTAATAGTTATTTACGATCTCTGAACAATGCATTCATTTCAAAGGCAAACTAATGAAAAATTAACAGAAAATACTTTTTAAAAATAATTTTTCTCCAGCAGAATTTGTGGTGTATACACTGAGTACTTTGATATTTGCTGATTCTTACTTAACCAATTCAGACTGGTTCCTCTGTACAATAGGCAGGTATCTCTGATTGCATTTTGTGTTGGCTTGATAAATGGTTGGGCATCTTCAAATGAGACAGTAAAATGAACAAACCTTTGTGTGGCTAGATATTTCTTTCATTGCTCAAGGCTGGCATTCCTGAACTAACCCTATTAAAGTTAGTGAGAGAATGCTACACTTAAAGCAGTGAAACCTGGCCTTCTGCAGTAACTGAAGCTGCAGGAAGAAGAAGAGGAATAGTTAGCTGTGTTGTGCCAGCTAGATTTGTACTTCTGACTGGTGTACTTTGTTAAAGTCCTAATGCTCTAAACTGAGTCCTAAACTCAGACGTAGCACATCCAATTCCTAAAATCCAAATCTGACAATCCTATTTGAAACTCTTTGTAGGGCTCTTGTTCAGCAAAAAAAGAAATACCAATAGGATTTAAAATGACACATAAAATCTTAATGAATAAGTGTTTATTCATCAATATGCCAGTTAAATCACTAAACTTGGAAAAGATTCACAAGAGCTGCAAAACAGAATTTTTCTCCCATTCCCTCATTTTGAGCAAGTCTGTGGATATAACTGTTGTATTTGCTGCACCTCTCATCTCTTTAAAACTTATGTTATATAGATAGGAGAATTGAATATCTGCAAAGATGATATTACACATTTTTTGTCAATTCCCAATTTGATAAATTGAAAAGCAAAGGTATTTTATTTCCCACTGGATTTTCTTAGCAATCCTTTGTTGATAGCCTCAATTCATTCAGTCTGTCTGCAGAAATCTTTTGTGGCTTTGCTTTTGTGTCCACTGTGTTTGATAGGAGAAAAAAAACCATTTAAGCAGCACTGATTATTTCCAATCAGATTTCTGAAATCTTTAGTGTTGCTTGTTGCAGGAATGTTACCAGTATTGCAGTCAGCAATAAAAGAGAGAAAAGTATTGCAAAGTATGCTTTAGAGGTTTATATATGTAACCTTTTACGTATAAAATACAAATAATACTATGTAGAAGATAAATATGAAGCTAACTAGATAACCATACACATGTACAACAATAAAGGTTATAAACCATTGTATCCTTCTGCAACCCAAACCCAAATTCCATGCAACAAATACCAGCTCATTTATGTGATCGTGGTTGCATTGAAAGCAACAAAGCCCTGACTGTCACTAGTAGTCCAAGACCATGTATAACTGGGTTTTTCCTACCTCCCATGTTTGTGTGCTATTTTTTCCTTTCCCCATAAAAACAGCGCAGTAGTCATCCCCTAAACATCTGTTCAGTGACTGTATTGGCCATTTTTTTTCCGAATTCTCTATGTTTTTTAAAATAACTTGTATGTTGTGCTCTAAATTTGTATCATCAGCAGATAATGTGAAGTTAGTTATGAAGTACATTCTGATTCCTTCGTTTGATTGGTACTGCCTATAGCAAGATATAGGTATCTCATCCGTAGAGCCAGAACTGCACAGCACTGAAACATAAATTGCTTCCATTCCTCTGAATAAAATATTCTAGCACAACAGCATGTCATGTCACAGCCAATTTCTACAGACTCTTTGCAGCGGCTCCCATGCATGGGCAGAAAGGGAAAAGTAAATGAGAGGATTTGGTTAGAAACAATTTTGTGGCTTTTCGCTGGGTTGGTCTACAGGTAACTCCGATATAGTGCTGTCTCAGAAATAGATGGGAGGTGAGAACAATTGACTCATGGTTTTTTTTTATGTAGTTCACAAGTTAGCTTATTAGAATAAAAGAATCTTACTGGTTATATCTAGATTTTTAAAATTTATTTCTTGCACATCTTGATCTGAAAGGTATGGAGTTGTCATTCACAGATCACTTCTCAGATGACGCACAGAATTTTTCTTACGTGAAAGTCATGTCTCCAAAGCTATTTCTTCTGATGCATGCCCAAAAGTCAATTTATTACAGCAAAATGGTTATAGTTTTTTCACTTTCATATATGACTTAAAAATAACCTAAAAAAAGTCAGATGCTCCTGACTTTCTGTGTATTTGGTATATAAAAAAACCT
>VZTI01010898.1:1251374-1303609 GCA_013397865.1 Struthidea cinerea | reverse complement strand
GTATTTTGTATATAAAAAAACCTCTTTTTTTTTTTTTTTTTTTTGGCATTTAGCAGAAGAGTTTATTATTAGTAATAATATTATTATTACTATTTCTGATTAAAAAAAGAGATACGTGCTTCTGCGTGTCCTACAATTGCTCTTCAGTAACTAAGGCTTGGAACCTAATTTTGCATTTTGCTGTGAATTCTTTTCACTTTCAAGTGCAGAGAAATAATCATTCTTTCTGCATTAGTTTTGAAAGCTTGCTGTTCACATACAATTCCTGGAAATCACTTTCATTTCAGAACTATTTTCTTCAGCTATTCCAGAGGTGCTAATGTAAGACAAAAGTATCTGGAAGAAAAAGAAAAATGAGAATTGCAATCTAGTTTGGCTGATGCAGAGAAATGCAGACTATATCTCTTGTCCCCTAAATCCAGAGTAAACCTGCCTGAAGAGATTCTCTAAGAGGCACAGACTGGAATTGAAGTAAGCAGTGCCTGCCTTAAATGGAATCCCAGTCTGCTTTGGAGAAGAAAGTTTACTTTTGGCAATCTCCCCTCAAGCTACAATAATTTGTCAAGATACACTTCTGCATTTGTGAAAGCCTTTGCAGACCTTGGAAGATGAATTTAGTTGTGTTTGAAGTCAGTTTGCCACTAAAGGCCAAGTCACAGACTCCAGAAAAGGAATGACTTATTTGTTTAAAGAATGCCTGGTGAAATTGACATACCAGGTAATTGCAATCCATTAACTCCTCGGCTAACTGCTTTTGGAACACAGGGATCATCACTCTCATTAGGTATCTGTTTGTATTTAAATCTTCTTAGCCACTTATAGTTGTGCTTCTGGATCTTCTGGATTTCCCTGTCTTGTCACTGATCTCTTCTTTTAGGAGTCCACCTGCTTCAGACTCTTCATGAACCTGATCCAGTAAGAGTGTTCAGAGAAGGTCTGTCACTGAAGAGACTCCAGCTTCCCAATTTTTTTTTTTTTTCTTGGAGCATAATTATCATAAAAGAGTCTAGTTGTGGAAAAACACTAAGTTGTTACGTATCATTGTTAGTAAAGAAACATTTGCAGCAGATGCTTTTGCCAGTCAGCACAATTTAATTAATACAATTGTAAAAGGGTGTACTTGTATATAGGTGTATTGTCTGAAGCCTTCTTACCTGAAGAATTCCATCCGATTTGTTATTTACCACAGTCCTGCTTAGGTGGCACAGTTTAGGTGAAGAACAGCTTGCACAGCCCGGGGGTATATTAGCTCTGTAGCTGCCCCATTTGGGCAGAGTCTGTATCAGCAGAGCCTGCTAGGCTACTGCTGCTTCGTGGTCTCTCCTGCAGCTGGAGTAAAACTGCTTCTGGTCTGACCTGAACTCGAGTGTATTCCAGTTTTTCTGCAACAGTAGGAGCTGCCTGTATAGAACCTGCCTGCAGAAACATCACATAAAAAAAGTTATTCCACTGCCTCAAAAGAATAGCAAAATGTTCTTTGTCTGCAATATTTTTAATTGCTGTTGAATCAATACCAAGGGTCAGAAAACATTATGTTTAGTACATAGCCTGATTTTGCAACCCTGTTGTAAGGGTGATTCTCTGAACTTTGGATTCTTGCTTTTATTTCTGTGATTTTTTCCTAAACAATCTTTGGGTTAAGAAAAGAATTAATTCAAACTAAACCAAGAATCTTTTCACAAACTAAAGTGCATGCTATTTTAATCTTGGGATTAACCATCTTATTTCGTTTCCTTCAGCTAGAAGAATGCTCTAAGCATGGCCTATAACAGCTTTCGCAGTACTCAGGCATTTTGAGAAAGATATTTGAATAAAATTAAAAATTAAAAAACAAAACGAAAAAGAGAAAGAGAAAAAAAAAGACTGAGAAATGGATTACTCCATTTAGCTTTATATCATGATGCTGACACAAAACATTAAGGACATATTGATTGTTTTGTGAAAAAATTAGAGTGAATGAATTTAATTTGGCAAGGGATTTAATTCCAGGACTTTGAGGGCAGATCTTAGTAGAAATGGTGTGTGATGGCTATTATTAAAATCTGCTTTTCATAACAGCCATTTATTTAATTATATTTAATTCCAGTTCTTTCATTCAATATATTTCAAAGTAAACAATTCCACGCTGTCCAATGCTGAGAAAAAGACAGGTTTCTGATGACTACATTTCACATCTTTAATATTTAATACAGTAAAATATATTGAAACGATATGAAATTTTAAAGCTCCTGAGGTCCTTTCAAGTTGAAAAAAATGCTGTCAGATAAGGAAAAAACCCTCTGTCTACTAAGTCTATGTGCAGAGATCAGACATAATTTTGATCATGAGCAAAATAAATCTACTTTTCAGCGTCACTTCAGGCGTATATAGGAATAGGAATGTATATAGGAATAGGAATGTATATAGGAAAGATAGGTCATCGCTTCAGTTGTAATTCCCCAAGCTTCATCCTTTCCTAATACACATTTCTTCTTCTCTTGAGCAGGGTGTGACTTTTGTACTGATCTGAAATTTCACTTAGATGGGTACTATAAACATCATCATTTATTCAATTTAAATAGTGTTGGTCAAAAAGCTTTTCAGGGATACAATTTCCTATCACAGAAAGGCAGGCTTTTTTGAAAAATATATTTTTCTAAGAGTCCATTAATTCTCACAAAATAGCAAAAGGAATTTGTGAAATGTTTTTTTCTATGAAGATCTTATTACTTCGGATTTTTTCTGTCTGTACTTTTGAAATACAGAATGCTACTTCTTCACTTTTACAAGAAGCCCACACAAAATAACACTCAATACAAACTACAATGACAATATAAGCTGATTTAGAAAACAAGCATAAAACATTACAGTACTAAAAGGGTGGCAAAATCACACCCTTAGAAACCACACTTTTAAAAATATTAAATGTAACACATCAGAAGCGACACTGTTGGAATCTACCTAACAGAAAACAGGAAACTAGTCGAACATCGTCAAAACCAGATGTCAAAATTTCAGAGGTTCCCATATGGCTGGATTCAACGTCACCTACTATCATATATGTGCATGACATTCAAAGCTGAAAGAAATTTGTAAAGATCTGTCAAGACCAATGGTGTTATGGTGTTTTCATTACTGCAGAATTGTCCTTATAAGGTGATCAAAAGGAAGTTAAAGTCACCTTTCAGTAGGCACACTCCACATACCAGCAAGACATTCTCAATTTGGCTGTACTATTGGACATAAATATACATTTATGCATCTATATTTTCAAAATAAAGATTTAAAAATAACAAGAGAGAGTCATCATTTCAGTCAAGTTTACAGGAAGATTTACCTAATATTTTCAAGCTAATATTCTCTGTATTTAATATTTTTCAGGCATCTGGAGACAGATGTTGCAATAATTAAAAATATAAAAACATACTCTGAATTTATTATCACAAGTCATACCCTAGGTGATTCATGTTTCTGAAGTCTCAGTGATATTTAATAGAACTCAGAAAGGGTTTCAATCAGGGTGTTTACTTAATCCATATTTTTCAATCACAATAATGGGGACTGACAGGGCAACAAGCAGTACATTTTCACAGAGAATTAAAAAATGGAGTTATTTGCAATCATATGCACTTATTCTCTGCATTTTTCCTAATAAAAGAGACAGCAGTTATGTTGCTATCATTCATTCCTTTATCTCAACTACAGTCAGTTTCAAAAGGAACATGAATTAAATGCCTCTGTCTTCAAAAGAAAATCATTTTTCATCAGTTTGTGTCTCTCTTTATGCATGAGTGAAAATACATAAATGGAGATAATTCCTTGTACTTCACTTTAGATGACAAAGAAAGTTGTTAGGACTTCAACATAGTCAGTCATGTAGGATTCAGCCCTGGATTTGCAGGTGTCTGTATTTCATTTGTCTACCTGCGTATCCCTGCCTAAGATTCCACTATAGTCCATGGTGACCTAGTGTATAAAGTCTGTGAAGTCAGGATGAGGTCGAGATGGAAAACCAGACATTTGGTGAACTCTAGGGACCATTAACTGTACTGACTTGATGTCTGCTGACTGTGATGACCATCTAGCTCAAATGCAGACACACTATGGACACTGTCTTCTAGGTTTGAAACTAAATTACAACCGGATTCTACAGCAATTTTTCATCTGGTGGTGGATGTTTAACCTTAGATGTTGCACTACTCTTGTGTATGCCACTTTAAAGTATAACTTAATTAAGGGAATGACATTTCTTTTAGTAACAACCTTTAGTTCTTGCTGGGATGTCATTAATCTATTCTAGAAGTAGAAATCTATCTTTTATGATTTCTGCAAATCCTCTGCTTCTTCATGTCTACACCTATGACTAACACTCATATTTTTCTTTAGCAACCCGCCATCTCAAAGGCAACAGTAAAACCCAGACAACTTAGTTATAGTTTAAAAAAAAGTATGTAGTTTTTTGAATCTGATGTAAAGAGAAAAAAAATTGTGGAAAATATTCCTGAGGATCTTAAAGTGAGTGTATACCAATCCCACACTACTTTCTGTTACTGATCAATCCCTAAGAAACTTCCTGTGAGAAATTATACTTCTGATTAATCTATATCATGTTTTATTTCTGCTGCTGCTGAAGCATCTTTCTTGTGACTAATTTGGCTCCATTCTGAGGACTTGCTAAGGTCTCAACCAGTGCAGATGGCTACATGTTCAACTATTTGAGATCCTCTGATCTCAAATCAAATCTATTTCTGTTTGTGTCTTCTGACAAAAAGAAAACATGAAGCTTAACTAGGCAAGTGCTGATATGTAAAGCAAGGTCCAACAATTTCACTTGGGAGAAAATATTAGCATAGTAATAAAATTAATGTTAATATCATTAACATATGTGGTAGTTTAAACATGTTAACATAGTTAACATAAGAATCTGTGGAATGTATGCTCTCCTTAGTAGAACACAGATAATGACAAATGGTGTTTTCACAGAATTTTAAGGAGAATGAGTGACACTTAGCATGGTCAAAATGTACGTTTATCTACCATGCACTCATCTTCCATTAGACACTTTGGCATATACTAAAGGAAACAAAGTAATATCACAGGGATGTGCATCTCTACCAGAACCTAAATTTGTAATACTCATTATGTCTATGAATTACGAGCAAGCTCCAAGGCATTTACCAACCAAATAATTCCTCCTTCTGCTGATAAAGATAATACAATAGATAACTTAGATCACAAAAAATTGCCATACAGAATATTTTGAATAATATCTTAAATGGGCTATTATATAGTTTCAAGTCTTTAGCAAATAATATAATGATAAGAAAATTTCATGGCACATTAGTAATATATCTAAGCAGTAACCAAGGTAAAACTCCTCAAGAAAGTCCATTAACAAATCTGATTCATGAACATAGAATCTTTTTCCATCATGTTAGGTTCATGATGAAGAAAAAGCACTTTTTTCTTCATCTGATTAAGGTTGTTAAGTTTGAAAATGGCAAGAACATGTACTGAATCCTTGTACATGTGTTTTTCTGATAAGAGCAATGTTAGAAGCATCAAGATACTACTTTGTAAAGTATATAAATAAGACAAAACTTCTCACTAAGGAGAAAAATATCTTATCAACTGTTCTTGGAATACAGCATCCATCACCTGTTACTGAATTCTTAAATCAACCTGGTCTAAGCAGTGCAGACAGGGAGTATAAATGCATGGTAAGATCTAGAATCTGAACATCTCATTAACATCATTGCCATGGAAGAGGAAGAACATAAGATTATATTGTGAAAATCTGCATCTTCATTAAAATCTTAAAACGTCAATTTCACCTATACCAAAGAGAGGACAAGATGGATTTTGTCTACTAAATACTGTATTTGTTCTTAGAGAAATTAATAAATAAGGCATTTGAGATAATACTTCATGGAAATAATCTAATTTTCTGCATGAAATATATAAAAGAAGCCCAGAGAAACAATATAATTCCACAGAAAATATGTAAGTCTGAGCAACAGTAGAATTCAGTTATGTTTACCCATCTCACAGTATCAAACATATGGATTATTCAGCTGTTCCAGCATCCAGAACCCAAATTCGTGTATGGTATAGTTAATTAATTCCAAATGAATGCTCAGTAGAGAACTGCTTTTACAAAGAAAGAAGTGAATTCTATGATACTGTCATGCAACTTGATATTTTGCCCTTAAGCACATGAGCACATATTTCTCTCTTTATAAGATAAAGAACAAAGTAATTAAGAACATCTACATGATATGTTTTCATAAATTCCTCTTTGGAAATATATGAGAAATAGACAAATATGAAAAAATGGTGAAGTCTGGAAAGGTAGCAGAGTATTGGAATTCATGAACAAAATAAATGTCACTGATACCTTCCTGCAGTTGACCCTTACTGATTTCTGCATTCATGAACCAATTGTCTTCACATGCAGTTTTCTCTTCATGGGATATTAGGAAAATTGTCATTCCTCTTGAAGAATTTTCATGTTAGCTATCAAATAATTTATATCTTTATAAAAGACATTCCTGCAAGTGGGAGTCATTGGCTCCCTACAGAGGCTGTCCTTTTTTGTAGTTTGACCTTCTATCCACTGTGGCCACCAGTTTATAATTCCCAGTTTATATGCAGGAATATAAATTGTTCTGTGCTTAAGACTCCCGAGATTTCTCTTTTAACAGCTGAAAGAACTTTCCCTCCTTGTTCAGACTGTACATAGCCTGGACTATTGACCTTGTTAAAAACTCCTGGTCCCACTATATTTGTCACAAACATACCTGTGAAATTGAGTTCAGGATTTGAATGTTGGAACAACAAAGCAGATAGAAACTGTTTGGGACATATTTAACGCCAATGGGACTAAACTGAGGTAATGAAAATATTTAAAGAGTCAGGGGAAATATCTTGCCATTGAGGTTTATTAGATCCTGGAATAGCTTCCTAAAGTGATCATGCTTACAGAATACTCATTTTAGAAATTTAGTACAAATACAAGTGCATGCAGGGGGAGTATCCCAGATTTGGGACTTCATAATATTTTGGGAGGCAATACCATTTAAACAATCAGACAGATTTATTGTGAGATCTATGTTTAAATAATAGGCTAATAATAATAGGCTGTCTAACATTCATTGACTTTATTATCTTTGGGTCTTATTGTTTACATATAGAAAATAGGAAAGTATCAAAATTAATCTGCAGTTTTGTTTAAACCATCAGATAAGAACAATGACCCAAAAAGTGTATGAGTATGCCCTAGAATTAATAAGTATGTCAGCAGATATTTGTAAAGTTTCCTTGTGTACCTTACCACTGACCTCCATTAGCATTACCATTTTAGTCCAGTGTCAGCCCAAATATGACAAATACTATTGCACTTTTGACATTTCACTATTTCGCTGGGAAACTCGCCATAAAAATAAAACTGGTATCACTAATAATCTAATTCCATTTAAATGTCTTTAAACAAAGTTTCTGTAAGACGGAATATGTTAAAAAAATACACATGGATTGATTAAATAAATTTTGTGTCTTCTCCAAGATAGAGGGTTATTTGTACTAAATATAGCTTTAGACATAGAACTGGCATTAGCAAGTTGTATTCTCCCCATATTCATGAACAATATCCAACATATGAAACAACATGCAATTTTTCATCTTACATATTGAAGTTGTGACATCCTTGCATAGCAAAGGGAAATCTCACTCCATATAGTCAGCACTCCCCAGTGTGAAAATAATGCTCAGCCTCAGCCTCTTTTTACTGAGATTAGAATATTACTGTGTATCAAGGAAATGACACATAGACTTATAAATTCAAATAAAAACCACTGAGATAGTAAAAAATAAAACAAAATAAAAATCTTTGTGGTGCTTGTTCTTAAGAGCCTAACTCATTACACACAATTTTAATTGCATGTACATAAATCATTCTTTATTAGAACTCTCCTCAACCTTTATCTGTAAAGGCAGGAAAAGTGAGTATTTTCAGTATAAGAAAGGAAACAAATGTTGATTTGTTCTTGGAAAAAATTGTAAAATGCTTTTATCACTAAACGTTGTTGAATTTTTTTTTGTGGTTTTGTTTCCTCTGTGTGGTGGTTTAGCAAAACTTAGGGCCTTGGTTTGTAGGGGTGAGGAAAGAACAAGAGGAAAGGAAAACAGCTGCTTGACTTCTGTGACCGGCACAGAGCGTGTAGTTGATAGACTGGTTGCTAAACCAGTTAAACAAGTTGGTAACGCCTCCGTGAGGTACATATTTAAGAAAGAAGAGACTGCGAGAAGTTCCTTTCGTTCCTGCTTCCCCACTGAGGGGTGGCGAGGGAGGAGCCCAGGGCCCCCTCCTGGAGCCAGTGGGCCGCCCCCCTGGGGCAGTGGCGCGGGGCCGGGCCGCCGGGAGAAAACCAGCCTGGAGATGCGAGCAGCCAGGAGCCGCCAGGAGCAGCCAGGAGCAGCCGCGCAGCTGGAACCGCGCGGTGCGAATCTCGGGAGCCGGCGCGGCTCGCCTGGGCCAGCGGGCCCTTCCTTGCAGCCGGCACGGCTCGCGTCGAATCGGAGAAAAATCACCATGCAGCCGGCAGAGACAGGGCGAGTCTTTCCCGATGCAGAGCCCAGACAAGATCAACTCAGCTACAACTTAACAGATACCAACTTTCTTCCAAGTCAGAGAGGAAGGAAAAGTGAGATCACGTGAGAAGAGGCCAGCATGGTGGCGTCATGGTCAGTGGGGGAAAGGAAGGAGAGGAGGCGCTCCCAGCGCCGGAGCTGAAATTCTCTTTGCAAGCCATGGTGAGGACTATAATACAGCAATTTGTTTTTCCATATAATTAATGAGATGAGGTACATGGGGGGATGTAGAAATCCACACACAGCTTGTGAAGAAAAGGCCAGAGCCTTTTAGAGAGGCTTTTAGAGATTGAAGAAGAGAACCTTTGCTTTGAGGCTGGAATAGCTCATCCTTAAAAGACTAAAACCCCATGACTGTTATGATTCATGAAGGCAGCGTGAGAAGACTGCAAGATTCATGGGAGGGATATTTTTCACTGCAGCAGATTTTGGGCGGACTGTTGTGAAGTTTGAAACCACGTTAGAGAAGTTTGCCGAGAACTATCTTCCATGGGAAGAATCCCACAGCACAGCAGGAGAAACTCTTTTCTTTAAACAGAAAGAAAGACTCTTAAGAAATGAAACACTGACCAAAAGCCCATGTTTGTTTCCTTTGCATGGTTTGGTGGAAAGAGGGATGTACTGGAAGAGAGGGGTGTTCTGGAAGCTTGCTTTGGTTTCTCATTATTCTTTTTACTTTTAATTCTGTTAGGAATAAATTTTCTTTATTCTACTGCGAGTTTGAGCCTGTTTTGCCTTGAAGTTTTTCCGTTTTCCTCAATAATCCTTATTTCACCTCATAAAAATGAAGTTTTGATTTCCCTGTCTCTGCTTAGCTATAGCAGAGGCAAGTTAAGTGAGTAGTTTTCGTTGGTGCTCGGCGCCTAACCAGCGTCACCCCGCGACATTATTCAGGGCTTCCTCCCTCGCCACCCCTCAGTGGGGAAGCAGGAACAAAAGGAACTTCTTGCAGTCTCTTCTTTCTTAAATATGTACCTCACAGAGGTGTTACCAGCTTGTTTAACTGGTTTAGCAACCTGTCTACAAGCTCTGTGCCGGTCACAGAAGTCAAGCAGCTGTTTTCCTTTCCTCTTTTTCTTTCCTCTCCCCTACAAACCAAGGCCCTAAGTTTTGCTAAACCACCACACTCCCCTAGACCATTTGAACAATTGATAAGAAGATAAGATTTCTGTCTTATTTTCTCTTTTCATAGTATTACAGAATATGCTGAGTTGGAAGGGACTCATCAGGCTCATTGAGTCCATGTCCCAGGCCCTGCACAGGACACCGTGTGCCTTAGGCTGTTGTCCAAATGCTTCTTGAACTCTGTCAGGCTTGGTGCTGGGGAGCTGTTCTTCCCTGGGGAGGTGTTCCAGTGCCCAGCCACCCTCTGGGTGAAGAACCTTTTCATAACATCCAACCTAAACCTCCCCTGATTCAGCTTCATGCCATTTCCTCGGGTCTTGTCTCTGGTCACAAGAGTGCCCCTTTGCTTCCCTTTGTGAGGATGCTGAAGACCACAATGAGGACTCCCCTCAGTCTCCCCTCTAGGTTGAACAAGCCAAGTGACCTCAGCTGCTCCTCATAAGGCTCCCTCTCCAGACCCTTCACCATTCTCTTTTGGACACTCTCTAATAGCAGAATGGTCTTTTAATATGGAGGCACCCAAAACTGCCCCCAGCACTGGAGGTGAGGCTGCCGCAGAGCAGAGCAGGACAATCCCCTCCCTTGCCCAGCTGGCGATGCTGTGCCTGATGCACCCCAGGACATGCTTGGCCCTCCTGGCTGCCAGGCACTGCTGACTCAGGTTCAACTCGTCAGCAACCAGGTCCCTTTCCACAGAGCTGCTTTCCAGCCTCATTCCACAGTCTATATACACAACCAGAGCTGCTCCCTCTCTCCATCTCTCCTTCCCTCCCTCTCCCTTTTTTCTCTTCCCTTCCCCATCCTTCCTTCCTTCATCTTTCCTTTCCATTATTAAATTAAAGTAATGAAAGAAAAATTAAGCAGAACATTTTTGAAAAATTTCAGTGAGCTATGAAGCAAACCTGTTAATTCTAAATGTATCTAGATGCAGTATTTTCATGCAAGACCAAATGATACAATGTACAAATGACACCACTTCTCTAAAGGGAAGATTACAAAATAAGAAATTACAAAGATAGCAAAGCAAGCCTATGATGTCCATAAAGAAAGGGGAAAAATAATGTTGTGGAAGGCTCCAGCCTGATATCAAATAAAAAAGAAGTACATATTTTAAGTAGCAATTCCCTGTCTTCTGGACAAGCCTCTCATGTTCCCTGATAAGTATTTTAAAACACATTTACTCTGACAGGCACATCTAACTAGAAGCCTAAAACAATCTGATTTCCAGCCTCAGAGCTCTTATAAATGCTGCTGCTCAACAGTAGCTGCTGCCTATTTTGTAATTTGCAGACTACACACATTCGTTTTTCTGTTCAGAGCGAGGAATCAACTGACACTGACATTTACAGAAAAACTCAGTTGTGGAGGCCACCATTTATGTTTGGCTCCACAGCTGGCACTGCAGTCTGTCAATCCACAGGTCATTGTATCTACAAGGTCATTAATCTGTGTATGACTTCCTTCTAAATTCAGGATTTGAGAACATTTTTCTTGTCCCTGTTCTTGCTCATTCTCACTTTTAAATAGCAATGCACTTCCATACACATTTTTACTGGCTTGCATCCACACTCAACAAAAAGACTAGAGTCAATCAACTTAAAACTGTCAGCCTGGAACAACTGTAGTTGAATGCACTGGGAGAGAAGGTAAAGCAGAAATCTTTTGATACAGATATAAATGTGTAAAAAGAATTTGAAAATTGTGTGGAAAGAACTACCTAGGGAAAACTGAATGTTTGGAATCCAGCTGAAGTTCACTTTTAGTTCTATTTTTTGACATAAATTAGCCCTTGGTAATAATTGCTTAATAAATTATTTTGTTTTTTAAAAGAAGTTCCTTCTGTTGCAGCCTACAGTAACTGAAACAAACAAACAAACAAAAGTGTTAGAAAGAAAGAACAGTGAATTTTTTTCTCATGCTGGTCCCAAGATGAAGTTGTTGAAAGACTGTTAAGAATGAACTACTGAGAGTGACAAAGTTCAAGCACCAGACAGCATCTGATTAGATGTTTCCAAAGAGGAACTGAGTTTCACTAACAGGATTTCACAGGATCAGGTAGTTTTTTATCACAGCTTTAAGCTGTCCTGGAAAAGCCTCTTCTAGCTGAGGGAGCAGGCTCAGTTAGGAAAGAGCTAGTTTGAAAGAATATATATTAACTGAGTGTCATTTCTAGCTCAACATCTTCTGTAATATATAAATATATGGCTACTTTTAAAATTTCTGTGAGTTTTTCTCACTGACTGCAGTAGAGCTCAGACAAACAAAAATACAACCTATGCATTTAACCATGAGCTTATTTTGTACAGATTTTCATCCAAAGCAACTACACTTTCATAAAGTGTCAGTCATTCCCTAAAGCTCTTCTGCAATTATTTGTCCTTGGTTTATGTGGTAAACAGATTATGTGTCTGACTAGGAAGCTGGATAAAATTACTACCAGACAGGTTTCTAAAAGCCTTTGAGAAGCAGAGCAAAACCAGAATTTTTTTTCTTTAAGCATTAGAAAAAAGTATGGATTGAAAATATGCAGCATGGACTAAGACCTTGACAGTGGATATTTTTAGATTAATTTACTGGAGTTTGCATATATGATTATATTTTTTATCAGAGAACTTAAGGAGTGAAAAGGCATTAGATGAAAATAATATTTTCTATGTCAAATTCAAATCTAGACTAAAATCCAGTTACAGCAGATTTCAGCAACATGGATCGGTGTCGTCTTCTGAAGAAAATATTAGAATACTGTTAAATAAATTAGTATTTGGGGACAAGGGTGTTAATTAATTTGTTAATTTGTTAATTTAAAAATATTAAGAAAAATCCCAACAAAATGGAAATTTTACAGTATATGTGTCAGTATGAAACTGTATAAGTGTGTCTGTGTGTGTGTCTCAGTCTCCACTGCAGAGTGGAGTACTGAGAAATCTTCTTTTTGTGTCCTTTTTTTGCAGAATTGTCCTCAGAAGCATTAAGCTTCCTTTCTTAAAACCTGGTCTTGGACAGTGTTTACATTTAAAAGCCTAACTGAGGGTTTGTGTTTGGGTATTCTCAGTGTTCCCCAACTTACATAAAACCAACAGGAGTCACCTGAAATAACTTTTTGAAAGATCTCTGATAAAGTAGGGTGCTGAATACAGGTGTTGTGATATTACCAGCTTGCATAGTCTTTGAAATGTTTTGATCTTTTCCTAATCCTAGATCCTGCTGGTTTAATATCTATTTATGTATTTCTACCAGCCTGGGGCATCTCATTTGCTTCCCACCTAATAAAGTTCTGTTCTTTGTAATTGTATCTGGGTCCACAACTTTATTAAATCACGTAACAAAACACTTGAGAAATTTTATTGAGAATTTATTAGTAAAGAAAGCATATACATCTGAACATCTCCAAATGTTTACTCCAGTGACTAAATTAATGCTTGATTTCAGCTTAATTTGCAATTCCATCATATGCTGCATGATATTGCCTTTCACTGCATGTTTACATTTAAGTTTAATTTGTGCATTTCCTAAAACACAGCTTTTCTTTCATTTAGAAAGCAGGAAAAAACCCAGCAAGTTTATTTTTCAAGTTGAGAAGTCTATTAAAAAGGCAAAGCTGAAATAACAATGTTCTACTATTTCTCCCTGTGGCTAAATAATGCAATAACAAGAAAAAACTGCAAACTAAATTACTTCAAAGGGATTTTTACGGTAAGAAGTCCTGACACAAATGTATCCTTTAAAAAAGAATGTAATCTTGACAGCATGATTTGACTGGGAATCAACAATAACATCATCTTTTACTACATCAAGGTGTAGACCCTTAATGATTTATAACTTGAGTGGGAGTTTTTCATATAAATATGCTTATGAATCAGTGCTGGTTTCTTTTTAAGCTTATGGTAAGCATTCTAACAATTCCAGTAAATGCAATTGTGATTTGTGATTATCACATAGTTTGGGTCTTTATTTGATTCAGGCTTACACAGAAAAGTAATGCAGATAGCATATTTTAGCCTGGACACAAGAACAGTAATATTTCTCAATTTAAGGAATACGGCCTTTCTCACACACTACTTAAGGAAGAAAAGGTAAAGCTGAATTGATTAAAACAGTTCTGATCTCCTTAATATGAAATCTTTTCCAGCATCTTCTTCATCCTAAGGCTTGCCATCCTAAGGCAATCCTAAAGAAATGTCTTGTCACAGAAAGCCAAGTTGGATCAAAAAAACCCCACCACATTATTTCCCCTTCTAGTTTGTGGCAAAAACTGCTTAGTGGTTTCAAGCTCTCCACACATCCAGTCAGACTCGAAGATTTTCTGGAAGTGAGTCCCTACAGAGCGCTGGCTGACTCTTAGTAGCCAATGGTTAAATGGTTGAATACTGTTTGCTGAAGTACTGCAGGCATCAGAACCTGAGGTGCCTCAACTCAGTACATTTCCTCTGCAGGATAAACAGATATTTAATGATTTAGTGGAAAATCTGTGGCTTCTTCTAGTCCTCAGTCTTTAGTACTGTTTTTTTCCCAGTACTAAAAAGCATGACAAGCCTGTGAACCACAATGATCTTAATTCACAGTTTTGGTCTATGGGGTTGGTTGTGTTCTGTACCTTCCCTGCTCCTAATTTGCCAAAGCTATGGTTTGCTGCTGCCTCACAAACAGTAAGGCCATGGTATTACACATCCAGCTGTAGCCCTGAATGAATTTAGCCCTGGAGAACCTAAAGTCAGTTTTGGCACTTTGACCAATAACTTCATCATACTTTGTTATACTGTGGTGGAAGCCTTCTTTCTGATACAGAAACAGATCCTTAATTCTACTTCTAAGAAGTCTGCATTGTCCAATAAAGAATATCTCACTATTATGGCCCAGAAGCAACAAACCCAAAAAACCCTGTGAAGATAAGTGCAGCAGAGTTGTGTTTTGCTAGTGGAATGTTGCAAAACAGCATATACCTCCCAGATCATAAAACTTCTTTTAAGCATATTTATTGTTAGCTTGTTTGTTTAGGGAAAAGTCTTTTTGTTTAGAGAAAAGTGACATTTTCTTTAAAGTACTCTTATTCACATGCTTGGTTTTCTCAGTATAAACTGACGAGAAGATGTATGAAAAATGTCTATTGAGCAGCAGGGCTTCAGAACTTCAGTTATACTGAACGTTGCCAAATCTAGTCATGACTGCTCTGTGTAGTTGGCACCACATTCAACATTTATTCTCCACCTGTTCTGACTGCATTCATTACTTACAGAAATCTACACAAAGAACATGTGAAGAATCTGAGACAGAAAAACAGAAAAATAATTCCATATAGTTTTTATCTGAGTCTGGAAACAAATAATGCAAAGATTTATAGATTTCTTTTTTCGCATGTGTGCTATATACTTGTGCCCATTCAGGGCTAAAGCTGTAATATTTGACGGGCACATATTGTCACAACGTACACAAATCTCCAATTTTCAAAATGACACAGCAAAATCAAAAACTTTCATCTTGTTCCTAACACATGTTGAAAGGGCTTGTGCCAAGTTAAGATCAAAAGCCTGTTGAGTCTATTTTTCATTTTTACTTGTGTCTCAGCTTTTGAAAAGCAAGTTGTTCCTGATTTCTTTTTACCTTTTTTTATTGGCAACTGGTAAAACAGCCAGGCTGCTAGAAAAGGAAACAAGCTCCTCCTGTCATACTCTGGGGTTGGATGAAAGGTCTTGGTTTAGCTCTTCTTTTAAAACTCCCTAGTGTGAGAATGCAAAAGGATGTCCTAGAAAGATTCTGAGCCAGCATGACTTGAGTTAGTTAAGAGAAAACAATACGTATGTGTAAATATCAGAACATTTCGAAGCTGCCGTGCGGGGTCAGCTCAGAGATACTTTTAGTCAAGTATGCTGTTCCAGAAAGGGTTTGTCCAGGGTACTTTATGGAAAGTATGTAAAAAAGCCCCCAAACTATGATCACCATTCTAAATCCCATCAATTGCCTGTTAAGGGACTGGAGGCTGGTGATGTAGATATATCTCTACTGCCAACCATACTGAATCACACAAGCATCACATTGCATTTGTACTCCACATGCCCTGAAACAGGTGTCAGATGATGATATTTCTTGCTCCTCAGGATATGAGGCAGTCTTGAGCTGATAAACAAGCCTGATGTTGATAAAATCAATATTTAGAGACATGCATAACTTTTTTTTAATTTTCCATTTTTAAATGGAACAACTATTTTCAGTTAATGCATATTTCTGATTATATTAAACAAAGGATTATGCACTCTTTAGAAAGCATCTGTGATATGATGCAGTTAAACTAATAAAAGATGTGTGAATCCCCAGTAATCAGAACATGAAATACATAAGAATGAAGGCACAGGAATGGAAGATTGATATTTCTCTCTGCAGAATCACTGCTTGAACATCTTTGTCTGATCTGTCTTCTTTTTTTTAATAAATAGGGAAAAAGAAATATTTTTAAAAAATATTTATAATGTTGCTATTTATTATTATGTCATTTATCTTCCATTTGACCATTTGAGGCCAGATTTTCCACTGATTATATATCCCACAGCTGAAAGAAAACTTTAAAATTCTTTTCAGATTGTAGCCCTAATTGTTTTCCATAGTTGCTACATTAGAAGAACCTAAAATTCCTATCCCATTTCTGTTTCACAGGTATAAGATAAGACACAGAAAGCTTTCTAAGCACCCAGAAGATCAATGAAAAATTTTCCTTTACACTACAAATAAACAGAAATTATTTCCAGTTTATTTGTCAGAGCAGAGCAGACAGGGCTGTTCTGTCACCAAGTTTGTCCCAGATCAGCTCAGGCTGCTAGAAAGCCAAACTTGCATTGACTCAGTTACCTGTGCACTTATGTGAATCATGGAGTAGGGCCAGACATTTAACATACTTACCACAGTATTATAATTTCACAATGTTTCACTATGCATCATATATCATGAGATGGACTTCTTAGTTTTGGTGCAATATTATTTTAAAGATGCAAAAGTATAATTTTTCAGACTTAGTGAAAAGCCATGTCCACGCATACACAGACTTTGGACGGAAAACTAAACGTGTTATAGTAATAATCAGTGGTGTTATGGATGAATAAATAAAGAACTACTGAATCCTTAAAGACACAAAGCCATTTGTGCTGGGTTTTTTGAGGGGAGAATGTATTGCTCTGTTTTGTAAGAACTATCACATGATAGTTTTATAGAGCAATTATAATACAACACAAGCAATGTTTTGATGAGAGTGCAACAATGAAGCATAATTTCTTTCACTAGTTTTGAAATGAGAACTCTTTTTGCCATTCTATTTGCATTTCATTTGCGTAATACATCTACAGTAATCTGAATTTACAACATACATTTATCACAAACTAAAAAAGATGAGCTAATGTCTAAGCTTTACATTTTATGCTTTCTCAATATGTCAAGCAATAATCATATTCTCCACACAGAGTTGGATTATGAGTCAGTAGCTAATTCAAGGACTAACTATTGTTTATCAATATCTGCACAAGAAATGAAAATCTTAAGTTTCATGTTCTTGGTCTCCTTTTATCATTTTCTGTTCCTTTGGAAACATTCATTCCTTAATTCCCTTTATAATCAAAATACACTTTTCCCTTTGCATTTTCCAAAGTGAAGCAGAAACATAACAGATTACTTCTACAGAAAATAAATGCACTGCTGCTCAATTCCTTACATAGACTTCCCTATAATGTATTTCATGACAGTTTGCATCACAACAGTTTACATCATGAGAGTCATCCATTGCTAAAGATGTTTCTAGTTAAGACAAACGGTATTTTATCAGTCTTTGAAAAAATATACTTCATTGTTTTCTTTGTGTGTTTTCTGGTTTTCCTTCACTACTTGAAGAGCTTGGATGACAGGTCCATTAGCTGCCCAATGCTATATTAAATCTGAAATATAACCCCTATTCATAATTTAGGGGCTTCAGTAATATGCAATCAAAAGTATGCCAGAAATTATGTCATGCCATTTAAGAATTTTATATTCTTTTTCCTTACAGCTGTCTAGGTTTAACCAAAAAAAAAGAAAGTTTATCACCTTCAGCCTCACTGATGCAATCTTTGTGTGTACGTGTGTGTATGTGTGTGTATTTGACTGTGTGGGTGGATGTGGTGCTCTTCCTGCAAGACCCCAAAGAATTCTTGCAGTCCAGGTGTTTTCACAGTATTTGCTCCTCTAGAGCTTTCCCTGTTGAGTTGCAATTTTTATGGACACATATTAAATTGAGGGAAAACACTAAGACAGATATTTAGGGTTGGTAATTTACTTAGCTTATTTAAAACTCATTTCAATTCTTATATAAAGGCTGTAAAACACATGGTTCACTATTTTTCATTGTATTTTCAAAAATATGGGCATTAGAGATCTTAAGTGAAGAGTTTCACCATCATTTTGCAGAAGATCTCTGCCTCCTGCTTGTCAGGGCCCTGAGGGCACTTAATGGCTTTATGGTCCTCGTATCTTCCCCCTCCCCTGTCCAAGGCCAGGAGACAATTCCAACCCCCTGGGGCTGTCAGTCCCTGCCCCAGTGGGCCCCACAGCAGGGAGTCTTCAGCTCCTTACAGCCCTGCCCTGCCTGGCTGTGGACACACCAAGCCAGACCCACTCACACAGGGTGACAGCTTTGCCTGGGGGTTTGGTGTGTCCCTGTCTCCAGGGAGATGCAGGCTGGGGCTGCCCCGGCATCCCTGGCTGCCCTGTTCCTGGCTGGGATGTGGGATGGGCCCTGGCAGCTGAGCCCTGCCCTGCCCAAAGCCATGGGGACTGTGCTCTGCTCCCACTTCCCAGAGTGGGCCCGCCTGGCACCATGGCACTGCCCCTATGGTGAGGTTTCCTATGGAACATCCGGAGACAATTTCCTATCAGCCCGCTTGGTCAGAGCATGGTGCTAATAACACCAGGGTCCTCGGTTCAATCCCTGGATGGGCCAGTCATATAATAGTTGGACTTGATGATCCTTCTGGGTCCCTTCCAACTCAGAATCTGTGATTCTATATAACATAGCATCACCATGATGGCTGGGGACTGATTTAAATCTGACCAAAGCACCATCACAGCACCATCTGCCATGTGATGTTGACTCTCCTGGGACCAGTGTAGCTGCTTTCCATATGTGTGGGTAGCACCAGAATGCATGCTCCATTTGGTTCTTCCAGAGGAACCTTAAACTGTCATGGCTGTTATGTAAACATCCTTTTAAATGTAATTCCTTTTTTTTTTTTAATGCAATTTGCAGTCAACTCTTGTGTAGAAATTATTTCAAGTGATTTAAAAAGTGTCTCTTGGGTTCACCAACAACTATTTGAATGAGTGACTGGGTTTTCTGTGAATTAGGTGCCCAATCCACCAATGTGAATTTTCACATATGTTAAAAAATACTTAATGGGATATACATCTGCATTTTCTTTATAAATAAACAACTTCGAGAGTTTTCTTTTGTAAAGGCATCCTCCCTATTCCCTATCCCCTTGAGAAGTGTTTTACCATCATGTTTTCCTTTATCTTGTCTGTAGGAACTTGATTCAGTTTCCCCCACAAAAGGGCTAGTGACATTTGGAATGGTTGCTAGTATCACACTTGGCCTTACGTTGCAGGTTCAGACAAGAGTATATCTATCAAAGATCCTTTGTTCTATCTGCCAACCCAAAGCTGATGGATCAGATGACCTAAAATGCCCCAGATTACAGCAACTGGCCACAGAAAGACAACTAAATAAATTCAGACCATTCTATCTTCCTTTTTCTTTGCTTCTATTGATACTCTCTCTACTGAAAGCACATTTTGAGATTAAGATAATTAACTATACACCTTTACACACGAGCAAGATTTGGAGTCCCATTACAGACAATGGAGCCATGGATCTTTGAAAGCAATTCAGCTGATTAGCTGCTAAAGATATCTAGCCTTTGCCGTCTGATGTCATTTACCTGTTTTGAAACTGTCTGTGACATTTCTTTGCTGTTTTTTCAACAATCACAAGCCAGTAATATCAAGTAATACACAAGAGCATTTTACTTTATTACCAGATATAAAAAACAAAATAACAAGACACTATACTTTTCTCAGATGATGATTATTTGTGTGCTCCTGACCTCAACAGCCAGGACTGCTTTACTCTGGTCTAACTAGGTAGATTCTTGCAGTGTTTTTCAGACTTCAGATACAATCTTGTTTGTTCGTATGCTTATTTTGTATTGGGATTTTGCCTCCAGAAAACAATATTGGCAACATCCAACACACTTCATTTAAATTTTTTTTGTCATGAAGGAACTCAAGGAGAACATATCTACATTCATGCTTCAATTTCTTCCCAGAGAAGTTCTTAGTCTGCCACACTTTTCCTTCTGTTTGACACAATATCAGTTGTGCTTATTTTACATTCTGTCATGTTTAACTCTTTGTATAGTAGTATGCCATGCATAGTACTAGAGTATCTGATTGTCTCTTCAACTACTAGTGTAAGTAAGGGAGAGGTAAGAAAGAAAGAGAATAAAGGCAATACTTGACAAACCCATTGGAGCAAGGCACAAACCGTATACCCAAAATGACTGCAGGCTCAAAGAAATAGTTGTTTCTCTTACAATCCTCCATCTTAAGTAAGTCCTGTCTCGTATCTGTCAGCCAGCTGCATATCTTGCACACTGTAATATCTACAGTGGCAATAAGCCACTGTGTTTAAAACTGGGTCTTACCTCAGGCATCTGTTTTAGGGAGACCTGAATAACAAGTACTTTGAATCATGACGTGAATCCCACCACTGGCGTTTATTCCTAAGAATTGCATCTGTCTTTCTCTTTGCAAACAGCCTGAAAAGCTGATGATAGTGGTTAGTGATAGAATATTAGTAGCTAGAAATTCTGAGCATGCAAGAATGTGTTTGTTCTCAGACAAAGTAAATTAAAAAAACATGAGATAATATCTTGTTACCCTCCAATATTGCCTGCAAAGTTCTGACTGAATTTGAAGGATTTCACCTACCGTCCCTGAGCTGACAATCATACAGACAGCATCTTTATTCTGTCAGCAGCTAAGACCTCTAAACACAGCAAGGGAGAAATAGGGCACAAGTAGGTAATAGCAGAACTAATACCAGATACTCAGTCTTCCTTATTTTTCTTGGTCATTATGTAATGGATAAAATACTATTTTCAAAAGTGAAAAAAAGACTGAGCAGAAAGAAGTTACCTGAAACTATGCAGAAAATGATGCATTTAGTAGCACCAAAAATCTTTAGTGAGCTAGTTTTACTTTTTTATAGTACTTGTTACCATGGCAGCCAAATGTCTGTAGCAGAAAGTGGCATGTGTTGGATGTATTAGATAATGGATCCTCACAAATTGTAGCTATACAAAAAAAAAAAAAAAAAAAAAAAAAAAAAAAANAAAAAAAAAAAAAAAAAAAAAAAAAAAAAAAAAAAAAAAAAAAAAAAGAAAAAAGATTGCTTTCCTGTAAACCTGTTGTCCTAGAAAGGTAAAAAGTTCTTGAATTTTTTAAAAGTAGAATGAATGCCAGTGTGTAGATTCTCAGTAAGAAAGATGCAGGGAAACTATATCACTTCTCTGAAATGCAGTAAAGCCTGAATTTTTCCCTATTCTTTTCAGGGGGCTTCTAGATAGCTGCTTGAGAGCCCTACATAAAACACTTTCCTCTGAAGTGGCCTATAGAAATGAAGACGTAGTAAAATAGATTTCAAAATACTCATCAAGAAGGAAAAAAGAATACTTCCATCTTCTGGCAAAGTAATTTGTAACTGCAGCTAAAATCAGCCTGATTTAAATATTTCAACCTGCGCTGAACAATTTCAAAACTAGCAGCTGAATCTCAACAATTACGTCATGAAATATTTTTTATTCTGCATTTGAATCACACTATCAATTTCACATTTATTTGAAAACTAAAACAGTGTTTAGCAATAATTATCTTCAAAACACCAAAGTTCTCCTCCAGAAAGCTGATTTTAGGAGTCACAAAATTTTTTCTCTAATATCCTCACTGTAGAAGCAATTAATTTATACAGATAATGAAAAACTGTTGGTTTCTAGCCATGCTCCAAATTCTCCCAGTAAAGAAGGATTCCAAAAGGTATTTTTTTTTTCTGTTATCTGCAGTAAAATATCACACCCGGGGTGCAGATACGTTTAAAATGCTACATGAATGAATGCAATTTGAAACTCATCCCTTATTCTGAGCACCCAGCTGTCTCAGTTAAAGACAATTTAAGGGGTGGACACTCCAAAATGTGTTACCTCCCCTTTTAGTTTTAACCGTTCCCCTTTCACCAATAAGGAGAGACAAATGCGAGAATAGATAAGTGAAAAAATATCAGTTTACTGAAAAATGAACCAGCAATAGGCAAAATAACAGTAAATAATCACTAGATGCAAAGGTGCTGAATCCCGTGGCCTGCCCAGGAACAAAGGAAAAAAATGGTGGTGAAGGCCCTCCCCCAGCATGGTGGCCTCCATAAAAGACTGCATGTTCCAAAGGTCGAAGCAGGATGGAGAAGCCCCACTCAGCTCAACCTTCCCGCTAGAAAAAACCAGGAAGGTGGGAGCTTACGAAGAAGTTCTGGCACCAGATAGCGGTGCCGGTGCTTTCCAGGGCAGCTCCGAACCTGCGGTGTCAATTTCTCTGCTTCTCTTCAGAGGGCTGGACCCCGTTGGTGCCAGCACTGCAGGTCTGAGTCGCTGCTGCGTTGTGGGGGAAAGAAAATGGACTGGCCAGGCACTGAAACCTGCAACCCTGGCCCTGACAATTCTGGCTCCAGAGATGGAGGTTGCCTTCAGCAATCGCAGCCAAAAAAGCTGTTCCAAAGCCCAGGGAAAAAAAAATAAAAGCAAAGTAGAGCTTCTGCCTTGCTCTGCCTCAGCTTCTCAGTAGCTCAGCAAGAACAAAAAGGAAAGAGGCTCTGTGTGAGTTTCCTGCCCTCAAAGGGACCCTGGCACCCCCCACCTCACTTACCCAAGGCCAGACACCCTGACTCCACTCCTGGCCCTCAGGTCTAAAAGAGGCAGTAACAGTGTTGGGCAGGTTGGCATAGCACAGATATGGAATGCAACACACATTTTTTGGGTTACCCAGGATGCTAGCGTGTAACTGAAGCCAGAAATTAAAGTAATTATTACAAGTATGTGTTACAGACTAATAGACAAGTGGTCCCATAAATACACCTGTAAAATAAATTTCCTAGATAAACTGATAGCAGAAGGTATAACTCCTTATGAGAAACTCCTTATGAGAAGTGTGGGAATAAAATTGGATTTTTAATACCTGGATGTGCAGAAGTGGGAAACAGCAGAAAGCTGACAGGCAGTTTGAGAAGAAAATGAACACGTTAACTAACTTCAGTAGCTAATATAGTCAAAGTGCGTTTCCTTCTGTGCAATGAGTTGTACAGGTTTCTGAAATATGACATTTTTATTTAATCCTGCTCATCCTTTTTTTTTGTTTTATTGGGTGAAATGGATCCACTGAGATAAAAGTAAAAGTAGAAAGGAATGCTTTTATCTAATGAAAACACCTCCCCCCGCCACCTGCCATGTATTTTTTCAGTGAACAGAATTCATTCTTCCTTTCAGGTCGATGTTTTTGTCTCAGTATATCCCCAAGTAGAATAAGAAGAGAGGTATTTTGGCCCCAAATCCACCAGAATATGGTGGGTGTTTGTGACTGTCAGGTAAAATAACATTGAAGAAAATATTTGATCACCTACTTCTTAGAGCAGAGTTGACTTGCATTGTCCTAGATTAAAATATAGGCATAGGGAATTCATGTCTTTGCATAGTACCCAATATAGTCATGCCTATTTCATCTTTGCAAGGTATTTTCTATGGGCCTTTGTATTTCAGGAAATGTGCACTGTTTTTGTCTGCATAATAACCAAAGGATAATGAATCCAAGACACATTTCAGTAAAGTGAGGAGGTGTGAATGGAATAGCATTCCACATTCCACTCCCTACCTACAATGGTAGGGAGTTTTGCTCAGTTTTTCAAATAAAAGCTACATATCTATTTATCTCAAGGGCAGCTCCTTAGGGAATAATGGTGGAATCCACAAGTATTTTGTGGGCTGAGAGATGCCTATAATAGTGTTCTAGCAATATCAAACAGTCAGGGAAAACTTAAACTATGAAAGCAAAAAATATTTATTACATTAATTTATATTTTTATCCTATACGTTGTTTCCTGATAGTTTTTTTCACTGTTTTTCAAGTCAGATGCATCCATTTATCCTTCTTTCCTCCATTGTTGTCTTTTCCCAATGAGCCTCTTTTTACAATGAATTAATATTAAGTAAAGAAGGTGGCTTGTCTGGAGTTTCTGCAACAGGGACTGGTCCAAGCTCAGGGGGTAAACCTGTGTTACAATGGGCTGCAAAACCGTAGCTGAAATTTGTAACACAGAATGAACACAGAAAGGGCTCTTCTCTTGTGCTGGTTTTGGCCAGGGTGGAGTTAACTTTCTTCACAATGGCTGGTACGGGGCTGGGTTTTGGGTTTTCACTGAACAGGTTGATAATACAGAGATCTTTTTGTTACTGCTGAACAGGGCTTGCACAGAGCCAAGGTCTTTTCTGCTTTTTATGCTGCCAGGCTGGCAAGGAAATTGGGGATGCTTGGAAGGTTGGGAGTAGACACAGCTGGGACAGGTAACCCAAACTGACCCAAGAGATATTCCAGACCATATGGCATCATGCTCAGTATATAAAATGGGAGGAAGAAGGAGGAAGGAGGGACATTTGGAGTGATGGCATTTTCCGTCCGAAGTCACTGTTACCCATGATGGGGCCCTGCCCTCCTGGGGATGGCTGAACACCTGCCTGCCCATGGGAAGTGGCAAATGAATTCCTTCTTTTGCTTTGCTTGTGTGCATGGCTTTTGCTTTCCCTATTAAATTGTCTTTATCTTAACCCATGTGTTCTCTGCCTTTTACCCTTTTGATTCTCTGCCCAGTCCTACTGGTGGAGGAGTGGGTGGGCTGCTGTGTAGGGCTTGACTGCTGGCTGGGGTTAAAACACAACAATACAAACAAATAAAAGGGAAATAGAACCAAAACAGGCTTAGATACCTGTATATGACTGCCAATGTCACACTTAAATGTTACCAAAATTGTTAGCCACTCCAATTTTGGAAGCATTTTTGTATTTGTCAGGCTTCTAACACTGAAAAAATCTCATACCATGTCTCTGGGGTAGGTGTGAAGTTAGGGATGTAGCAGCACCAAACAGTTCAGAGGAAATAGAGTGGTCATTGCTCTCCCACCCTGCTTCTTTGTAAGGTTTAATCAAGTGTGTGCTGACTATCTAGCCTGCAGCGGGAAGGAGAGGAGCCATGTAATATCTAGTATTAGTACGAGTACAGTGATTGATGTGGCAGCAGAACAAAATCATGTTCTTCCTCCACCTGACTTGCCACACAAGCATGGATCTAGATTCCTGGTTACCTATGGAAGAGAAGAGGATATTAACAACCCTGCCGGTGCTGATCCAGTGTGTTCTTTGCAGACAAACTTGAAGTATTCATCAGTGCATGAGTTGAGCTGCCAGACATGAAGTCTGAAAGTTGTGAACCCACAAGTCAAAAGGCTACTGTCTGTTTCTCTGGAACTATCTTAAACGATTTAAAAAAAAAAAAAAAAAGAAGTCGAAACTTTGATTTTCAATTACATCGTGTTAAATTCAATGAGACGTCACTGCAGTCTCTAGAGGTGTACCCTATATGTGATCTGCTAAAGTTTTCGCCTTGCTCATGGGATTTAGTAGCCTAAATTCTTCTGAGGATCAGTTGTTACACTTTTTGTGCTTACCAATGAAAGGTGATTTTGCAGCAATGTAAATGGTAAGTGCTCATGAAGGTATTAAGAAATTAGTTTAATATTTAATTTATATTTTCATTGTTCTAGTTTTTTGATTTTTACTTATTAATTCAATAGACACAACTTCTGTGGCTGAGTCAGCAGTATAAACAATACTAATTCTAATACTTATAGAAAAGGAAAGACAATGAAATCATGTTTAATTCAAGCCAAGATAACCTCACTCATATTCATATCTTGTTAAGGTGTTATGTTTGTATTGCCAGACAGAAAATATCTAGTCCTGAAACGAAAGCGAACTGACATCACAGCTGGTATATTTTCAACGATGGAACATTTATGCAAGAGAAAGTATTTAGAAGAGCTGATGTTTTCTATGACTTGCTGTACCAATGAAGCATACTCAAAAAAATACTAGTCAGAAAATGCTGAAATCTTTCATAGTGCCATAGTTGTCTTTATTTTACCCTTTACATTCTGATCTTGTGTACAAGCCTTCATATATGCTTCTTTTCATGTGAGAGCTACTACTTTCATATATTTTTAAATGTTTTTGAAGTTATACGTCCAAGACTAAATTGAAATAATATTTTTCTGTGGGTCTGGATTTAGTCTCAAAAAATGCAACAGAAAACTTTATTTTATGGGGTCAGTTTAAAGCATTTTGATCGTTACAGGAAGTATGTTTCAGCAACTGCCTGAACTATGCATCTTTGATGCAACTATGAGCATCTTTGTACAGAACCTTTCTCATTATTTTCTGTACCTCTGTGGTTATCAGGTCTTCATAAAAGTTTATTAAATGCAGTACACTACAAAAAAAGAAAATATTTGACAAAGAGAAACCAAATGCTGTAGTAACACCTTAATAACTAATTGTATATTTCTGTGTCTCAGTGAAAACAGTCTGGAAAAACAAGAACACAACAAGCAGTTTCTTCTGCTCATTTTAACTTCTGTAGTGGTTTATAAATTCTATCTTGACACCATGTAGACAAAGGACAGCTAAGCAAAATTTAAGCTATCCATGTAGAATCACATGAAGAAAGTGTGAAGAAGTACCAAGAAAAATTGATATAAAGAAAGAGAAGAGGTCCTCTGAAAAAGAGCTTTTTGTAAAAACTTGGCTAGACTTACTGCTGAGGCCAGCAGTGTTTCTGATAATGAAATCTTCCTTTCTTCTTCTTCCTTCCGAAAAAGTGATTTTTCATCCCATCTTTATTGATTTGATAATAAGAATACATGAGGTCTATGCAAAACTGATGTATCTTAACCCAGAAATGTCTTATAACAGCAATGTGGATAAGGGCAAATTAAAAGTCTCTGAATCCTGGTAACAGCAAGATGGGATTGATTTATGCCAACCTGATTCAGGTTGCCAAGTTGCCAAGGGTTTTAGAAGATCTGTCTTTCTGACCCTTCTATAATTCTGTATTTTAAAAACATGTCCTGCTTTTTTTGTGTGGCTCTTGTGCATTTCTTTTCTGTGAACAAAATAGTGCTGGGGATGCATGATGATTAGTTTACTGAACTGTGACTTCGGGTCACATGTGATTCAAGATACCACTCATAAAACAGCAATACATTAGTTCCGAAAAAATTGCTCAAACTTTATGGCAATGGAGACAAACTTATGGAAGAGCAACAGAATATAGGGGGACTTTAATTCACTCTACTGTAGCACTTGTCTGAAGTGAGAAGTCCTTTATCAGCCTGAATCTTGTTGCTGAAAATGTTTCTCGACATAGGCTTCAAATTTCACTCTGGTGAAGTACAAAAGGACTTTAACTATTCCAGTTCAGTACATGCAGAAGATGGTGACCTTTTAGACCTGATAGTAATTTGTTTAATATATATACTGAAGAGTAATTTTTTTGTTGTTGTTGAATACTCTGCTACAATACCAAGTATTGAAAATTTCCTACTCTCTTGCCCACTGCTTTCTTAAGCTGAAAAATCAATGATGGCATGTCAAAAAATCAATTTTTGGAGCATATTCCTCTACTTCCAGTTTCTTTCTCTCTTATGCATGTATTTCCTCTGGTTGCCATCAAAACTCCCAATAAAAAAGATGTTTAGTGTCTATCATTTGTGACAGGAGAGACAAAACAAAACCAAATTCCTGAACTAATTCTGGCTGCAAAGGTCTTGGGTATTTGGGCAGTGAATTGTCAGGACGAATGGTCTTGGCATTCATTGAGCAACTGATAGCTGTCTGAAATTTTAAGTAACTGAGTGTGTATAAGCTTCCTGACAAGGCTGCTACTCAGTGACAAGTTTTTCAGCGACAATTTCAGACACTTCATGTAGACTGGAATTATGTTTTCTTGAGTCAGCAAGATTGAAGAATCACTTTACCAGGGCAGTGCTCATTCCAAGCTTTAGTTCCTGGGCTTTGGCTCAAACACCTCAGGAAACCTTTTAATGAAGGCTATTAAGTAACAGGGCAACTTGTATTTCTGTCTGGTTGCTGTTGTAATTTTGAGAGCTTTATTCATGTGGTATTAAATCACTGTAAGATTATATCCCAAAATGCCCCAGCCATGAAACCTATCTCAAGAAAAATCTCTGTCATGTGACAAGCCCTGCTAGGATTATCAGTTATTTTGACTTCACACCCACCAATTTCTACAGAACAATTTTTTGTAAGATTTTGCTTAAATGAGCTCAAGCAGTGGAAGCATCAACTTGCTCCATATAGTCCACTCAGTAAATATGTCTGAGCTTAATTGTAACCTGATATATCCATGACTAAATATCATTGAACCAAATGATCTCTTTTGGGAATTCATTAAGATCAGTGACTTAGTGAAAAAGTTGAATTAATATGTTTAAGAAATAAAAGAATCTAAGGTAGCCCTTTGATTTCCCAGCTGAAGATTGTGCTGAAACTTTTGACCAACATTTTTAATAGCAATCTCTAAAACTGAAGAACTATCATTACTGCTGAGACATACAGTTAGAAGGTGATGGCATTTGGATTCTATTCGGACCTCTGACATTTAGTTGCTAGATGATTTTAAAGAAGATATTTGAGCCTCAAATTTTGAGAATACTCTAATTGTTTTGCTAAACCTTAGGTACAAAGTTAAAATTTATATGCTTTCTTTTATCTTCAGAAGAATTCCACTGATTTCCTTAAGTGTTGTGTGGGTGTATCACTTCTCAAATCAACCTCAACAGACATACCTGTGGTTTTTTGAGGAATATCCCAACATTACCCTCAAAATCAATTTCTCTGGCTGACCAGACAGTAGATTTGGTAGCATGACTCAAGGTTCAGCTAGAGACCAATTTCTGGAGTTCAGAGGACTTTGTGGGAAAAAACAGCCAGAAATATCCTGTGCCATTTGGTGGCTTGGTAGACTGCCATGGTACAGTGTAGGCTGCCTAAATGGGCTTTTCTGGAGGCAATAATAAAGGCTGTCTGTGAAGTCCTTGTGTTTTCACGAGGCAGATAGACTGGAAATCTGTTACCCATCTCACAGGTGCTAAGACTGTATAGGCAAGGAGACTGAGGTTGGAGACGTGTTAAATTCAAAATCAATGTCTTTAGTATTTGCAGTCCATATCTATTTAATAATCTCTTTTCTTGCTCATCAAATAAGAATTATTCTGAACTTGGGAGGGCATAAAGAGCTTAAATGCATTAATGCTCTTACTTCAGTATTGAATAGGCTTGTTTTCACTCCTGAACATACTCAGTTTTTCCAGTATGAATTTTGCATCAATTATTTGATTTGTTCATATGAATGCATTTTGTCCGAACAGAAGAATGTGCATGAGAATTAGAGCTAAGATGTAGTCCTAGTTCCAGATGTTTTAGAAGTTATAAACAAGAACTAACAGAGAAACCGTAATCTGTAATGGGCTGAGTAATGGTAAATAATATGGAATAAGGCAGACACTGGTGAGTAAAGAAAAGCAAAACTCTGCAGTTCAATATACATCCTTGAAGAAAGTCTTGCATACTACTTATTCCAGATGGTTACTTTGAAACCATAACCAGGCTTCACGTAGCAATCTTGTGTTCTGAATATTGGTCAGAAAAGTAATGACGTCCTTTGCAGTTGATCAAGAAACATACTGCAGTGAATTTGTATGTATATTGTTTATGAAGGAACCTATGATTTAAACATTTTGAATTCTAACTGCTGGACAGTGAGACTTACCTTGCTATCGCTTGACTATGAATAAGTTACTTATCAAGCTATTCATATAAATACAATTGTCTGAAAAATGCAGGTAAGATTCAAAATTTATAGACAGACAAATCACAGTGTCTGTGGCCATTGGAGGAAGTGAAATTCCAGCTGAATCACAGGTCAGTGGACAAGCCAAGAGCCAGCCAGTTTTTGACAACCCTGGTATCTTTGGAGACCTGGCAAGAGCCTGTGTGAGAAGCATTCATGGGAGGACCCAGCATACATGTCTGAGGAATCTCTGTGATGTGGAATGGAAAGTGGAATTTGTACAAATTTTTAAGTATTTAGTGCATTTGTTACATGTATATTTCCCAAAACAGGTTAGACAGCCATATATGACTTAGTTCTGTGATCTTTGCAAAGTAAAATTAGTTTTCCTTCAGAAAACAAGCAAATTGTTGTTGGTGATAGGACCAATACATTGTCTTTTCTTGCACTGCCTGCCATGTTTGTGGAACAAGTACAAGATGCTCTATTTGTTTATGTAGATAAAATCAGATCACAGATTTTAAAATTCCCTGACTCAAGGAAAGCATTGTATCTCATCCCCTTTTTATCTTTATCCATCACTATGAAAAAGTAGACTTCTTTGGAAAATTAAGATTAGTAATGATGATCACCATGCCTGTGTTGTTCTATTATATGTCTTCACTTTCATATTTCTCATCTCATCAGTAATCATTTAATTTCCTCTGGGAAACACACTACCACTGTACAGTGATTGTATATTATTTTTCTACCAAGCAATGTGTGAAACTTAATGCCTCAAGACAATAAAATCATATTTACTTGAAGTGAGTTTATGTATATGAGAAAGAGGGACAGAATCAGATGGAGTGAAAACAAATGATGCGGGCATTTTAAATAAAATATAAAACCAAAATAAAATACCAAATGTGTGGGTGTTGCTTTTGCACTAATACTTTCATTTGCAAATGAATAACTAATTTAGAGGGAACTGAACAGGCTACTAGAAAAATGACATCTAGAGTTCTTCAATAGAAATTACAGGCAGCTTTGCCCCTTGAAGGCTGTATCACTCATCATAAAAGACTACTTGGGAAGCTGAAGTAGTTCTCATTTAGGCATTTTTCCCTCAGAGGTGTGATAAAACAAGGACTGCAAGTAAAAGGAGGTTGTTTAACGCTGCCCTTATTCTTGATAGACTTTCCACAACTGGATTCTCTCTGTGACTAACTACTCATTCTTAACTGAGAGATCTTAATAAGGGTTGAGAACACTGCTGACACCAGTGTTTTAGTTCACTATGGCCTTGGATCTCAACAGGAGTTCAGGCAGTCTTTCCACAGATGGGTTTCTTCTCACCAGTCTCCCGAACTATCTGCCACTTCAGCTAGAAATGTTATTGAGTACAGAGGAGGAAAGGCCCTACATGGTACTACTGTTCTGTTCTCCACACACATTTGATCCATCAATCCTAACTTCAAAGCAGTAATGTTGCTAAAAGCGAGACTAAACACTGAAGCACAAACACCAGAGTTCTGGATTCACCCAAAGTGCATTTTGCACTCCAGCGTGTTACAACCTCAGGAAGTTTGTCTGTCCTATGTTTTCATTCTTAACTATAGGGGGAACTTGTTCTTGCTTTCTAGTGGAATAATTTTGTGAATTATTTTGTCTGGTTTAGATAGCTACTTTCTCCTGGCTAAGAGTTTTCTCTAGGTTTTTAATGTTTTTATTTTCGAAATCAGAATCCCCTGCAAAAAGGCCAAACTTCAGAAAGCAAATATATTTCAGCTTAATCAGATTAGGAAGTTTAATTTAGGATGTAGTATTCAGAGATTGATGTATAGAATATTTTCTGTATATAGAGACATACACATACTGCTATGTAATTAATATGTAAAAAAGTTCTAAAAAGTGAAAGTGAAATAAGAATCCTGATTGAAGCAGGATAGCAAAATTTGTTGTCTTTTTAATGCAAGAACCCCTTAGAAATTTTCCTTAAGCTTCAGAAGAGTCTTCTGAAGGGTTTGTGGTTTTTTTTGTACATGGCGTAAAACAGAGGGGTAATGCATTACAGAGGATTTACTCATATCACAAGGCAATTCAGAGGAAGATAGAAGAATCAAATGTTGATATTGCCTCTGCTTAATCTGAGTATTTAGTAACTTAAAATTTTGTATTTTAAAAGTACTCAGCAAATTGCCTGTAGATTTATTTTTCCTCTCTCTCTTCTGAAAATTGCACTAATGTAATAGTAAACTGTTGTAGATTACTCAAGTCTGATGGAATTGCCTGAGTACATGACCTGGTGAAGGTAACTAATCACCTACGTGTAGGTAAAGTAAAGGGAGAGTTTGTAAAACTGGCATCAAATTTTACTGGATTTTGCACAATCAGATACCATTTATATGTACAAACTCAGAATCAGCCATTTATCAAAAAGAATAGTTTTTAATCTTGTTAATGTGCAGCCTTACCGGTCTTGTAACAGTCCAGAAGAGAACGTGTTAACCTCTAAAAGTCTGCTACAAGGTGAAAACCCTAATAGTAATAAAAAAAATAAAAACAACGAATTAAAATGAAAATAACTTCCATCAAAAATACTAATTCCCTGAAAGAGATATTCTAAATTAATAAGAGTTGAATTAAGAAGCAATTTAAAGTTTTGGTAGTTTCTTTGTTTTCTGCATTCACCAGTACAGGAGTGTATTCTTTCTTTCCTGCTGAAATTTGTTGTGTGTGCATTGGAAGGGTTCTGAAAGAGTTTCAAGAAAGTTTGGAAATGTTACACGGCAGAAGTTGGCAGCATCTCTTTTCCTCCCAGACTCTAGGGGTGAGAGTAAGTTTCACACGTCCTGTTTAGTGTATGGGTAGAGATGCTAAAAATCCTTGGTTTGTGGTAGCAGATCAGTTCCTTTAGCCAGCGAAGCATAAACGCTTTCTGATACTAGGTCTGGGTGATTCTGTGTTCCCTGTCCTCGAGGAACTGAGCAGCTGAAGCTGTTGGAAGGAGAAGGAGGGGTGGAGGACTCATAGGATGGTTACACAAAAGCGGATAGAAAAAAAAAAAAAAGAAAGCAGTGAATTAAGTGACTGGGAACATGAGGAGAAGTGAAAAGTTTAGTAATTATTCTGAAATGTCAGAATCACTAATGTAAATAAAGAAAGACTCTTAAAGGCCAGAGGTGAGAAAAAGGATTATTTATATTAAATGTACTGTCTCAGCATAAAATCTTAGCTCTGCAGCACACCAGTCCTGCTATATTAAGATCTTAAATTAATGTAGAAAGAAAATTTCTTCCTCTTAGGTACTTACTTTATGAGTTAATTAATTTTTTATAAATAATTGAGAAAAGCAAAAGCACTGTCATTCTATGGGAAATGCTGGAAGTAGGAGCACCATGGCAGATGTTATCTCTAATACTGGAGGTAAAAAAAGGGCCAAAGGGTGATGACATCTGGGGGACTACACTGGGAAATTATCACTGTATGCTTTCATGGAAAAGCTGCTTTCCTCCTATCTAGTGTTATATTTTCCATGTTCTTTCATACCTTCACTTGTATTTTTGTATTTATTTTATGAGAAAGGGTATATTATTGTGGAATTTATTTGGCTTCTCTAATTTACTTATCTATACCAAAGACACAAAGATGAGAGAGGTTACTAATGAAGAATTTTTGGCTCAATTTTTTTCTTCATGCTTTGTAAAGACTGTCATGCAGCACCCACGAAATAGCAGCCCTAAAGAAAGCCTACCTGGATGTAAAATTCCATATGTTCAAAAGGAACTCAGAAATAAAACTCAGATCCGTTATATCCAAGCCAGTGCAGAGAAAGAGCCACATGGTGTAAAAAGCTGTGCAGTAATCCTGGGACTTCTGTGGGTTGGGGCTGTCACCAGAGGAGCAGCTAGGAACAGGACACTGCAGCAAGGGAGGGTCTGTCCTGTGGTTCTTCCAGACCATAAACTGGAGAGCACCTCAGGTTGTTTAAATGTGCAGTAGTGATGATCTCGGTGTCCTCTCCAGAAAGTTCTCAGGGTTTTGGGTTTTATTGCGTGTGTCGTGGAGTTCTTGATGGGTTTTTTCAACCACTTACCATTAATGATGCACTGCCTTTGCAAGTGCCTAGTTACATATCCACTCACAGTTGTTAAAAATGTTAAAAGCTGATGGTATTTTGAATGGAAAAGAAGGCAAAAATGTCAAGGCTTTGTTCCAAAACTCGACGCCATGGGCCACTCTGCATCAGTGCTGAGAGACCAGTTCATTCCCCTCCAACACACCCACAGTTCAGAGGACATCAGCACCAACACCGGCTGAGTCCAGCGGGCAGCAGGAGGAAGCAGCGGGTGGCAGAACTGACTCCACACGTGCCGGCACTTCTCATCTGCAACTAGAACTGCTCCGTGAGCTGCCACCTTCCTGGGAGGGTTTGCTGCCATCCTTTCTCTTTGCCTCCCAGACTGTGCGGTCGCCTTCGAAGGCGCCTTCTTGGAGCGAGGGCCAGATGCCATTCCCCCTTTGTCTCCCTGTTCCCTTTGTCTCCCTACACGTGGTCAGCAGTCAGGGCCGCCATCCTGGAAAGGGTATTTCTGCCATTTTGGGAGTCTCTTTCTTCTGAGTTTGTGAGATTTAACAAATTTTTTTTCTACTGATTATTTACTGTTAGTTTTTGCCTTTTGCAGTTTTGCTTGTTAGTAAAGGGTTATTTTTTCACTTATCTACTCATATTTCATTTCCCCTTATTGGTGGAGGGGATTGGTTAAAAGAAAGGGAGAGAACTCAATTTAGAGTGTTACCCTCTAAATTGTCTAAAGCGAAGACCCCAACCCATGTGGGATTTAAGGAATTCCAGAATAGATGTTCAAGTGAAGTGAGCAATATGTTAAAGATTTTTGGCTGTTTGCTTGTTCAGAAGAGATGGTCACTTAAGATAAACCCATCAGGTTGCCTTGGATGTTGATATTCACTGTCTGAATTGCTCTGCTTTATTGGATTTGTGCTGGCTGTTTAATATTGCCTTAGTATACCAGAATGGTAATGCAGTTTTTTACTTTTTTTTTGAACCATTTCAGTTAGCATTTTAAACACTCTGTTTTTACAGATGGTTTAAGCTTGTAAAAGCAATTATGTTTTTACTGTATGGTTCTGTTGACAATCTGCTTGTTGTCAAGGACCACAGACGGTGAATGCTACTTATTTTTCACTACTTTGGAATCCAGATTTTTTCAGCTTTTTTCCTGCATCATTTGCAAATCCTCGATTAAATTTTATTGGTGAGTCTTCAGTGATCACTCTATGTATAATTTAAAGTATGCACTTGTGTTCTCAAGCTTGTTTGGCATTTTTGAATGGAGGACTATTTGTTATATTTTGCTATATGCAAGCATGACTGGAACAGACCTGTTGCCACAAGCTTTCGGAAATGAGTCACTAATGCTTTAAGATATGCGTAGATATTTATCCGAGAGGGACAAAAAGTTATGCTTAAATGAAAATGTCTCTTTGGAATTTAAATAAATGGAACTTGCTCATTTAAGCACCATCTTTCTCTGCAAGGAAGTCCAATTTTGCTATGAATAACATTAAATAAGAGTTGTTCACAGTATCATGGTCCTGAGAATTTTCACTGCCATCCTTAAAGAAGGAGCTAACCTTAAATCAATATTGTCAGGCACAGAGAAGTGCTCTGATGTTCAAAACTACTAATTCCCTGGAAAACCAGACTGCTTTTAAGTGCTAACATATAGATTTTTTTTCAGCTTTCAAGACAACTTTAAGCACTTAACAAATGGCCTTTATTTACATATTGCTGAATTCTGAATACTGTTCAGAACTGTTTACTTCTTTGCAATTTGCAAGTGACATGGGACACATTTTCACTTTCTCAAGAAAAAAAAGGGAAGATTTATCTACCTTACACAGTGTTGCCTAACCTAATTAGACAACTTAATGTATGGCCAGTCATCTCTTTTAGAAGAGTTTCTTTTCTGAGTCTAAAGGGACCAAAGTATTGCATGATAATTTGTAATGTAACTTTTTGGCACAACATAAAATGAACAAAACACAAACTCGTTTTGCTTCAGCTGCTTTACATGCTTCAATAAATTAACTATGAATATGTGATATACAGATCAAAATTAAATATCAGTGCAGAAATTATGTTGCTTTCTTGGCAATGGCTAATGCCTACCAAAGACAAAGCATTGAGCACTGGTGCATGCAGCTTTCACATCTTCAAGCCAAGCCAATTTTCTTACATTGTCTTGAAAAATAAGGTTATGAGTTGCAATTTTCTAGATTAAAAAATGGGACTATTCCTTGTCATGCTTGCAAGAAAAAGTAATAACTCCTACAAATCCAAATGTAGAAAGGATTGTCTCTTTTAATCACATACTGGACTTCAAGTTGATGCTTTTTTAAATTCAGAGATTATTTGTTAAGGAGCTTTTACAATTTGGAGCAGCCCCAGTTCAGTTTCCAAGTGGTACAAGAAGTAATGTATTTCTCCAGAAGATGGGCAATTCTATTCCATTTGTTTCCTACCCTCTTTCTTTCTTGTGTGGAGCCTTTCACAGTACAATCTTTTCTTAAAACCATACAACTCATTTCTTATATATTATTTAAAAGACCAAAGACATTATTTACAAACTAATGCTGAAAAAAATTATGTTTCTAAAAAAAATTGCCTTACATTGTGTACTAATTACTATAATTTCCATCACTTCTGCTGTGATTTCTTTCCCAAATTATAGTAATTATATTAAAGGCAAACAGTGCTTGAAGTTATTGTACATTTTTTCTTTGTATTTTTTTATCATTTTCCTGAAAGAAATGTTGGGATTGCAGGTGACTGGAATTAATTCTGCAATAGCAGAAGTGAGGGCATATAAAGACTCTTGTATCCTTAAGAACTGCAAAGACTTTATGTAGCGAGCAATCCATCCATGAAAATGTACAGTGTAGAGCTGAACACTATCAGTTAAAAAAATGAAACATGAAAGTTGGCACCCAGATTCTAAATGATATTGCATCCTTTTACACCATTAAAAAAACTGTAAAACAATCCCCTCCTATTGACATAGAAAGTGCGTATAGGAAATGCAGAGAGAGTAATGAGCCTTTTGTTAGTGACTGGGACACATCTGTTTTGGGGAGCTGTATCAATGGTTAGAGCTGCACGTGGTAGAAATTGACTAAAGGCCGCAGGAGTTTTCTACAGTTTTGCCAGTTGGGAATCTGTTCCATTATATCAAAATTTAGTCATGATTGATAATCTATTCTCATTGCCAAAGATTCCAATTCTCCCAGTGAAAAAATTTTCTTTTAACATGGTTATTTCTGCAGTGAAATTTAGAAATCACTAAGGCTTTCTATCTGGGAGGAAAACAAGGAATATTTTTCAAGGCATAGCATTTAGCAAGATAATGGCATAGTGTTTCCTGAAGGGAAGTAAAAATCTGTACTCCTAGCCATTGGCCTCCACTGCTACTTTACCTAGTAAAGTCAAGTATTCATCTGAAATTACCAAAGCCTAACAAATCAATATATTTTTCAGCTACTATTTCTCTAAGTAGGAGGACAAGGCTATTTTGGCTGTACTTCTCCATGTCTAAAGATTTAGAAAATTCTTTCTTCTGCTTCTTATGGATTTGCACAGCAAACATTCTGGCAGTGGTCAGTGACCCATAAGATGTTCTGCTGTCCGTTACCTAAGGCCCAGGCTGTAAAAGAAGAACATGCCTTGAGTGCTAAGAAAGTATGCAGGTCTTCATCAGTCTGTGTGCCACTACTGGCTGACAATCTGTTGCCATTGAACATAACCTCAGTGAATGCAATACCATGTGAACCAGTATATGCATACATATGTTAAGATAATATGAATCTGTCAGATATCTGAATTCATGATCCCAGGTTTGATCTCAGATGGAAAAAAAAAAACAAACATACCCCAAACCCCACAAAGTAAGGTTTCTACAGGAATAAAAGTTATTTCTGTAATTGCTGTGTCATTTGTGTATATACTTTTACAGTGTGTGACATGACCCAAAGTTACACTGGTCTTTAAACCTCAAAATCATTGAGTATAAACATTAATTAGATAGGGGATGGTGAATGCATGTTGAATTAAGTAGAGAATTTATGCACAGAGAGATATTAACAGCCATATATATAATGCAGTGTTAATGACTCATTTAGTAAGATTTAACCCCAAGTTTGGGTACATTAAGCTGTGTTACATACACAATTTAAAATAGATCAAATTACTCTGTCAAATGTGCACAGGTGAGAGTGACAGGTAGTGTTTCATTGTTGTCTTATAAGATTGCTGACAAGTTAAGGGGGTACTGTTTGGCTACATGAGTTTTAGATGAAAGATCAATATATATATATATATGACAAGTCCAAATTTATCTTGCAACTAAAAACCTCATTGAACATCTTTTGAAAAACAATTTTTTGTCCATATCAAGATGGGCTCTATGAAGATTGTACTATATGAGAGACTGAAATGCTAAAGGGTTGATAGCTCACACAATTGTCCATTTGCAAAAGCATCAGGTGCATTGCTGAGGCCAGGTTTGCAGCCCCCAGCCAGGGGGCAGAAGGAAGAGAGGTTTTTTGTTTTTGTTTTTTTTTGTGTGTGTGTGTGTGTGTGTGGTAGAATGTCTGTGCCACATAAGACAGAGGTTTAGCAACAAGCTGCGTTTTGAGACAGATGAAGGAAAAGGCCCATAAGAGATTCTGCTATGTGGGATAAGGCTCCTTATTTTGCCAATGTCCTCCCTTACAGAACTGGCTCAGGTGTAGAACGCCCATCCAGGACACTCACATATAGGCCTGAAGGTATTCCTTCCTTCTGATGGGTCATAACTGGCTTAACTACACTTGCATGAGAAGAAGCTGTCATGACCTAGCAGGGATCATAAATCATCGAAAAACACGCAGAGTACCCCCAGACATTTTCTGGGGCCTTCCACCAGAGGACTGTGCGTAAATCAGTGTTGCAAAAGATCTGCAGTGCTGCATCAGACAGTGTAAAACTCCCCCACCCAGGGGAGCTACCTGGGCATTCCCCCCGAACCTGGATGTATAATAACCCATTGAACTCAATGTCTTGTGGGCTTCCCCCACCCCTAACAGATCGAGTCTGCGGTCATCACTTCAACCAAGCAACAATCAAGTCTCACTGCTGGATTCACAGGTGGCAATATCTATCCTCTCTACTGTCTGCTCTTATCCTTTCCCTCTCTTTCTTTCTTTTCCTTGTATATTTTCTTAAGTGATATCTTTATACTTTTATTGTTATATTACTATAGATAATAACCAAAATGGGTACATCCTTCCTTTCCATTGCAACCAAATTTTTCTAAAATAAACCCTAAACACACACACACACACACACACACACACACACATACATATAAACACTGGTCATTCAGTGTCCTTCCACTCTAATCCACCCCAAGGGATCTATTAACAAGAACCTCAGCTGCCTTCACCTTCAGGGGTGGGTTATAAAATACTACTAGGCAGCAAATTAAGCAATCATTCAGACATCATGTTTCTGTCACCAGCAAATTTAAAACACCTTTAGCTAGTATCCAACAGTCCTGGAATGGATCAAGAATTTAATAACTGCATGAATATCTGAAATTGGATATTGTATGTAAAAAACTAAATTTGGCTAATTACCACTGAATTTACAAATATGTCATTCTTAACTCTTCTTTAACTCAGATTTTTACAATTATTTTTCCCTAACATTGAAAAATATTTGCTTTTCTATCTGAATAAAAGTCCTAAAATACAAGAGAAAAAAAATCTTGATTAAATTTAAAACACCCTTACATAGTTGAGAGTCTTTAGAATGGGGGATGTTATCTGCTGTTCAAGTATCATGAGGAATTTTACATCTTTCTCACAGACCTTCTGATGTTTTAGAATGGTGTCATTGAATACTCACTTTGCTCTGGGTAAAGTCGAGTCATGGACATAATAGCTTGGCTTCTGATTAGTTCACTGGAGTGTTGGATGGTTTAAGGGTGCAATTCAAATTTTCACATCTGGAAAGGAAAGCATTTAGTCAAAAAAACTTCTATAAAATAAAGAGAAAAACTGTATCAATGGCAAGAGGAGGAGACAAGGCTTATAGCCTTTCCCATGAGGCAGTCATTAATTACAGTTAGCCATGGGGTACATTTGGCAAAGCTCCCTAGGTCTCCATTTTCATGTTGTAGTGCATACAAACATTCTTTTAATGGCTTCCTCTGAAGCCACTGTAACACAGGTTTAGCCGTAATGTAAAAAGAAATCATGCATGGACAACACAATGGATTAATCATTAGAGCTCTCTATCATGCTATAGAAGTTATATCTTTCTCTGCTCTGCACTGTAAATGTAAGTATAGTCAGATGACTGTTCATAATGTGACATTATAATGCTTTCAAGATTCCTTTGGAAAACCTATTCAATTATTTCCAATGGCAAGGAGGAATGAAGTGCTAGTGTTAGTACATTAAACTAATAGTTAAAAAAAAAAAAAAGAACAGCTATTAAGACTCTACACTAACCATATATGGCTGGTTATGAGTTTCTCTTACTAATGTGGTGTTTCACTAAAAATGCTTTTTAACATGGAAAAAACCCCAAAACCCTCCATGGTGAATTTTCTTTCTTAGATTCTTAAGGTGGGGATTCACCCCATATAACTTTGCTGCATAGCTAGTACATTATCTTATGCATGCAGATAGAGAAGCACCCCTGCAGAATCACTGACTCCTGGTATTCTAGACCTTTCTTTAAGATAATTGTCTAGTCACTGACGATATAGAGAGTGCACAACTCCTACTGAAGTTATTGTCTCTTCTAATTTTAGATGTCTGTGGTACTCTGTGTGAGCTAGTGACATATCTGGTGGTGATCCTGTGAATTTGAACATTTAGGGAGACACTTAAATCTAGGTGTCATGACCTGGAACTGAAAATTCTAGCAAGAGATCACATTTTCATTGCTAAATCACAGACGATTAGGGAGAGAGAGCATAATGACAGATCAAAAACACAAGAGAGAACAGAGAATCAATCTGCAGCTTCCTCATTAATTATTACCATATTATGTGCAGGCTTGAACTTTAGTAGTTCAGAGTTTCTCTCTAAGTTTCTCTCAAAAAGAGAGGACTCATAAGAAGACTTCTCATGATATTCTGCAAAGATTGGACTAGACTGTATGCTGTTCAGTTTCTTTATCAAATTTTTGAAAGTAAACTTAAAATCACTACTAATGTAATCACTACATGTCCTGGGATCATGGCAGCAGAATAATTTAGAATCTTTTTGATTGGATGAATGACTGCAACATATTAAAAAAGAGAATGCTGAAATGCTGCAAGGTATAGCTAGACTGTATTTAGAAACCAGGCAAGAAATTAAGGATACCAGATGACCATATCTGGAAACTGGTGACTCTAATGAAGAATGTAGTCTCAGTTCCCAATATGATGCTGTGGTAGAAGAGCGAATGCAGACTTTTAAGCAATAGAAAGAGGTTTAAAAGGGAAGATGAATAAAGATAATTTTATCTGACTGCAGTGTTTTTCTGATACTGGAAGACTCTGTGAATTTGTAGTATTCTCAGTCTTAATGTAAATTTAAAAAACTGATGAAGAATCAAAAAAAATTGTAAAAGGGTTTAAAAAGTTGGATACTATTGAGACTTAAATAGCTTGATTTGACAATGTATCAAAAAGAAGACGGAATTATTATTCTTTTATAATTTTTGTGTAAGTCTCTTCATAGATGGAAAATGTCAGTTACTATATTTTTAAAGCCATAATAAGAACCAGTAACTGGATCATGAAAACAGACACATTAGAATTTGAAAATTAAATTATCCTCTTTAATTGAAAAGGTAATTAAGCCCTGGAACCAACTGTCAAATGAATTGGTAGAGTATCCATCTCTTAGTGTCTTGGGTTTGAGAATGAGTGATATACAGAATGATATGCTTTACTCGAATGCAAGTTTTCCTGTAATTAGGACATAAATCATCAGGCTCGATACAAAGATAACTGGATGAAATGCAGCACCAGCCAAAAATAAGAGATCACAGTAGTTATCTAATTGTCTCTCCTGGCCTTAATTTCTAAGACACTGTTAGATATAGTAATGGGTCAGATTCCCAGCTGTCAAAAATTGGAAATAGAGATCCTGATTTGAGCTGTTTCTGGATTATTAATAAAACAATTTTTGTCTTGTTAAATACACTGAGTACACTACTGCAGGTACCATTGATAAACAGTCCACTGGAAATCTCTTCAGGTTTTGAGTGTAATGATAAATTTGTTTTCAGTTAAACTTAATGTGCTGATGCAGTATTTGGTTTGGCTTTCACTTATTGAAACAAGGGATACCATACTTTTGCAACATTCTTACACTTAAGTAGCACTGACAAGGTATGTCATGAAGAGTCTACCTCGAATCTACTTGTTTCTATCTTTTTCTAAAATACCTTCTTGAATAGAACCTGCCTGACTAAATGTATTTAACATTAGTCACTAAATTAGAGGAAAAGAAACTGAATGAGACCATGTCATTAAGTCAAATGATATCAGCTCTAGTCCCTCTGAAATTTTCACATGATGCTTGTAATCTATGCCAATATCCCTAACTGCTTTTTAAAAATTTAAATGCATAGGAGACGTGAAAGTCAAAGGTCTCTGTCTTATGTCAGTAACAGAATTAAATTAATGTTGCATAAGAAGGAATATTGACTTTATAGCCAGAGTAGGAACAAAGTAGGTTTAGTGGGTTTTAATTCATGTCTCACTCACTCTGTGGTCTTGGCATCTAATTATAATGCTGCAGAGAAGCAAGAATTTGGTTCCAGTGATACAGGTAGATTAAAGGAAGTTTTATGTAATTTGATCTAAAAGAAGGACCTATATATTCAATTTCTTAATAAAGGATCTGTCTCAACTCTGAGATGTGGATTGAAGATTTTAAAGATTAAATTACTGTTTCATAATCTGCAGAGTTGTGCATAAAGCCTGGCAGACTCTAATGGAAGGTCTAATTGTAAAGACTCTAGAGGGTCATCTCTGTCCAGCAAAGGAGAATACACAAAAACTAGAAAAGGACCAGGTCATATAAATGAACCCTTTCTCTGTGAGGATGAAAATCACATTCTTGTTGTTCAGCATACTGACCTTATATTGAGCTCAAATTCAGATCTGTTCTCAAGTATAGACCTACTCCCCACTTGCCTTAGACACAAATCTGAGAGTAGCCAGTTTGGGTTTCCAGTGTCTTTTAACATGAGACCTAGTGACTATCTTTTTACAGTGGGGATAAACCACGTATTTGATACTTATTTTAGCAACCACCTGCATCCACTGCCCTTCCAAGAAGGCTGCCAGAGTTGCTTGTGGTGAGAACACTAGGGATCTGAGGGCTTCCTGAGCGGACTGCTTCAGACTGGGGTGGTCCTGGCAGCTGAAGGTAGCGGCAGCCTATGGGAAGAACTTGGTATGTCAAACTGTTAGGGAATGCAACTGGTACTGGGTCTGCTACAGGGTGAGTATCACACAAATGATGTCTTTTAAAGTAGTATAAAAAGTGCTCTGATGTATTTATATGTCAGGAGAGAACTAGATGAAAAAATAATCAGATTCATTTGTCTTAAATCAAGGCCAATCATCTTCATAACATGTAAAGCTATGTTGAAATGCATTTTGAGAGGATCCAAAACCTAAGCCACTTTCTGTTCTTCACAGATGTTTTGGGAGAAGGATGTATGTAGGAGTTTCATATAGTATTTAAGGAAGAATCAAGGTCTGTTCACCTTGTCAAGTTTCAAAAATTATGGATTTTCTTGATGTTAAAGTGAAATGTGTGAGGTGTAAGCAAACCAAAACTGAATGATAATTCTGAAGCAAATCTTACTTCAGTTGAAATTACCTACTTTGTCAGAATTCTGACTGAGACCACTGCTACTATAAGAATAATTGATGGATTACATAAAGGAAATTGTTGACCTTATTCCAGCTTCTATTAAAAATACACACAAAACTCTGCCAAGCTGGCATCTTTGTAGGCACTTTCAAAGATAAGTTCAAGAGCTGAAAGTGAAAAGCAATTGAATTACCCAAAGCAAATATAAAGAGGCATATGCTCAGACAAGTGGCAAACAATTTTATACAGCAACTTGCCTGAAGCAAAAAAATATCCTAGGAAAACTAGTCTTCCAGATCTCAGTCAAGAGCGTGAAAAATTTTTATCTAGTCTCAAATAGTGGTGGAATTGGATGCTGTTTTCTGAGCAAAGATTTAAGTTACTGTCAGCAAGATAGAAAGGTTACACTTCTGTCATTTTCTTCAAAGGAAAGTGGGCTTTTGAACTATATTTGAAATACAAGTTGTGGGTTAAAAACTATAGGGAAGAAGCTCTTGGCCACTGCTGAGAAGGGCCCTGAACAAATCAGCTAAGTAGAATTAAGATGTATTTCTATAGTTAACATTATTAGGGACACAACAACAAGCTTTTAAAGTCTGTTGAGAAGAATTTTATATGATTGCAAGTGCTGCATGTTGTGTGTAGTCAGCAAAGGAACTGAATAATGAAATACTCCATGTCTTTTGAATGATAACCCTCAGATAGGCTAAGGAAGCAGGTGTTACAAATGCTCAGAGCCCAATTTTCACCTTAGGCATAATGTCTACTTTTCAACGCTTTGTTGTTTTTATTCCAGCTGGTCCCTGAAAAACAAACAAACAAACAAAAAAACAACAAAAAGCTCCCCCAAACCCCCCCAGAATGTTAAAGACCACCTTAAGCTTTTAAAAAACAAGAGTAGCATTATTTTCTGAAAAGGAAGTTATATTATTATATCAACTGTAACACATATATAAATCAGAATAATTCCATTCTGCTTAAATCTGACATAGGAAACTGCAAAAGCCTCTGTTTTGACCTTATCAAAGTTCTTCCTTTCCCTCAAGTGTTTTACTGCCATAAAAATTTATTAAAATTGACATATTCTTGCAGAATATGTAGATTTTGACAAAACTGGCTTTTTTTCTAGGTGAAAGGAAAGGGTCACGGGATGATTTTGTACAGTGCTGGTGAGGAGTACTGTGCCTTGTATACGGCGCGTGTATCTTCAGGTACTCAATGCCATATGATTCCCAAGGAATCCTGGATACAACAAAGTGCTTCACATTGGAAGTGAAAATCAGGTTCATGACCAGCTGAGGAATCTGAATGAACGTAAGTCTATGGGACATTGCAACATGCATCCCAGAATCCTGAGGGAATTGGCTGTATGTAGTTGCCAAATCACTCTCCATGATGTTTGAAGAGCTGGGTCAGTCAGGCACAGCCCCTGCTGAGAAGGGGCTGGTGGGTGCTGGTGGATGGAGGTGCTGGTGTCCCTCTGCTCTGCTCTGGTGAGACTCCATTTTCAGTGCTGCATCCAGCTCTGGGATCCCCAGCACAGGAAGGACATTGACTTGGTGGACCGAGTCCAGAGGAGGCCACCAAGATGATTAGAAGGATGGAGCACCTCTGCTGTGAGGAAAGATTGAGAGAATTGGGATTGTTTGGCCTGTAGAAAGGAAGGCTTAAGGGTGACCTAATTGCAGCCTTCCAGTACCTGAGGGGAGCTTGTAGGAAAGAGGGAGAGAGATTTTGTCCAAGAGCATGCAGTGACAGGAGAACAGGCAATGGCTTCAAACTGAAGGAGAGTAGGTTTAAATTATATATAAGGAAGAGGTTCTTTACTGTGAGCGTGGAGAGGCACTGGAACATGTTTCCCAAAGAAGTTGTGCATGCCCCATCCCTGGAAGCATTCAAGGCCAGGCTGCGTGGTACTTTGAGCAACCTAGTGGAAGGTTTCCCTGCCCACAGCAAGAGGATTGGAACTATATGATTTTTAAGGTCTCTTCCAACCTAAGCCATTCTGTGATCCTATGATATAAAAGGATCCCACTATCCTTTGCTGCTGTGTGCCCTACTCATGTGGAGGCAGGACAGAGGGCAGTGAAGCCACAGCTTTTTCTTTTTAACCCATTCTTTCCACCTTTCCACTTTTCTTGCTGCAACAGTTGGTACTAATGTGACTCAGATGCTTCATCCTGAATCTTTGCCTTTCTTTCAAAGGAAGGGCACTAACATCTTGGGATTTTTATTCTATGAAACATTGCAGTTGGAAAAGTTTTCCTTCCTAATTTGGACTGTAGAACATATTTGCCTAACTATATCCAGCCACATGGAGTCACCTAACTTTTGTGTACAGCCACACTATTTATTTCCCGTGATGGTAGGGCGATTAATCGCATTGCCATAAAATATTTCTTTTTTCTTTTTCACTTATTATTAAATGAACTTTGAATGCTTAGGATCACTTACCCATTTAGTACTCCCCCAGTCCTTGTTTCAAATCAAACTTAGTTGACAATGAATTGGTGTTTTCTTACATATTATTGCTAAAAATATCAGAGCATAGGGCCCAAAACCAATTCCTGAACAATTCACTGTGAGTACACGCATGAAATGCTGGTTTGCAATTGCATTTTCTCATGTATTATAATAGCTAGCACAGATTTAATGTACTTAAATTTTGTATTGGCTTATATGTTGTGTGGGACAAAGTAAACTTGCAGAAATATCTAAACATATTAGCACAATACTGTGACATTTATGATTTATTTTGCTTTTTGAAATTGGATTCCCTTAATAGCTGAATGGATAGTTTCCATTTTGAGCATGTAGCTCATGTTTATTATTTAAATATATTGTTCTATTATCTGAACTAAATAAAATAAGAGTTTTCCATCAGGACAAAACACATCCTCAGGAGATTTCTGAGTCTTCATTCCTAATGCCAAAATATGTTGAAGAACTAGACTGCCTAAATTTTTGTAACAGAATCACTCCCATTTACCCTCTCCCTACTCATAGTGAGAAGACACACTGTGAACTAAATAGATCTAAATAATGATACATTGGCAATGAAAATTGGTGAATAATTGCAGAGCACTGCTGCTATTATCTCTTATACAATACTAGCAATAGCATTCAGCTTCACAGCATTTTTTCTGAGAAAAAGATTTTGTGTTTTCCAGAAAGTGGTATGGGGTTTTTTGAGATATAATTAAGTCTCATCATTCACTGTTCCAGGGAGAAAACTATAGCATACTAAAATCTGAGTAGTGTCTCTGTAGCCTTTATTGTATTAGTTCTTTTGAATAATTTCTTTTACATTTTGCCAAGGACATACGTTATCATTTGATATCTCATGTGAGAGTAATGGAGAAGGAAGTAAGTCTTTTATTATTTTAAAAGTATTTGGATAACCAAATAGTATTTTAAAAATTAGGTAAATTTTGGGAAGCGTTGGGTAACCAGTAAGAGATGGTGAAAGGGAGGATACTGGTCTGTAACGATACTTACAAAAAATTAAAATTATACTTTTTAATAGCACTTTTTTCCTTACGGATATATTCTCTCACTCTTTCCAATATCACACGTAAAGAACTACTTTTCATTTTGTTCTGAAAATAATGTAATATTTGTAAAGGGTCACAGGGAGACCAGATAAACCAGATAAACTAAGTAAAGGACTGGCTACCTCTTCAGCAGCCTACAGGATGCAAAGAGCTTTTCAGGAAGAACAACAATACTATCAGACATTTTTTCTTGGCTCAGATGGTCACTTAGCATAAATCTTTGCAAATTTCTCCACGGACTTCTGAAAGTCCTCATCTGAGAAGTTTTACTTTTTACGATAATTGGTAGAAATTTTGCATACCTAATTAACTAACCAATTGCATCACTGAATTGCATTTGAAAAAGATTATGTTAGTTGACACTTTTTCATTCTGATCACTCATTTTCTATAACCTGTGGTTTTCTTCTTGTTTTAAATGTTGAAAAAGTTATTCATGAGTAGTGTTACATTGATCAGCTCTGGAAATGAGATTCCCCTATCTCAGATACTTGTGCTGATGGGCCTTACTCTGAAGGTCATGTGCAGTGTGGAAGTAGTCCTAACATGGACATGCGCAGGAGGCACGGAGCACTTCTGAAGAGTGACATCAAACCACGGTGACAGTTGGTTTTTTTACGTACATATATTCAGTGGCTTTTCTATTAGTTGTGCAACTATATCAAGTACTAACCTATACAGGAACACCACCACAGTATTTCTTCACTCATAAGCCCCTGTGATTCATGGCACCTACAAAAAGAAGCTAAGGAATCATAAATTTCTAGCTGGGATTTGAGCCAAGGCAAAAACAGAAGGCTTAGCTGATGAGAATAAGGATTTAGGATTCTTGTCCTACAATAATTAATTATGAGTTTCTTTTAGTTCAGCAGGCGGTGGATCAGGACCTGTCAGACAGAAGGGAATTATTTTAACTCTGCCAGTCAGTGGCAGAATCTTAACAAAGAGTTTTCACAATAAAGAAAAAGCTTTGATTATCATTCAAGAGAAAAGCATCACAGATCAAGAATAGCTGTTTGCCTGTTATCTTCCCTGTGCCAACTTCAAACAGGAAAGCACTGTATTTTGTTATAAAGAAATTTGTGGCTTAAGTTACTTTTAATCACTCACTTTTACGGCCTTCAGACTTACCATGAATGAAGGCAAATTAAAAAACAGAATAAGTAGAGAAAGATGATTGATGGAACTAATGAAGTTTATCTTATAAATTTGTGTCCTGAAGTTAGATTTTCTGAAAATATGCAAGCTCTGGAGTAAAGCTTGTGCTATGTGTGGAAGGTTCATAAACATGTTTTGTGGTGTGGATTCTGTGGTTTCCAGTAAGAGCCCTGGAAGTGTTCAAGGCCATGCTGGATGAGGTTTTGAGCAGCCTGCTTTAGTGAAAATTGTCCCTGCCCATGGTAGAGGGGTTGAAACTGGATGATCTTTAAGATCCCTTCCAAACCAAACCATCCTATGACATCAACAACCAAATTCAGATAAACTGTCATATAATTTCAGATCATAATATTTATAGTTAATCAAAATTGCCTGTATTGCACAGTGTACATCCTTGACATATATCCAGCTAGATAATAACAGAATTGGGCTTTGATCGGTGCCATGTGTCTGATTTATGGACCAGATGCTGAGATAATAAGACAGGGAAGTAAACATATCTGTCGAAAATTATAAAGCCTTTTCTATTGATATTTTTTCAATATGTTTTGGAAATAAAATAGTTCATAATGGTGATGCTAGAAAGCACTCCTTTCATTCTAACAAAAGGCCTGCAGAAAAGATAGCCAAAACTGTACTACTGTTTTTGGCAACCCACCATTCCACATGTATTCTGAAGCAGATTTAATTTAAATTAAATAGAAATAAAAATTATTTACCATTGCACCCTAATGACTGTAATTTTCACACAAGCTGTTACTTACAGACACAGTATGCTGCACCCTGTAATATCTTTCCTGTTTTTCTGTCTAGAGGAAAAAGTCTTGCTGCATACATTTTTAATCACTAGACAGAAAACTCTGGACCCCACTGGAAAGGTTAATACAAAACTAAAACAGAAAAATCTTTTTTTTTTTTTTTTTCTGTTTTGGTGGAGTTTATATCTTTTCAACTGGCTCATCCACCAATACTTACATATAACAAAATGATACTACCCTGTGTTCTCTTACCCAAGGGTACTTAATTCCATCAGGATATCTGTATTAACCATTTAACTCACCAAACAGCTATTATCCTGCTCGTTTAGTGTTGTGGCCAAGTATCTCCATTATAACTGCAAGTAGCGAAACTCTTCAGTGCCAGATGGTTTACAAATTGGTCTCATCACAGAGTAACGGATGTCATCACACTCACAATTTGTTAGTATTACAAATCCCCCTCCTCCTGTGAACTTAGTATGACAAAGTTCACTAATTTAATCGCTAACTTAGCAATTGATATGTATTAAAACCTATTATCAAATAAAAATGTACTAATTAGCAGAATACTAGCATTTCTTCATTGCCAGCAACTAAATACCCAACTTGGGAGTCAGCGGAAGAGCAGCTGGAAACAGATGCACAGTGAAAATCAGACTGGCTTTGCAAGTGCAATTTTAGAGCATGTTAGGTGAATAACTGAAATGGCTTTGTTTAGCTTCTCACCAAACACTGTAAACTTTTTTTTGCTATGTAGGAACATTCAACTGTTCATGCCAAATGAACAAAAATAAATCACAGCCTACCCTATGCCTTGAAAGTTCCTCTCTGAAAAAGATTTATCACTTAGTCTTCATGTTCTTGTACATTACAATTTCAGTAAATTACTTGAGGGAATTTCAAGACTAATGCATGATAACAGCACAAGTTTTATCTTTAGGAAACAGCTAAATGTAATTTTGTGTCATCTTCTATTTGCCTGGGAAAACTTAACTGAGAAGACTTCAAAATAGTTAAAGAGTTTTCTGGCTTTAAAAGTTTATTCCAAAATCCTAAATGTATCTTAGGCTGCAAATGGTTTTCACACAGTGAGATGGGTACATGATACACCTTCAATATTCTCAATTACCATTTATATATCTGCCTGTTTTGAAAAAGAGAAAAAACACATTATTGCCGTCTCATAAAGTAACTGAAGTAAAAGGCAGGAAATGATGGGGTTTTTTTTTCATACCAGCATGTCTGGGAACAGAACATTTATTATTTTGATCCCTAGTAGAAGTGGCCCTTTCATAAAACATATTTTCTCCATCTAACTCAGGTACACTAGGTTCACTCAGCTCTTCCTTCCAGTGGGACCTGGAGAGAATCTTAGGTCTTAAGGGAAAGTTAATTTGATTCATTTCAGAATCTAGGTGTCTTCTCTCTTCCCAGTACTTTGTGTGTGACCACTCTCCATTGTTGGCCTTCTCAAACACCTTGATCCATCTTTTGCTCCACACTTGTCTCCTCCCAGACATGCAATCCACAAGTACTTATCTTTTGCCCTTTTGCCACAGTTTTGCAACATCTATTCCCTAACTTGTCATTTCTAATGTCACTATGAAAGTAATCTTGGCTTTATAATTCATTACTGGTATGGCTATTTTGGATTCTATTCCTTTAAAGGACTTCAATACTACCCTTTGATCTTGACTTCAGCTTTCTCACTAACTCCCCTTGAATCACCTGAGAAATCCAGTCTTTCCCCATGGCACTATCCTTAACTTTTGACAGATTTTCACTTTCTTTTTTATTACATACAGTTTATTCTGTTTTCATTCGCTACTTATATCCTGTTCAGTCAGCTAAACCTCAGGCCAGGGCCCAGTCCTTTGTTTGCATACAAAAATCTTAAAGGATAAGAGATATCCTATGTAATAAACACAGTTTTAGCATTTTGGAATATGACTTTTGTCTGCCTGTAGATAACATTTTCTACTCCCTGCTTAAATTATTTTAATTGCACTGCAGTAGCTTTTAGCAACTTGGTATCTAATGTATCTATCTGATATACATAGTTCCCTATGACTGTCATTTTTAAGAAGGTCATAATATTGAAACATTTTTTTGTTAAATACTGTTGTGAAATACTGTGAAATAATACTGTCCACATTTGTGCCAGCTCTTTATCTAATGACTCTTAAAAAGATAATGCATAGTCAGAAAACAGATCTCTCTTCCTTTCTTTCTGGATGTGTATTTCCAAATGTTTGTGCAGTCAGGCAGCAAGGTTTAGCACTTCTGTGGCCCCAAAACTCTTTATTCTAATAGTCAAGTGGCAATGAAAAAAAGATTGTCCTACATGCCTTATGGTACAGTGATTATGAAAAGGTCAACATCCTTCGGACAAGGAGGCCTCAGAAATAAGGCCGCTGTCCTTAAGGTGCCCTTACTCCTGTGCTAATGTAAGAAAGGTTACTCTAGTAGCATTCGCTGTGTATTTCTGGTGAGATTCTTTATGTTCTGAAAACGAAGATGTACAGAGGTATATTGTGAAGCATTCAGCTCAGCATATGGCTACTCATCCCAAAGATAACTGAACCACACAAAAAAAAGTTGTCCATAGGATCTGAAAGTAGACAAGGTATGAAGTTTTTCCTTCAGAGACACCCTTTCTCTTTTTAGTGAGTGGGGATGAAGTTACGTCATTCCAAGTCATCTAGAAAGGCCCATTTGATAAACATAATGGTCGCCTTAGAAGCGTAGAGGAAGCAATTTCAATTTTACTTCAGTAGCATAACACTGAGAGAGGCTTTCCTGTGCCTGGCTTTCAGTGCACCATGACACATGTCAAAATATGCTACATAGTTGAAAAGCATAAAAATGAGGACCCACATGGCAATGACATGTCGAGTTCAAAAGTACATTGTAGGTCTCAATTCCTTTAAGAGCTGAGTTACTTCAGAACCTCGTGTGTTAGCAGCTTTGTGATTACAGTGTTCAGTGGGGAAGATTCCCCAGAAGAGAGGAAAAGCTGCACTTCCCCTTTCTGTGGACTGTGATTGACT
>VZTI01010898.1:1162235-1251318 GCA_013397865.1 Struthidea cinerea | reverse complement strand
AAAAAAAAAGAAAAAAGAAAAAAGAAAGAAAACCGGAAAAGACAAAAGGTTCACTAGGACAGACAGAATCTGTTGACTCATAGACACAAGTGGCAAAAGCCACCAGCAGGGAGGGAGAAAAATCCGCATTGTAATTTTCCATACAGGGAGAGAGTATGTATTTTACATTACACATAGTGAAGAGAGTGAACCATTTTTGAAGCTCCCTTACTCACAGCTGAGTACTTTGATCATTAGGCCATAAATCTATGTGAACATGATCATTTTCCTTAACAATTTTATTCTCCACTTCACTGAGGAATTTAAATATGTGATTAATTTTAAATCCAAAACATGCAACATTAAAGTTGTGCTTTGCTTGAATAACATCTTCTGTTGTGCTTAGTTTCATTCATGCCCAAAGGCTTTTTTCTTGCCATCAGTGTTTTTTTTAAATTTTTATTAGTGAAAACGTTTGCACCTGTGTTGCATTTTTTTCTAGTGGGGTCAGTTGTCTCACTCTGCTGTACCTTTTGTCCCTTCAGATTATCTTCTAGACCTTCCCCTATTTCTATTCTAATACCTTTCTGTTCTACACCTGAAGTAGCTTCAGTGAAAACTGGTACACAAGCTGTCCTAGAAAGAATATTCAATGATCATATGAAAAACAGCCCAAAGAATTGCTAACTAAAAGAAATGTTTGTCTTTTTAGGATGAATATTTGGATGTTATTACAATTGTTTCTGCTTTCTTGTTTACCTAAATCTTCTGATGGTAGGTATTTTGCTTCTTAAGTGTATGACTTTATTTCATGAGTAACCTTTATATTTTTCAACCCGCAAAATTCTAATATTAGCAATTTCAAGGTCTTTCCCCAACTTGGACTCTTTCTTCTTTGATGTCCCTTTATGAATATGTGATTAAATTAAACATTGCTTAATGAATGGAATTTCACTATGAAAGAAGAATAGGTGATTCAGTTCCTGATGGCAGTATATAGACTTTTTGTTCCATGGCAAAAATATATTAATTTTTTAAACCCATTTAGAGAAGAGTTATTTCAATATTCACTTCTGTTTTCCTGCAGCAGAAGTTACAGTCATCAAATATTTTCCTTTGTTCTCACCTTCTTGTGTCCAAATTCTATTTTATAAATACCTCAAGAGTTACTTGTATCAGTAAGGTGCAAGAGATGGGAGATATCCAGGACAAAGAATAAGATCTAATAGAAGATTTAATGGTACTTGCAAGTTAGGCAGTCAATTAAGCTCAACAATGTCTTATCAATATTTTCTTAAAGAATTATATAAAACTTTTTGTCAGAGGAAGAATCCACTCATGGAATTTTTTAGGAGACTTGGAGTTCTGTTCTAGCAAAGTAAATGCGTATACTATTGTAGTATTACTCAACATGGTTTGATGTAACTTTACAGACAAAGGCATAGAGTTTGGCCCTCCTAGAGCAAAGCAGCAGCTAGATGGGGAAACACAAATTAAAAGTGTTCCTCAGAGATATGCTAGAGGCCACTAATTTGGGAATCTACCTTTGACAAAAGTACTATTGGAAACAGTATTGAATGATGTTTCCTCAGTGTGCGTCCATCTTCCAGACATGGTCAATTAAATGCTAAGTCCCACTTTAGTCGCTTAAATTATATTTGAATATATAACTTAAGCATTTCCCTCTTTTATAGTAAAGGGCGTATCAGTCTAAGAGAAAAAGAAATGGCCAAACCCAGTTGTTTAAAATCAAAGACACATTTCTCCCTCATATAAAAAATAACAATTATTGCTTCTCCCTTATAGTCACGCACAAATTGTTCATCACTAATAATTTTTAAACCCCAACCAGTTTGTAAGTCTTTGTGTAATTTAACTCTGTTACCAAAATTTAGAAGTTCCTCCAGTGTAAGTCTGACTGTAGTTGGGAGCTGCTTGTCAACTTGCCCAAACTGAAGACAACAGATATAGCAAATTGTGGCTGATTGAGGCAAAAGGTGTACATTTAAATTTGATAACTAGTTATAATCTTATTAACAAGCTGCAAAGTCAAATTACTGATGCAAGAATTCAGTTTTATGTTTTGACTATTATTTCTTTTCAACTAAGATACTAGAGCTAGATCTTTTGAATAATGGTTTTAAAATAACAGATATATTAAAACATGTTAAAAATAAGTTTGGGAAAGGAGGTTTCAGTTTCCTTTTAGAGTAAAGTCCCTAGTAGCAAATGGCAGAAGCCTGTTTTCCTTATGTCTTTGACAGTTTTACTTGGATCAGATACAGAAACCCTGGAGTAACATCAGCAACTGAGGCATCAGCTGATGAGATGTAATTTTACCTTGTTGCTAACATTGTTCTAATATCGTTTATAATGTTGCTAGCATTTCATGTGACAGCAGGTGAAGTGCAGAGGTCCCAGTTTTCCCTACTAGTTAAAATACATGTGCAAAATACCAGTACAGCAGTAAAGCTAATGGGATAACTCAGACTATGTAGTTACACTTCTCCTAAATTACTGCATTGAGTCTTTTGGAAGAAGCCGGCATTGACCCTAAGGGAAATCTCAGCACAAGGGCTGAGGATGTTGTCTGAAAGTGAGCAGGAGAAGGGGATAAGGAGATAATGTGTTCATTTGCTTTGATAATGGTAATATTTGTTCTCTGAATGTTTTGAGCAAAAATGTTTTTAGAGGTATAAAAATAAGCAAGCATCTAGGTCTTCTGAACATTGATCTATTTTTTTGTTTTAAGGGATGAAATGTATTAATATTATATTTACACAAAAAGAACTGAAGGAAATCAAAAGTTATTAGTTTTTTCAATAGATACGAGAATTTGGTAAAGCAGAAACAAAGACAATATATGAGTATATTATTTTATTTTAAGATGGAAAAAGTACATGTTGATACTGCAGTAGCCAACAAACTTACTATTTGCTATATATGTGAAAAATCATTTAACTTCATATATTATTAGAAGGTTGTGATTTGAAAATACTTAAAACATTAAAGTTTGACATAATTTTTATTCTGATTATTATATAAAATGAGAATGACATAGGTGTATTTTTGCAGTAAAATAAGGTTTTCGGGCTTTATTGTAGAGCAGCTAATCAATGGGTAAAGCTTTAAGGTACAGAAGATGGCAAAGGAGGGTTCAAGGTTTTGAAACATTGCCATTTGTCCTTTTTTTTGATATCCAGTAGGATTAGGAAAATGACAGCTGATAGAAAGTTCACATAACATGACATTTATTCAAATATAGTATAAGAAAGTCTTATATCTAGTTGTTCCTTTAGTGCAAGCACTTAGCAATTCCAAAAATAACTTACGCATTTACACGATAGTTTTAACGATCCCTGTTATTGATGTTGTGCAGCTAACTATGTTCATTTGATAGTGAGCAACTTATATAAACTATCAGTTACAAAATTATGCTAATTTGTCAATTCCTTTTTTTTTTAAGTCATATTGGAAAACACAGATAATTAAGTTCTGTTTTAGCTCCATTTTATTCTGGTCATAAGTAAAATATCTTTTATCTGAAACTGTGTATATTAGAAATACTCAGACCATGAAGGTTTTTTTGGTGAATGCCAATTCAAATGCAAAATGTTTTCTGTTAAACATCTGCAGATAATTTATTAGCCATTGGACTTCATTTTGTAAAAGTTAGAATGGCCAGCAAGCAGTAATTCCATTCATAGAGCTTCCAAGGTCTTGGAATTTATTTTCTTTAATCTTTTGGTTTATATCAAGGGAAAAAAAAAAAAAAAAAAAGAGGAAAAAAAGAAAAAATATATGAGAAAAAAAAGAAAAAATAGATCAAAATGAAACCCAAAGATTTGCAATTTTTTTTTTTTTTGAGGTGAGAATACCCCTTGTGCCTCAAATCCAGTGATTGTACTTTAATTTGGGAAAAATTCCTGAGTAGACACCACCACAATATTGACCTGGAAATGTTCAGGTGCAATGTCCTGCTTAAAAAAATTGTATTTTCTTGTAAAAATTTCTGATTCTGCCACAGGTAAGACCTGTACTTGGGTCTTTTACAGGGTAGACTAATGCCTAATCACAGCCTAGAAGAAATTTGTGGTCTTTGCTGTTCCTCCCTGAGATATTGTCAATAGTTCTTACACAGGAGGAGTGCTCCAAAAGACTTGATAGAACACATTTTCAAGTGATGAGACAACTGAATATAAATGGCAGTGAGAGCCATAAAAAAGCAAAGCTGATTCAGTTATATCTTTAGGAGGGGAAAATTCACTTAGACCACTTAGACAACTGACATTGTTTTACAACAATATTACTTTATACATTTTTTACTGAACTCATATTATTCGTAGATCAGAGAATAACTAAGCTAATTTGTTTATATTAAGTGTATGCTAAATACTACTTACTTTTTTACATTTGAAAATGCAGTTGCAACTACCAGTTCAGAACATACAATAATATGGCCCAAATGTAAAATTATATTCACATAAAAAAATTAATTGCTTGAAAGTTACCAAAGAAATTTTTTTCTGTATTACTTTTTAAAAACAAGCCATACTTAGATAGGGATTAACTTCATCTTAACTTAAAGCATAGTAAAAGAAGTGATATAAAAAAACGCAGTAAGAGCTCTTACAATGAACCTTTAAGTTCTATAAGTCAAGGGCACTGCCTATCTGTGCCATTGCTGTCTTTGCAGGGCAATAGAGTACTGCTATATGCACTTATTCTTGACATTACAGATTGTCTTGCCTTTACTGAATGAAGGTGTGTCTTCATTGTGGTTTTCAAAAACTATTGAGTAACCACAGACTACTGCTGCAACAGGTACAAAATGCACAGAGCTGATCTGCTAACTAGAGCTTAAGACTGGCAATTTGTGGGTACATTGTCTCAGTAAGACCCAAGCTTTTGCTTTGTTGCCACAATTCAAACTTTCTTTTGCTGGGAGACATCCCAGAGCTCTTGCCAGTGCAATTTTAAGGAGAGCACATACAAGTTATCTATACCACTCTGCTTGAAGGGTGCAGTCCAGAGCTCCTTCCAGCCTGGATTATTGTGTGATTATATGGCCTATCAAATGTAATTGCAAGAGCTTTATTTTAGTATTTCTTGAGCTGGGTTAGAAACATACACGTCTTTTCCCTGTATTGATTAATGTATATCCTCAGCCTAGATTTTCCAAAGGTGTTCAACGGTCTATACAAGTTTTACTTGGTTTTATTTGTGATTTGAACATGTAAAAATATAAAAGCCAGGTAATACAAGACTTCCTGTGACATTTTGCGAGTCTAAATCACTCAGATCACTTGCCTTTCTGTTTTCAGGTGAGTTACACTGAACACAGGTCAGTCTCTTAGTATAAAATTTTCTGGTTACTGGCTTTCATCATGTTCTCAGTCTTGTTCTTTATTTATTGATTACCCCTCTCTCCAAGTGAGACTAAGGCCACAGAACTGATACTTTTTAGGAAGTGGAAGTCATTCCTTAATACTATTAAAGTCTCAAACCAAGCTGGTTTTTCATGCTTGCCCTGCTAAACCATTTTTCAACAGCTTTGACAGTTTATTTTTCCAGTGAATAGGACTTCTTTTCATTCTATTTTCTTCCTCTGTATTATGCAGAATCTTTAACAAGGATGAATAAAAACAGCAAGCATTTTTTCTGTACTTCTGCAACACCACAGTGGTGGAGTGGATTTGTAATGATCTATAAGATCATTATGCACCCCCCCATGAAAGTGAAGTTATCGATTTTCTTTTCAGATATTTTTCAAGAAATGATAGGAGCAAAACACCCTTCTAGTCTTTGTTCACTTGAGCTCTGACAAAAGGCCACGTGCTTCTTCATGATAGCAGATTTTGCTAGTGGTGGCCAAACACAGAAACTGAAGAAGAAGATATGAGCTGGATACCTCCAAGTCCCCAGTAAAGCTGGACAGAAAAAAATTTCTTATTCTGAAAAAAAGATTTTCAGTGTTTCAAAAGAACTTGCACTGTGCTTAATGGTGAAGACAGCCTGTGGAATCATGGCTGAAAACTTACAGGGTAATTCCTTCTCTAGCATAGCTAAGGGTTGCACAATAGAACTGCAGACTTGATACTAGGATTAGCATCTCTAGCAATGAAGGGTCATTGTTTTTGTGTTCATGGCTTTCTGCACTTCTTTACCTGAAAAAAAAATCTCTTCATTTCTTTTATGGCACCTGATATGTTCCCTCAAGAAAATCTTTTGTTCAAATACTCTGATATTTCTAAGTTAAAAGAAAAAAATCAGCTTAAATACCACAAAGTGGAAAAATATATCCTTGATGATGATTCACAGCTTCGTTCCTGTGAAATTATCTAAATGTGCATATGCACAGCACAAGGTATATATCTGAAGATGAGAAAACAATTTTGAATCAACAAAGATATTTTTAAATTTGCAAAAGAAATTTTGTGTTTTCTCCTCTGGGTAAACAGGGAAAACATCTCAAAGTAGATGAAGATGCTGAATATAAATATCAGAAATGCATCAAAGGAAGAAGGTTTGGGTAATGGCTTATAACAAAAACTCTAGGGATGAGAAATTATCTGTTTTCCTGTAATATTTGCCACCTAAGCAAAACAAGCACCAATTTTATCACACTGAAGGAAATATCTTTCATCATATTAAAGACCTATGAGCCATTTTTATGGCACTGGCAAACAATCAAAGAGTAGTTTGGGCTTCCGTAAGCTCACAGTTTCTCATTAAAAATGTAAATTAATGGCTTCCCTTAAAGTAAGAAAAGAAGATCAATGCTCACACGTATTTCATACAGCAACATTTACTTATGCAGACTAATGAAATAGTTTAAATGACAGTAAGAAAAGCTTATGTCCCTATGTAAACATACATTGAAGACTTGCGGGATCTATTACCTAACTTGATCAACTTTTTGAAACCAAAATGACCACAAAAAATAAAAGTGCTGAGTAAAATTGCATATGATACCACAATTACATAGGCTTTGCTGTATTTCTCTTGGGTAATCAGTCTATTCTCATGTTTTAGAAATTTCTATGCAATTTATTTTATCCTTAGCCGGTGCTTGGACTCTGAATTTTCAGTGTTTATTAGCTAGGATTGTAATCACTTTGTACTCACATCATGAAGCCTGAAATAACTGAAATCAGTAGGTAAAGTAAAATAAGGAAATGCCCAGACTTTTCTCATTATTTTTCTCTAGAGTGGATTTAGAGATTATCCACTCCTCTCTGTTTCCACCAAAAAGCTTATCTGTACTTCTGTTTGACTGTTTACACTTCTTCCTTTCTACCTCCTTTTACTTTGAGCTATTATAAATGCTACCACGAAATAACTTACTGTGTCAATAGCCTCAACCAAGCCCTATTCCTTAGACTTATTTTTTGTTCTCTCTTTTCCCTCTGTGAACGGAAAGTTCGCATTCTCACTTTCAGACTGGCATTTAACTAATTGTTGGTTCCTCTCTTTTCTGTCTTTCCCAGCTAGCACGATTTTAATTCCGTTGCAGATCTTCCTCTCACACCTCTTTCATGAAGTTTCTTATAGATACCTGTACTTCTACAACGCAGGTCCGTGTACCCCATCTCAGTGCCTTTCAAGTATTCTTTTCAAAGTCTTTATTCCAGGACTCCTCACAAGAGAGTAGGGAGAAAGAAAAGGAGGAAGAGCACAGAGGGTCAAGTATTCACCATGAACAATTATTGTCATTTTTATCAAAGAGTTGCCTGACTTTCTTTACCTTTTGCAATAAGATGATTAATTTCAAGCAAAGGAGAGAAATAAATACGAGGTGGAAAAATAGCAGAATTTCTGTAAATACTCGTAAAAAGCTCTGTGGAAATAACAAAATGGGTAGTAAACTTCATACCGGGTTTGATTACAAGTTCAAATTTTTGCTCATATCTCCATATTACTGCTAAAATTATAAAGTTCTATATGTAGGTATTTCATCCTAACATCCCTGTAAAGACTGCAAAGCTCTTTGGTATTTGAGACAGATTGGCATATGCTCTGTTCATTTTCAACATGCAGCTGTGCTTAAGAGATTGCGCCTGAGCTTTGGTTTGGTTTAGGCTTCTGCTTTTTTACTGCAGAGGCACCAGCAGAATAAATATACAGGTTAGGCTTGTTAGATGAGGAGGACAAAAGAGACATTGGAGGAATGCATTTTGTGAAATGGGTATTGATTTGGTAATAACCTGTTTTAATTGCATGGTAGAAGGAAAATGAACACAATTATTGTTCTGTGGGTAAAGAAATGCCTTTTTTATGTTTAGAAACCTAACACACACAAAAAAAAATAAGATTTTATGAGGATCTCTTCAAGGGATTTAAATGCAAATTACCCTGATGTATTCTACATATGTTTCATGCCACATACAAAATCTACCATTAGAGAAAAATAAAATACACTAAAAAGAGCTACTTCAGCCTTCAAAACTAGTTAATCAGGTATCACAGCAGTGGAAATTAATCAAAGATTCCTTAATTGCTAGTTAACTGGACTTTATGTTTTGAACTATATTGTCTTAGTTGTAGTAAGCTGTTTGAGAAAAAAGAACACCATGGTTTAGCAGAATACAGATTTCTTAAATGAGGTTAAAGTGAGCTGTTAAAAAAAAAAAAACAAACTGTTGTCTGTAGTTTCAGTAGAAAGCAATCTACCTCACTTCTGTCTTTTCCCTTCTCTTTTATCCTGAAAGTTCATACCAGCAGGGTTGCTGTGTGGATACAGATAACTGGCCTAAATTAAGGTTCTTCAGTGCTTCTTAAAAGCTGCTCTGCAACCAAAGGCACCACAATGCCAGCAAATATTAGCATGTGTTTCAGAGCTAAACAGAGATTAGAGCTCTGCCAATTAGAACTGACTCTCTCAGTTTGTGTTTAGGTGCTACATAGCTAAGCAGGACCTTTTCCACAGTAGTTCTTTTGGATGTGATGTGGTGTCTTTTAGATACTACTGTTTATTTTGGGTTATGATGTGTTTTGAGAGAGCTGCACCACTGTTTTTTTCCTTCCTCTGCTATGTGATGTTGCTCACTGTGGAACAAGAAAGACAGAAACCCAAATTCAGAGGTGAAACATGGTTAAATTGCACATATAAATGAACCTTTTTGAATTTTGGCCTTCCCTCTAATTCCTAGGGGCTGTGAGCTCAGCAAAGTATCCAAGGGAGTTTTGTGGTATCATTTCTTTCCTCTTTTCCTATTTAATTAGAAAAAAAAGAGCCTAATTTATAGTCAGTGTGGACTACCACTACAGCTCTATAATTCATGCAAAATTAACTTCTGCTACAAAGGTTTCTTTGAAAGCTATCTTGCAATAATTGTTCAAATTGCTTTTGTGTAGGAGTAATGTGGAAATTTTACCATTATATTTTAATTGCTTTAATACAGGGAAGGCAGCAAACCCACAGTCAATTGCACGTATTTTGTAACTCTTACTATTAAGGCAATTTTTACCATAGAACTGCACACAAAAGGAGTGTAACACATGGGCCACAGAGAAGTGATACACATCACTTGGGTATCACTCTGGAGAGCATCTATTTCCTTCCCATCTAAGTGCTGTAGCCTGTTAAGTTCCTTTAAATATTTCTCAACCTAAACTCTTTTTAATTGCAAGATCTACAATACTGGTTTTGCCTTTAAAAAAAAACCTCAAAACATTTTGTACTGAAAAGTAATATCAATTGATTTTCTTCCCAGTTTACCAAATTCTTGAACTTTTCCAAGTTATGCTTCTGCAGCTCAGGCAAGTGCTAGAATGCATCAGCCACAGTTAAAATATACAAAATTCATGCCTGTATCAGCAGTTCCTACTGGCCAACTAAGCAGTCCCACTACAGAATATGAATTTTACTGAGGAACTGGAAACTGAAATCATTGTCAGGTTAATAATTTGAGAGATTCAATTTCCTTTATGAGTGTGTGCTTGAAACTGTGAAGGGTTTATACAAACTATGAATGTGGTAACAAGCACATCCAGACAACATCCAGTTTCTGTTGGAGAACCAAAAATATGGGCATGGAAGAATCATAAACATAAAGAAGAAGTCCTGGCTGGGACTTCTGTTACAAACTGCCCTGAAGGCAAAGGTAGCTGAGGTTCTGGTTAATAGATCCCTTGGGGCAGATTAGAATGAAATGACACTGAATGACCAGTGTTTATAAATATATGTATCTGTAGCAGGTTTATTTTAGAAAAATTTGGTTGCAACAGAAAGGGGTTATGTAGCCATTTTGGTTGTTATCTGTAGAAATGCAACAATATGTCCAAAGTGTCACAATCTTTGTCCCCTGCCGGTGGGCAAAGCCCATGACTCACAAAGTTCAATGGGTAAATATACATTCAGGTACCTCCCCTGGATGGGGGAGTTTTACACTGTCTGATGTAAGGCCCTAGAAATTAATCTGGGCACACTTTGGGGTTTTTTTTGTGGTTTATGACCTCTTCTAAGACATGCCAGTGTAGTTCAGCCAGTTATGCCCCATCAGAAGGGGCATGAAGATTTTAATTCTGTTTTTGAATATCAATGCCCCAATACCTTCCCCACGATGTGGGGGTGGGGGATTTTTTCATGTGAGCCAGTTGTGTATGGGAGGACATTGCCATGAGACAAAGCACCATTCCACCCATCAGGATCTGCTTCTTTTCCCGTATCTGGCTCAGAACTGCAGCTTGCTGCTAAACCAATGTTGGTTTGTTATGGTCATCCTGTGGTGGGTGCCCAACCCCTCTGCACCTGGGCTATTCTTATGCAGATCAGAGGTTTTGCCACCACACATCCAAAATCTCCCCTCCTCCCCCACTTCAGTTCAGGGGTGCAAACCTGGTCTCAGAAAGCACCTGCTGCTTTTGCAAATGGCCAATAGTTTGAGTCATTGACCTTCAGCATTTCAGTCTCTCATAGTTTCTAACAGGGTTGTGCTGAGGAAGAAGATGGAAAAATACATTATTTGATTTTTCGAGGTTTGCTCTTTGAATGAATCAAGAATCTAGTTAGTAAATATTCACCCATTAACTTGCTGTACAAATTGTTAAAAGCAGGCATTAACTTTCTAGAATCAGAAGCACTGCATACAGACAGCTGGATCCAGTGAGTAGCTGTCTGCTCTCAAATTCTAAGGAAAGCAAGAGAAATTTATAGCACTTTGTATTTCCCAGGGTGAATGCAGAAGTATCTTTTAACTTCCTCCTGGAAAAATCAAATAGAAGCACAGCAACCCCCTGAGTTGCAACAAAAAAAACTGAGTGAGCTGTGAGCTCCTACACAATTTCCTGGCTATACTCAACCCAAATTAAAATGCAGAAATTAAGGAAACTGAGTAGCTCTTAGAAATCTTGCCTTGGTCAAAATATTGTTCACTCAGAATTTCCTATTTATCTTAAATATCACTCCGGTTTAACAATGGTCAAAAGTAGTTTGAAAGTAAATTACATATGATTCAAACACCCCTGAGATGTTTTCAAAATTCTCATGCAGACCACATTTTCTCTTGTCCCAGTTTCCTAATCTTTATTTCTAATCATACTGACCAGTCCAAAAGTAATCAATTGTCAATATGTGGAAGCATCCTAGAAACCTAATATATCTTACTAGACTTGTGCTTATTTAAGCTTATTTATTCTGCATAACAAAGTGACAATTTTTGTAAATACATCAATGTATTGGCTGAGGACATTTAAGATTTTCTGTAGAAATAAAACAGAGCCCACCAGCTGATCTAATGCACTTTGCCTGATGGAAAAGGCATTTTCTGTTTATAAAGACAAATTAAAATGCTAAAGGTATTTCAGAAAGTAAGAAAAATTCACATTCAAATTTTTCATTTATGAGGGTCCAGAATAAAATAAGAAAATTTTGAAAAAAAATTGAAATGAAACAAAATAAATAATGAATAATAATAATAATAATATTGAAATAAAATAAAATAAAATTCAGAGGAAAAAGATGTTATTTTACAGTACCTTCCTTTTACAAGTGCCTTTAACAAGGCACAATAACAAGTGCCTGTGTCTTATCTAATGAGTGTTTAATTATTTGATTTTTAAACCAAGGATACAATAAATTTCCTTTGTGTTCAAGTTTTAGCAAATCAGTATTTTAATGTGGAAAAGTATTCCTTTGCAGAATTCATGGATAACTAACTGCAAAAAGCTTTTATTGTATTTGAAGAAAATTGTTTGCTATATGGAGACAATCTAGCCCTCCTTTCTGGCAGTTCCAACAAAAGTACATGGGAGAAAATTTCTGGGTATTTTTTATTCCTAAATCTGTGTTTATTGTTGAGATTTTTTTCTACTTTTTTTTTTCCTGTTTTTTACTTATGGCTGCTACTCTTCTATGACTCAACCTGAGGCTTTCAAGGGAGAAGTTCTAGGGGGAAGACTAATATGTGGGTTGAGAAACGAAGTCAGAGCAGTAATTGATATCAGACAAGCAGCTCAGATCCTAAGATTACTGCACAGTCCACAATGAAATAATACAAATATTCTTAGAACTTTAAGGAGATACATTTTTAGTACTGTGATGCGCTGTGTGGAAGCAAGACATGTAAATGTAACACAAAAAGGGACATAGCAGTATTTTATTTAAGTTTCAGCATAATGGTGACTATGAAAGTAGAAAGCTGAAATAAATCTACAGAATTTTCTTTTTCATGAGCTCTGAGTTAAGTTAATTCTGCACTGTAAAATTTCAGAGTATCTTTTGAGTTGTACTTCATTTGACATAATGAAGAGGGGGAGACATAATGAAGAAAATAAGATTATTTGCTTTTCACACAGATAATTTTGAGGAATTGCACTTTGAAATATGTTTCTGAAAATCCATTGGAACTGAATCAGATCCTTAATTTTCACTTCCAAATCCCTGACCCGTTATTTCCAAAGCAGTAATTTCTTCCCCAGCTGTCAAACATAGCTGTAAGTCTGGCATTTCCAGTTATGAAATCTGTGATCAGTAGAGTCTCTCTCCAAGAGCTGAGGACAGCTGTACAGCCAAGTCATTAACCAGTGACTATGGTAAGACAGCAGACTGCTGCTCCTGCTAGGCGTGCACAGTGCACATCTTGCCTGCTGGTCTATTACTTTCCCAATGACTCCTTACGTGCTTGCTTCCCATACTTAATTGATAGGATCCTTTGAATTCTCATGTTTGTTTCCCTGACTAGAGCTTTAACCCCTCTTCCCTTCTGCTCTTTTATAGTCTGCTATGCAAGACTGCTAGCAGACATTTTCCACCCTGTATTTCTGACTCTACTCAGCATTTTCTAGAATTCTCAGTCCAACTTTCACTCAATTTCTTTTTTGTCTCTTTGCCTTTTGAATTTGGGAACCTGAATCAGTTTATTGCAAAATTTTCTAGGTCTTCCTCCCATGAGAAGTTGTGCATGTTTTCCCTCTCCCTTTCCTAAGTTCTCTCATTCTCCCAGTCCTGGAAAAAACTCTTCGTTTCTTCGGCTTCTTCTTACCTCCTTCCCTTTCAGGACCTGTCACGAGCTCTATGAGAACTTTATTTCCCCTGTTCTAGTATTCTTTAGGCAGAAAGTTATTTAGGATACCAGTGTCTTAGATTTCATTGACAGAATGATGCGCCATTAGAAAACTCTATGATCTACTGGGAATTACAAGTATCCTTGCTAGGATGCAAAATCCTTAGCAGCCATGTCCATTAATTTATAATTTCTGATTTTCTTCTACAGTCCTGCAAAACTATCCATCACTTATTTCTCCACTGTTTTGGAGTGCTCTTTCACTGGTCATTAAACACCCTTCTCTGCTAAACAGTGACATTAATCTATTCTTTTCTGTTGCTCTCCCTTTTATTCACCCTGTTTTCTTTAAGTTGATGTTTTCCATTGCAACAATAATGGTGCAATTAGCTTGGACAATGCAGATACAGTTGTGTACATTAAAATATCCATGAATTATGCTGGTGTTAGTGTAAATACTGTGCCAGTAAAACAGCATCCCACTTCACTTTGTTTTGTATTTCTGCTGTTGAGCACAACTTAAGTAAAAGTACTAACTTTATGCTTAGTTGCAGAATTTTTCTTGAAAATCTTTCATACATTAGTGCTTTCACTGTTTCTCAAGGTACAGAACCTCCACATTTCTCAGCCTGGAAGATCAGCAACCTCTATAACGGAGGGAATATGTCTGACAAGTAGGAAACACTGAATGAGCTTGTTTGTGTATTAGAAGCATAGCACAGCTAGTCTTGGGTATCACAACTCCCTGTTAAGGATATATACCTAATTTATCTTCATCTTATGTCTTTTCTCAATTTATACCACGTGAACAAAAGTTGCCTGTTTCACTAGAGCTCTCTGTACTTTGGTTATGTATCTGAGGAATAATTACAGTCATCACCATTGCAATTCCATGCAACTATACTCACATATCGTTTGGGGTCTTTTGCTTTCAATGCTCCAACCCGTGGCTGAGAGATCAACCCTCACATTACTTTCTGTGCTCTCTGGTCATTGACATAGACACCAGGCTGGATGGGGCTTTGAGCAATCCGGTCAGTCTAGTGGAAGGTGTCCCTGCCCATGGCAGAGGGGTGGGACTAGGTAGTCTTTAAGGTCCCTTCCAGCCCAAACCAGTCTGTGATTCTATAATAGAGCAGAATAAAAAATCCCACCACATCAATGCACACATTTTGACTATGCAAGATTAAAACCAAAGCATAGTAAAATCTAATTTAAAAAAACTTTCAAAATAATTCTATTTTTTTCACCACTGTTCTTCTGTAATTAAAATTGTGTTATACGTGATATTCTGATTACTGTATGGTTCTATTTTTCTGCAAGCATTGCTGCAAGCCTCTACAGGCAATAAGATATTGGAGAACAAAAAGACCCTCCTAAAGCACTTAAAGAACCCCACAACAAGCCATCTTGGCTATTAAAACACCATTGCCCAATGTTCTGCCATTAAGAAATAGTACAAATCTCTGTTTCTTTCCACCAGAACAGGAGCTGTAAGCACTGTGTCTGATGGAAAAACAAGGTGTGGGTGTTTTGGTGAGCTGTATTTGTGGGAGTTACATATTGAGTGGTTTTCTCATTTTTAGAACATAATTTAAGGTTGAAAAGTTCACCCAGCATATGCTTAACAACTTGAAATATAGCCATCACATTTTCTCAAACTTTCTTCCTTTTACTACAGAAGCTTAAAAGTATAACAGCTTCAAATAACTTTTTTCCCTTTTGCAACATGCCTCATTCCTTCAACATGGGAGATGAATTTACTTTCTGCCTCACAAGTTTTCTCACATTTTAAATGTTCCCATCTGTCACACATGCATTTTTTCTGAAGATTAACTTCTTCCTTTTCTTTCTTTCATATGCCTCCTCTGTCTTAAATAGGAAAATATTGAATTGCTTTCTTTTGAAAATCCTGCTTTAGCTATTCCTGCTGTTCCATTGCTGAATTATAGATAGTTTATGGATTTTTTTCAGCATCACCATAGACCATTATTTTGTTTCATTTCACATGCTAACTGGCATAGAGATTTATTACTTTACTTACTAACTCCTCAAAATATTCTCACTTGTTGACATGCAGTATTTGGGTGGTAGATCTCAAGGGGAATGCTTACAGCATTCACTGGAAGCAGATATCACATTCAAAATTAATTTAGTGCTCATGAAAAAATAACATATTTGATTTATATGGGTAATTGAGAAATATAGTTTACAATGAACTAATTTTTATGTCTTTTTTTTGCCCTTCCAGATTTTGTTTTGTTGCCATTTTTAGACTAGAAATGTAATTGAGATATTGAATATCTTAGTTCCTACAGGTCATCCAGACTGGTAAATAATCCAGGATTATTTACCCTTCTTTAATGGACATATCCCTTTGTCTGTTAGAACAGAAATTTCAATATTGTTTATGGCTCCTTCATTTTCATGTTGTTATTAAATGTTGCATATCATATAGCTATATCTTGAATGTTCTCAGCTTTGAATAACAGATGATCATTTTTAAATGAATAAAATAATTCTAAAGACAAGGGCTTTTTCTTTAAACTTCCTGCATTTAAAATAGTAAGGGGTTAAACTGTATGTTTTTCAGTCTTAAGCATGACATTTGCATAATCATTTAATTCTTATAAGGTGTCATCTCATGCAATTGTGTATTTTTTTTGCTTAAGGCCTTACAGCAGTATTCACTAAAACTTTCTTATTTAAGGGAAAAATATGTTAGTCTTCTGATAGATGAGTCTCCTCAAAATGCTAGTAGGCAGTTTAGATAGCAAAAAACCCTTTAAAAATCTAGTATACATTCTCATGAGTCATAACCTTGGACAATATTTTTTGAAATTATGCCACAGTAAGCCATGCAATTCAATAGTTTGTATATTTAAAAAGTTATGTGTTGATAGCATTTGCCTAAGGTTGTAAGATTTTGCATATGTTAACAAGACTCAGTTGTGAATCCCTGTCTAATAATAATAGTCTTTGACACTTGTCGAGTCTTGTTCTACAATGCTTGCTATCTGTGCTAACATTTTGGTGGAATTTGCATGATTCTTTAGTATTGTTATGCATCCTTGTTAGGTGACTTTGCAGACATATCAAATTGGCAGCAATAGTGTCTTGAAATTCTTTGCTAATTTAGAAAATGTTTATGACAATGTTTTTACCAGGCAGAAAAACTATTTATGCAAAGATCAAAATTCCAGTTTGCTGTGTGTATGAATATTATTTGTTTCCATTTTACCTGAGAACATTTTACATGCATTTTATTTCTAGTATCATAGTATTTTAAATGGAAATCTGACACTGATGTCTGGGATTTTGGCCATCATTTGTATAAAGATGTTCAGAGACCATGCACAAGACACACTGAGACCTAGAGCTATGGTCTCTGTCACACAAATATTATAAGTTGCCCAGTCTGACTGTTTCAGGTAACAGTAATCTCATGAGTCCAGATGGGAACAACACACTAATAGCTTTTGGGGCTGATCACTGTGACAGGTTTGCTGGTTTTTGTATGAATGTTCTGAAACAACCTCAGGCTCTTATTATGATCCTTCTGCGGCTTTTGAAACCACAGGCTTTTAATGATGAGACTAGATGCAGTTGTTGTGAGAGTTTTGACATAATTTTGGGAGCCCTGTGACTTATTTATCTTCAGAAGTGTTTTACAAAGACTGTAGTTGAGCTGCATTTGTGAGTCATCTGAATCGAATTAGAGTTTATGTATTTTATTTGTTATGCTGTCACTTTCACAAGATAATGGCTTTTTTTTATTATTATTATATTTAGAGAATATTAGACTCATAGTCATTTATACCAATTTTTTGAGGTAGCTCACTTAACATAAGTTATGTAATTCTGATTCCACATGTAGTGGCCAGAAGATATTTCTAACAGCATAAAGGTGACCTTGTAGCTCTGTATTGGGCATTTCAAATTGAGATCATTATGGGAAAGCCAGGGAATATTTCTGTGTTTTTATGGTGAAGGCTGCTTATACAACAAGCATGGTAATTTAACCAAAGAGGATCTTATTTTTAAGAATCATATTCCTGCTTTAGCTTCACAAAGTAAAGTCCATTCCCACTACACATGTTTTACTGTGGCACAGAATATTTACCTTTCCTAGTCAAATGATAGAAACAGTCAGTGACTTTTACAAATGAGTATCGTTGCCTGGGGCCAAGTGGACTCGCAGATAATGTGGCTTCCCATTAAGTTTTCAAAACAAACAGGAAGGCATTCCATGAGCTCAGATCTATACTTCAGAAATACCTTTGAGCTTAACAGCGGTATGACAATTTCACAAGCAAATTTTCTACCACTGGCTGAAGACCTTTTGGTCAATAGAGATTAAATAGGATTTGACAGAGCAGCTAAAAAATAAGTGAGCTTTTTTCATTATCAACTACTTATCATTGATGCTGTAAGGCTGAGAGAAGTCTTGGAAAGTGTAGTGAAGTTGACAGCCATGATGGACAGAACAGAGATATTTTGCAAAGTTTTAAAAGCTTTGTGGGGATTTTTAAAATAAACATCTTATACTATTTTTGATTGTCAATTCCTGTCACAAGCAGTCAGATAGTAAGCCAGATTAATTGAATGAAATGTCTCTCACCAACTTAGCTTGTTTTGACTAAGATCTTTATATTTGCTGATGAAATACATTTTTTGCCAATCTAGTGTACTATCTTGAGAGCCAAGGTTCATCTTTAAATCATTTTCTGGAGAGAAAAGTGATATATATTTCTATCTTACAGCATGTCATGCCTGAAGCACTGAGAGGAGCAGGGCAAAGAAAGAAATTAGTTTCTGAAGTTTTCTTTTGGAAGAAAACTTCCCGCTTCTGAAAGGCAATTGAGTCTTTTTTGGTGGTCATTAGCAGGCCCTCTCCTTTTTAAATGACACATAAAGAATATATCCTCTGTGTGGTTAAAGTATTGGATTCTGCAGAGCATGGGGATAAGTGGACTGACTGCTGCACTGTATCTTGAGTAATTTCACTAACCACAGAGTCCTAGAGTTCTGTTCCTCTTATTCCATCTGCTAATGTCCCTATGGATCTTGTTCCCACAGCTGCAGGATTATTTTAATTTACTGTAAAAGGCAGAAAGGGGAATACTCAGGTTTATGAATTCTTCTTTACCTTACATGCAAAACCATCTGATTTGTTTTGTCATCTTTATCAACCATCATTAAAATATTGTACAGCAGAAAAAGTAAATGTCCAACATCAAACCTATGGCAAGACATTTTGGTTCCAGGGTAATCTCATCTTTCCTGTTGAGTCATTAAAGCTGTTTCTGTGTCTTATTCTAATGACCATGCTGACCTGACCTGCAGCCTCTCTGTCTCAGCAGCAAGAAGAGCTGGGAACTTAAAGATCTTTCTACATCCAGCTGGAATTCAACACAGGCTGATGCTTGTATGTCATGCCTTCTCGTCTCTCCGTATTGTAATTGGTTTTGGGAAGACAGCTTTCGGATGTATCTGTGAGAGGACGTTAACAGTAGCTTCCATTGGTTACTATCAGGAAGGTCGATCCCAAATCAATTAATAATTTTTGTGCTGAGTTAATTATAGTGACAGTATGCTTGAACACCTGGCATTATCTGAAGCTAAAATATTGAAAAAGGGCTGTGTTTGAGTAAAAAACCTTCTAGCTATTAGTATGTGGGAGTAGGATATTGATCAAATAAGTGTAGTAAATGTTCTGGCAACCTTGAAAAGTGGCATAATAGAGAAGAGAATGTAAGTAGGGGCTCAGAGATAGCTAAAGAAATATTTATAACACAAACATAAAACATTTAAGTTCTTTTTCTGAATTTTCTTTTCCCATTGGGCCTGTTAAATTATAGCACAACCTACTTGGATTTGTGCAGCTCTCCATATTTTAATATTTAGAAGATGCACAGTGTTAATGCAATAAAAGATTATTTTAAGAAGATAATTTTAATATTAAACTGAGACATGAGATATTTTCTCTTTTATTATGCTTGTCAGTATATACTTCTGAGATAGAATTTACAGAATCAAGTTAGTAGCAAATCTAACCAAAATTGAATTAAAAATTTTAGAAATAAAATGCTATGCATCCTATTAATAATGTTGGATTTAACTCTTACTTTGAAGCTGCTTATGATTTTTGTTGAATTTATAGGGAAGGAATGGAGTGAGTTTCAGCTATTTTATAGAAAAATAGATTTCTATTTTCAAGCACTAATTTCCATGTGAGATAAACAACAATTCTGGTAAACTTTCAGAAAAGTCTACTTGCCACCTGAGAAATGAACTGGGTTATTTTGCATAAACAAGATTTAGAATTTTCCTATACATGGCGTTGACAGTGCTCTAGTAAATATAAGGTCATGTTATTAAGATGAATTAATTATGAATAATAAGTGATTACTAGCCTGAGATCTCCAGTTTTAAAGGAAACAGATCATGGGAAATGTCTCACAGGAGAAAAAAAAAGTCTGATTTTTGAACACATGGGAATCAAGAGCTTTACACTCTAGGAAAAATGTCTTCAAAGAGCTGCCATCTCTCTGGTAAATTTCAATGTTACCAACCATTCATAACTGTTTTGAAAAAGCCAAAAATAAATAAAAAACATCAACTCTCAAAAATTTTTTCAACTCCAGAGAATTCTGAAAATGTAACAAAATCAGTATATGCTATTTCAGACTAAATCCCAGGCTACCTTCAGTCATCTCAAATTAAAGGTTTGTCTATATAGTTTGCAGATGATTTTTGGAGCTTTAATTAATTTTACATAGGATTTCTCTCCTGAATTCTGACTGCATTGCTTCGTAACACACAGATATCCTCCATCCATGTTTGTAAATTTTGGTAGCCTCCTAGGGTATGATGAGGATATCTCACTGAAAAAATGTGGATTCTCTGGAGATTTCCAGTCAAAGAAATCAAGTATTGGTGAGGTGATTTAAAATAAATCACATTAACTGACCTTCTGTATTAATAGAAGTTTCTAGATATTTGTAACATTGGACTTCCAAAATTATCATTAATATATATTATTGCAGCCAAAGAAATAGGAAGTGGTTTTTATCAGATATATTTTGGTGATAAAATTAGTAATGCAACAAGTTGAAAATATATACTGCCTTCCAGAACACTATATAAGCAGCTTCTGGATTAGTTTGGAGATATCTCAGGGAAAAACTCTGGAGTCTGTGTGAAGTCAGAGTGCTCAGATTCTGTAGGGTTGTTTATCCTAACTGGAGAAAAAAATGTAAGGGTGAAGTTTTACAGTCACACCAGCAAGTAGTCTTTTATTAAAATACTCATTAGTATTCTGCCTCCAATAGTGTTTTTAGATTTTTTACAGTACCTTCTGTACAGACCATAATGCTCGAAGCCTAGTCTTGCCTATCAGCCAGAGATGGCTTCAAGGCACAGGCAGAAAAATAGCAGCATTTTCACTGATGTAGCATTACCTGGGAAGTTCCCAGAATTTATGACTGCTTCCACATGCCCCAGGGCAATTGAGGACAGGGGAACTGGATGGAGTGAACTGTCGGAAGGAAAGAAGAAAGAAACCTCCATTCTGAGCCTCTGTCACCCCCGTTTCTTCCTCATGTCCTACTGTCTGCACTGACCCCTCTCTGTCCGCCCCCATCCTACCCCCATTTGTCTGTCTCAAAGTCAGCGGGGCCAGGGCATAGGAAATGAGCTCTCCTAAATGGATTTCAACCACAGATGGTTTCTTCTCTCTCCTGTGATGTATAACTGCAGTGAAATAGAAATCTCAGCCTCCCCTACACTCAAACAATGAAAGAATTTTGATGGGCTTTTAATGAATTCAGTTTTAAGAAGTGAAGCCCAGTTTTCGCTAGTCCATGGTCTGCATAGTTAAGGTGAATGAGAATTTATTAGTAACCTGCTGAAGAGAACAATATACAAGTAGTTCACATCCGTGCTGCACACAGAACAGACAACAGTAATAAAAAAGGCTATTTAACAATTCAGTATTATGTAATTAAAAATATGGACAGTTGTAAAAGTTTACTGCCTGATGCTTTCTCAGTTATTGCAGAAATTTTTGATTCAGAAAGAAAACAAAAAAAATTGAAAAGAACATGGAGATGATTTTGGATTTGAACCCAGTTTTACACAGATGAATAAAGTTATATGGAAGCAGTCTTCTGGTCTATGACATTATACTTCCTCTTCATCTGGCTATCAGAATTCTTTTTGTACTATTGCCCTTAAAATGACCTCCAAGGTTCTATCAAGCACATACTGAAATTTATTTTAATCATTACAACATAATATGGTACAGAGGAGAACATTTTGATGAACTGTGGATAATTCTTCTTTGTTCCCATGAAAGAATGGGATAGTCTGCTTCATTTAATACACTCTGCTTTTCCATAACAGTCTTTTAAAGGAATGTAATTAAGATTAGTGACTAGCTTTTCCCAAGGAAGAAAAAGTAAAATGCACATACATTTACAGAAAGATGCAACAAAAAAGGATTTTATTGCCTGGTCTTTTTCTAATTGCAACATTTTATGGGTTTTTATGTCTTAATATATTGTGTGCTTTCTGTTTCTTCATCATTAACTGTTTTAGCATTTTGTCACAGCAATAGCTGTTGTGGGAAATGGTAGCATAAGTACTAAAATCAGTAGTACTTTTTTTAGTTCTGAAACAAAGATAAAGGTATAAGTAAAATTTAAAAAATCCCTTGAGTCCACCCTAAAGATTTTCTTTCTTACATGTATGTCAAATCTAGAGATTTCATTAGGTGTAAACAACAACAGCCTTATGAGTAAGAAGCTTTTTAAAGAGCTCAGTTCCAGGTGAGTCATAGCTCTGAATCGTACAAAATTATAGTATCAAATACCTTTCGTCCTACAAAATAAATTGTAAATGAAAAAAAAGGACTAAAGAAAGAAAATCAATCTTCTCATTTAACTGTATTTGCATATGAGGAAAACATTAATATCTTATTATAGTCTTCCTCCCTGTGAGCCTGTAGAAAACCCATAAATTAGATTACAGCTTTTGATCTATGTTAGCAGAAGGCCTAAGGAAAATGGATAAAGGAGGAATCCTTAGAGAAAATTTTGGTTTCTGTCCTCAGCATTTAAGGGAAATGCTCTCCAAACAGCTTTAGCTGGGAGGAAGCCCAACAGTCAAATGAGAAACCCAAAGACAAAATGTAAGGAGCTGCTTAACTGACATATGATAGTCACATGGATGCTGGGACATCTAAATATCTCAGATGTGCTTGAAAAAACCCACACAGGCCACATGAAAGGAGCTCTCAATTCTGACAGAAAATAAAGGAATTAGATACACTAAGCGTTCAATTCTGCCTTCATTACTTAGTGCACAATTATTAACACCCTACATTCATCCTGTGCCACCGGATAATTCTTGAACACTTGTGATCACACCTAGTGTCTTTCAAAATGATTTAAAAATTGCTAAATAATATGTGCACCCAATTTTTTTCTTTTTGTTAAATAAGCATACTGCCTCTGTCAAAAAAAAAAAAAAAAACAAACAAAAGCAAATCAAACCAATGATTCTATATAAATGGGGAGATAAAAACCAAAAAAATTTAAGTATGAATTGTTCTGTCATATCCTCTTTGAACAGATTTGTACAAAAACTACTGGTATTTTCTAATATAATTTGATTTCCTGAAGAAAAAGTAGCTTTTAGGACAAGATAAACATATTTTGTTCTATGAGCAAGTCTATGTAATATGAATAGAAAAGAGATGAAGTCCTTGGGAACTGGATTAAAAGCTACCAAAATTTTTTAATTTATCTGGTTGGTATTATTTACCTTCTTAAATAAAGGCCAGTTTTTTCTTGGATCTAAATTCTCCCATAACACAACCATCATATTTTAATTTGTAAGCTAACATTCTCATTATGGAATAGTTCTTTTCTTCAGAGAATAACATGTGGGGACCATTTTTACATGAACTGATATTAATATGGGTTGTTCTCAATATTGTCATTAGCGTTGCTCTAAATAAGGGCTAATATAACTAACACCATAGTATTAAAAGCCAAAAGGGTTGTTAGACAACAATGTGTACCACTCCCTGTTCACGTTTCTGACCCATTATTTCCTTCTCCTTGAACTGGTTGGCAGTGTGGCGAACTAGCCGAAGGAATGGAGGAAAAGTTTGGTCTTATTTTATATTTTTATTTCATTGTTTAAAATAATGGCTCCTTTTACGCATAAAAAGTTTTCTGTGTGAGCTCCCTGAATGGCTGCCTCAGGATCCTGTCTGGCAGCAGTTGTGCACCAGTTTTCCATAGTCTTGGTTGCTGCTTAGAGGGCCTCTGAAACTTTGGCTTGGGATGGCAGTTTAACATTGCATGTAACTGAGTGCAACTGGAAGCTGCTGCTGAGAGTAGGATCTGTGTGGCCACATCTCAGCACAGGATACCAACTGATGTCCATTATGCTCAACATATCAAACCCTGCTTTTTGCCCAGAACTCCCCATACACAACAGTGATGCTGTATGGAGTTAAAAGCTGCACTGCAGGGCTCCTTTCAAGGGCCAAATGAGTCCAGGACATCCACTTTAGCTATTGTTTAAAAGAACAAGTAATCTGTAGAAAATTTTACTTAAAGCTGGGGTTTGAGGTGAAATTTTTTCAGAAAACCAGTCAAATCTTAATGAGATGAACATATTTAACTGAAGTCAGTTAGAACATGCAGAAACAACTAAGTCAGAGGTACATTTTTTTACCCGGTAATCAGAAAAACTGTGTCCAAAATTATCTGAATCCTGTCAGGTCTTCAAAGATATTGATTTAAGTTCACCAGAAGATGGAGGAAAAATCATCTTCAGTGCTTACAATTTCCTCATTTTTCCAAGTATGAAGAAAGAAATGAATGACATGTTACTTTTGCTTGGCTACCTCATAGAAAAAGAAATGAGAGATTTTAGTGATCAAAAATGAGGGAGAAATGTTGTTGAAATTATAGAAAATTTTTGCTACCTCACCCAGAATATCTGAAAGTGAGGGGTAGGTTGAAACAGTTAATTGATTATGTCCACCTTCCTGTGATGTTGAAAACATTCACAGCAATCTGACAAAGGTATCTGATTGAAATGTCTGTAAAGACAGCAGAGTGGAGCAAGGGTACTTGAGAAACTGTTTGAAATTTGGCTCCCCTGCCATGTCTATTTGCAAGTTCTGTAGCAATATATGATTTGAAGGAATCATTAGTACCTTATAAAATTGAGTGTAATTTTCAAATTATCTAAACTACTAGAATGAGTAAGAACTGCAACACATTAGTGGCTTAGAATCTTCTGAAAAAAGTTGCATTACTCAACCTCATATTTTTTGTTATTACCACCTACCTTTTAATAGACTTTTTCATTGAAGTATGTTTGCTTTGTCATTTAAAGATGACTAAGCATTCTTCAAAGGAATGTAACAATCTCCTTTATTAAACATTGCTCAAATTGTAGAAAGACAGCTGCCAATCTCAGGAAAGTTTTTGTTTTGCTTTTGTTTGGTTTGGTGTTTTGTGTTTGGGGTTTTCTTTAATGTCTCTACCATTAAAAAATGAAAAAAATAGCATGTTTTGACATTTTCAACAATTTTACCTTTCTCTTTTGCAAAGTATGTTGTTTTTTACTACTAAAATATTACAGACTTCTAAGTATATATGATCTTCTACTTTTTTAGCTAAAAACATCTGATATAACATTTTCTATGCTGCATTGAAAACAGGATAAAAAGAAAAAAATAAAAGAAAAAAGAGAAAAGGAAATCAGTCAATGCACACATGCAAACATACATACATTCCACACTCAAGAGTGTAACCCTTTAAAAGCCTTTTTCCCAAGGATCTCTGTTGGAAGAAGAAGGCTTTGAAGCCGTTGAAGAGAGCTTATCCCACCCCCTTTTTCTCTAAGAGGTAGTAAACAACATTTGTAAGTAGGTAGGTAGGAACCATCTTTTTGAAACTGTGACTCTTGCAGGTAGGACTCACTGAACCCATGACAGACTAGGAGATGCCTGAGGCTGTATATCATAAATGTTCATAGGGAGGAAAAAAAGTTAAAAGCCGTGGCTGGGTTAACAAATGCAATTTCAAATAAATAATCATTTCAGCTGGCATTCACGAAAGTATTCACAAAAAGGGAAGATGAGATTTTTTTAAAGACTCTTCCTGAACAATTCAATAAAAACACTTTTTTTTTCCAAATTACTTACCAGACATAACATAATTTGACAACCTGAGAGCCTTCAGTTTCCATGCAATTTTATCCCAACTGGTAGTTTGACACTTCCCTAAAGTTCTTTGAATATGATCTAAATGCAATTGCATTTAATGAAATTCTCATAATAATGTTGAGTTTGAGTTATTGCCAGACCTACTTGTTTTAATGTAAACAAAAGCATGTGATGTCTTTACCGTCATTTACTGGGAGTTGTTAAAACCTTGATTCCATAAAGTATTGAAAGACATGAACTTGAGATCTTAAGCCATGTTAAACAAGAAAGGAGACCTGCATGATTAAAATCAATTACATGCTTAAATGCTTTTCAGGATCAGAGCCAGCATTGTTAGCACTCAGCATCACACTACAGAAAACTAATTTTGTTTTGCCTTTGTATATCTTCTTGTGTTTTCCTGCAAGACACTTCTGACTGTTCTTTATTTCTCACTCTGATGAAGTTTAGCAGGTAATTGAGGCCTCTTTCCAGGTCATTCAACAGCTTACACATTGTTGTATGGTTAGTCGCAAAAGCATTTTGGTTTTTTCCTGAGCTGGTGGTAGAAGCTCTTCTGACATTGACTTCCCTGCCAGAATAGCTTCTTTTTCCTTTGCCTTCTCTCTCATCCCCCTCCTTATATCTCATTGCTGATTAGAACAAATAGACTTAACTGTTAGTACTGAATTTAATGCATCATTATACTCTATAACTTGAAAGTACCTGATTTTCTAGTAAAAAATCTGCATCTACTTTTGTGAAAATACACATTTTCAGTGTATGGTAGGTCCCTTATTAAATTTAAGAGAACTCCTTTTATTGCACAGTTTTCTTTCCCTGTCTACCAAAAATTCATTTCTGCATTTTTCTCTTTAGCTCGTTTGCTTCTAAAGGGACTGATAGATTTTAAAACTTTTGTTTAAATTAAATACAAAATAACTATAGTCTCAAGCAAATGCTGCTTAGTGTTATAAATAAAAGAGGGAAATTCGTGCCCAAATATGCAATATATCAAAATATGTTAAAGTTAAGTTAACTTATGACCAGTTTTAAAAGGAGACAACCAGAGCCATGCCCAGAGGAAAACATAACCTCGGCCGGGAACAGATTTGCATCCCAAAAACAGAGCCACAGAGAGCTGATGGCCCATCAGGACTGGCTCCCGAAATCTGCATTTTCAAGGAGGACTTCCCGGCAGAGCTGATCTCCCATCTCCGAAAATCTCCTCCCTGCTCAGGCGTTAACGACCGGATCGAGAACCGAGATATGGAACATCATCCACCATCAGATAACATCCTCTGGTGATGGGAGATTAATCAAGAGCAGGATGCGCTTTGTCCACCTCAGTTTCATGAATGGCAAGCTCCATGAATATGCTGAGTGGCAAAAATAATACCCAGGATCCGGACTCTCTGGAAAAACTGTATATAAGCAGGCTGCTGGAAGCAGCTGGTGTGAACAGAGGGAGGTCTGATGCGATAGAGGTCAGACCTAGGTTCACCCAGTGCCAATCCTGAGCTTGGCACTGTCTCTCTTTTTGATCGTGGCATTGCGTGTACGAACTCTCGGACACGAAATAAATTTATACTTGTTAATTCTCGAATTGGGCAGAGTCATTTATCACATTAGTATGAGAATATTCTTAGAATATGAATAATATACCTCAGACTTGTTTGAGTTTCTAATATAAACTAGCTTTCTAAACTTCTTTTGTAGTCATTTTATAAGTGGTGTTTCACCACTGTGCAATTCATTTCACCTCTCTAAGAAACCTTTTTTCAGACTATATGATATCTTTCAGATTATATGCTAGATTTCCATAAGCATAGTCACAGCTAAGGTCTTAAATATATCTAATTTATTCCTCCCATCTCACTTTCTGAAGTTACTGCTATTGATTAGCAATCATTCTGTTTTCTAAATATCCTCACAGTCTTATAAGAAATGAAGTTTGAAACATTTTTCCCCTTTTAGTTTTCGGTTTTCTTCAGCTCACAGGCTAGGACCTCCTCCCTTCAAAATCACTCAAATTCTAGTGCAACAAAATAACAATTATTTACACTGTAGTGGTCTTATTTTCCATATGCTAATCATCCTAATTTCTCCAGGAATTGTAACTTTTTTTTGACACGGCTGCTTTCCTTCTCATTTATGGTACCTCAAATTGCTCAGTGTTTCACTAGACATGGATTCTTTCCATCTACAATATGTGTCTCAGATCACAGTGCAGCCAGGGCGGGGGGAATGGGTTGCACCACCACAACATGATTCAGCAAATTCTTGAGAACTTGGAGAAAATTCACCTGATAAATTCCTTCAGTACAACCAGTGTACTAAACAAGTACTTTTCTAGACTGAGAAGTTAAATCACAAGAGTTATTATATAGCATTAAAATGTAATTGTATGTATTATTTGATGCTCCACTGTATATAGTCTTGAGTGCATATGTAAATCTATTACTTTATATCAAATCACATAATTACATATTATTCCATATTTTGTAACACCTTTTGTGAAATACTTATTATAACACATTATATATTATATACGTGATAAGTATCTTCCTGGCATAAATATACTAAGTATTTAACCAGGTATTTTATTTTCAATTTCTTCTCATTATGGAAAATAAGACAGTCATGTTCACCTGACAGCCACAAGAAATGACAGATAAACCATTTTGAAACATGAACAAGACATTTGACTTGAAAATCTATCCTCAAGCTGTCTGGTCTTCTTTTTTGCAGTGTATTAGATTACATGATATCTGTTATGCTGCCCACTTTCACCTTAAAGAATGTTCTGCTTTATTGGTCTACAAATACGTTATTTCCTTCTACAGAATACTTTTATCTGAGTATATTTTTTCTCAGGCACATCAGCTTGCATTTACAATGATTGAATGAATTTCTGTTTGTTATCTGCAGACGTCTTAGAATTAAAAACTCTCCTGACACTTAGTTGTCTTTTTTTTTTATCCTAATATCTGTAATGCCTCCCACTTTTGCCCTGTTTTAGAATTGAACCTGTTTTCATTGGGCTTTTAATTCAGATAATTAATTAAAATAATAACTTATGTCTAATATACAGAAGATGCTCACAGATCACTGAAATCAGAGAGCATCTTCCTTCCCTAGTTATGCCATTAGGCATCGGGCCTTTTATTTTTCGGCGTCTTTGCTTTTGAATTTCCTGAGATTTTTTTGGGCAAAACTAAAATAAAAATGGTGAAGTAACCAAAGGCATTTTTCAAGGTTATTTATTTAGGTTTAAGCCACAGAGTCAGGAGGCCTGTCACAATTACAGCCATGATGAAGTTTTGGGTTACATTCTTAAAATAATTACCTAAACAGATACTGCAAATAGAATAAAGTCCTAGGGAAATGTCATGGTTTAACCCCAGCCAGCAGTGAAACTCCAGGCAGCTGCTCTCTCATTCCCCCATCAGTGGGATCAGGGAGAGAAGTGGAAAGGTAAAAGGTAGAGAACTCACGGGTTGAGATAAAGACAGTTTAATAGGGAAAGCAAAAGATGGGCACAAAAGCAAAACAAAACAAGGAATTCATTCACTGCTTCCTATGGGCAGGCAGGTGTTCGGCCATCCCCAGCAGGGCAGGACCCCATCATGTGTGATGGTGACTTGATTTCATGAGAAGAATCTCTGATCACCTCATGAGATAAGGCAGAGGGCTTTGCATGGAAGGAGCAATAAGCATCCCTTGAGTAAGTATCCCTTGATATCACATCTTGGGCCAACAGTTCTCTTGATTGAGAAATCCCAGAATAAATTCATATGAAAAGAATGAGCTTACTCCTGTAGCAAAAATTATTAAGTAATAATGAATAAGGGATTGTTGTAGGTGCTCATCATGCAGGTACAGAGAGATCACTGACAAGAGAGATAGAATGGTCCAACAGAATTGGGAACAGGAGGAGTCTAGCTGAAGGAATTCCTGCTGTATTTGACTGCAAGTGCATATCCTTAGCACAGCTTTTCTGCCACTGTGATAATGATTTATCACCTATGCACAAGATTGTGTGCAAATTCAGTGGCATCAGAACATGTTGACAACATTGGTGGCCTGACCCAGCTGAAAATCCTTTCCAGGAAAACTCACTTGATTATATTTATATTGCACTTCATAGCAGCCTGAGTGGACTGCAGGCCAAAAGCCTATCAGTGCAGGCACAGGACATTCTGTGCTCTCCAGGACTTGTGAGAGCCTGACTGCCTGAGCACAGTGCCTCAGCCCGTGAGGGCTGTCTGGCAACTGTCCCTGAAGTGGTGTATGGACGCATACAGAGGAGGCAAGCTCTGGAAGCGGCTGCTCAGAGTAGTGCAGTAATCATGGACCATAATAATGGGAAATTACAATTAATAATGGGCAGCTGTGGGGACAGAAGTAGACAGGCTAGTCCTGTCTGGGACAGGAAAGCATCAGGTCATCCCATGGGCATGGAAGCATAACCCTCTACTTAAAACTGAGTGGTTGGTAGTGTCTAGCAGCAGGTGATATATATGCCGTAGCAAGACAGAAACAAACAGTTTCATCAAAGTGTGCCTAAAAGAGATATTCTTACAATAACAATGCAATTGTTATGAAGAAAAAGCTGTCTGAATAGTATTCAGAGTAACTTAGCAACACTTTCCTTCATCTTTCCTCTATGTCTTCTATATAATATCTCCTTAAAGAAATACTTTTCTTTTTAGATAAACTTTCTCATATGGGCTCTGTTACCATCCCTAACTGAGGCCATCTGTCATTTAGCTCATCTGCTCCTACTGATGAAATTGACCCCAGAAGTAACGTCTGAAGTCTCTTAAATTTTGGGGCATATGGCATCTAAATCCAATTTGTACAGCTCAAAGCAATCACTACTGGTATCTCATCTGAGTTATTTATTGCCCAAATATCTTGTATCTGTACATATAAACTTAAGTCCATGAATACTTCCTTTGAAAAAAATCTTACCCACCTTATTCCCTTAAGGCTCTCTTTTTCTTATTTATCATCACTTTGCCCTTGGAGACATCTATGTCTCTAAGAATCAAGGACTCGTCAAGCTACCTTAATGTGAACGTGTAGTACTATGAAATCCAAAAATTATTTTCAGCCTTAACTCTGGAATTACTTTGGTTTTGTCAAGATCCATGGAAGAAACCAAAGACAAATTTTATGACTTACTATTATAATTATATCAGAATTCCTTGACTTTATTTGGCATGACTCTTCTTAAATTGTCCTATTTTAAAACACATTTCAACAACAGGTTGGTCTCAAAGGCATTTTAAATCTTCGGGTTACCTACTTCAGGTAAAAATTAAAACACACTATTATGAGTCTACCAAATAGAGCGCAGTGCTTCAGGCATTCCAGCTTGTTGCAAAGTGATACAAACAATATCTGTTTTGTAAGTGCCTTTTTTAATGGAGTGCCGAACACTGTGTGTTATCATAAAGGAATATAAGGCATATGGAGAATTATAAAAAAATATACATGCGAGTTCATAATAGGTATTTCTGCAAAGGATTTGCTCTTAGAACTGGGAAATGGTGCAAAAACCCCTATATTTTTTCTCCTCTTCTGTGTTTAGTTTTGCATCTTTTCAGAACCACTAAATTTTTCTGTCTAATGTTTGAGATGGTTATTCTTCTCATATAATCATATTGCAATGTTATCGTTTTGGGGGTGTCAGTGGGTGCTTTATTTCTTTTTTCAGCTGGAAAGATTATCCTCCAGTCCCCAGCAGCCAGCTATGGTAATTTCCAGGGAATGCAGTAATGAGGGCAGAACTGATTAAATGTAGGCTTCCCTCCTGTTCAACTCAGCCAACAAACTGCCTGTCATTACCAGGCGAGTTTTTCTATGTTTGTTTTTTTTTTTTTTTTCCAAAGGCAAAGGGGCGTGTTCTGATAAGTTTGTTGGGGTGGTTTTTTTTGGTGGGGTTTTTTTGTTTGTTGGGTTTTTTTTTGTTTTGTTTTTTTTTTTTAATTTCTGCCAGGAATAGATATGGTAATAGACAAGAACAGCTTTGCTAAATTGCTAAATTGCACAGTTGGGTTTGGACATAAGATTGTGTCATTGGTAGCAGGACTCCTCCAGCAATGTATGCTTCCCTGGTCATCTGCTCTACCAAATTTATCCTGTTCTGGAGGCCAGCTGTTCTTTATAAAAAGGTGTTGCAATGCATTGTCACAGCTTTTACAACTGGAACCCTTTAGCATTAGAGGAACCATATATTGCATTTTTACAGAAATAGTAGAATTAATATGCTATATTGTGCAGAAAAATGATAAAAAAGATAGGAAATATTAGCTTATACAGACTGTAATTTCCTCTGTGCCATGTCATATAAATTCTCTCTTCCGTATTGTTTAGGAAAGAAGTCTGGAAAAATCTGGAAAAGCTAGACCAGAAGTAAGGCTAGCAGTGTTAAAATGCAAGGAACAAACAGGATAAATTCTCTGGTAGAAAAACTAGAGCACCTCTAAAGATATTGCAGTGTCCATGGAGCTACCTAGACAATAAGCGGTTCTGCCCAAGCAACGTCAGCATTGCAGCGACCAGCCTAACTCTTCTGCATGACTCTTGATCTCGTTCGTCAAATTTAAGTGAATAAAATTTGACTCAAAAGATTGCTCCTAGATCGAAGAGTTTCTGTCACCATAATTACAGAATAATCATGGCAGAATTCTTCTCAGAAATGTTTGCATGAAGAATCCTTTGTACTTTTTCCAAGATAGAACAACCATCAAAGGTTTGCTGTGAACACATAACTTTTCTAATACTCTGTAACATTCTGTATGACTCTCCAGGGACTTACTCTACACAGGATCCATCTTCATGCAAAAAATACATCCACTTTTCTTGGCAGAAGCAATCCTTGAGAAGCTGCAACATGATATTTCACTTCGGCCCCTGCTATGAAGCTGCACATAGCACTGATGTGGCACCGACCCTTTTGGCAAGTCCTTAGTAGGCATTCCTCATGGATGACAGCATGAAAATCAGATGAGAGAGTTTATATATGGGTAGGTATCTATGGATACATATGCATGCATACACAGCAGTGTATATGTATATTTAAACATTCACCTCTGTGCGTCTGATTGCGCACATATGAATTCTAAATAACACAGATATAGAAATTACTACACTGGCCAGTTTTAGGGGGTTTTTTTGCTAAAATTAAAGCAAATTGACATCTAAACTGTAGCAGCTTGAAGTAACAGATTGTAAGATATTGAGTAAAGACTAGATAAATAATTAATGAGTTTGTCCTCCTAGTCTGAATTTTGGAGTTTCAGTTTCTTTTGAAAGACAACACGTCTTGGTAAGACTACCAAAAATACCAGCAGTACCAGCATTGAAATATTGCCAGTAGAATGATTGTTTGTTTAGATTAACAAAATAGTGACAGTAAAAAGGATTTCTCCAGATAAATACATCAGGTAGGCAAACTCCAGGGAAGCAAAAGAGGTATATAATCCAAAAAAGATGTTGGCACATGAAAAGATGTAAAAACATGTACCCAGAATACTTATGGGCTGAAAATTATAAGAAAATATATAAGTTTTAGAGGAATGGGGAAATAAACCTTACCAGTCTTGAAAATCAATAATCTGATATGAGTCTGTAGAAAAAGGTTTATATAATTTGGTCACATGAGATAGAAGAAAACTAGAACTTTATGACACAGAATGTCCCTTCCACACCTGACTCCAGAAGGTTTTTTTCTATTTCCATTCCTTTTAATATTGTTAACAACTCTCGCTATAGGAACAAACAAACAAACCAATCTGTAATGTCTTAGTAAAGATTATTATTCCTGTGGAAATGCTGGAAAGTGTCTTCTCTTTGGCTAAAATTATTTCCTGCTTCCAGTTGCACCTCCCTAGGTTACACACTCATACTGGAAATTTACTGGGTAAACAACACTTTCCAAAGGAATGTACCTACAGTACAAATAAGTTCTGCTTGCGTTCTTTGAAGCTTGTCGTGCCTTTAAGGACTGACTTTGGTAGTCTCATGCTTCAGACACAAGGGTTTTTTGGTAAGGTTTTCTCTCTCCCATTATACAGAAGTGTCACTCTCCAATATTGATGTGTTGTTAATGTTTGCATAAGTTATACTGTTAGGAATATAGAAACATATTTTGCTTAATTACTTTCCCACAATGGGTTTGAAAATTATACTCAAATTCTGCCATTTATGTTGCACTCAAGAGTGCTATGGATAATGAAGCAGAAAGTAAAAAATTATCTGGAAAACAAACAAATAAACAAGCCCGGGATGAAAAATGAAATAGCAGAGAGAATGGCAAAACAGTATTACTTAGAGATGGATGAGAGTGCAATATAAAATGAATTAAAAGACAGCTGCAATATTTTAGGCTTAAATTTTACTATATTGATTTTTTGTAAGATATGGTGAAAATCTTTCCTAGTGATCCCTTTAGAATAAAAGTACTCTCCTTCAAGCACAGCACACCTAAAATTTCAGATTTTTACGATTTGTAATTTTAAAAATATTTAGCAAACCCTTTTTGTGTGTCTCTGTGTGGTTTCTAAAAATTCTCGTGGCTCTGAGTGTTCTTTTTCATGAGTATAATTTGTGATATCCTGAGGCTTGAAACTGTATCCTCAAACACCAGCAAAGTGGCATACAGGCATGTAAAACCTGCCTCACCTAGGTTGTAGAAACAAAAGAAAAGGTCAGCTTTCTTGGCCTTGCTGTGTCTGGTTCACGTGGCACTTGTGATCTTTTGTGTTATATGTCAGAAGAACAGATTGCTTGTTCTGGGCATAACAATGCCTCTTTAGGATGTTTCTGTGAGCGTCTGAGCCTCCTTTCAGACCATCCCTTTGTTCCCTTTTCTGTCTTGTAATTCCTGAAGTGGAAAGAATTCTGTGAATGCTTGCAGCCAAGACATTTCTGCTGATGATTTAAATGCTGCTGAAGAGAAGGACTATTATAAAGCAATATGTATGCTCATGAAGCGTGACTGGTGTAGGATCAAACTGGAAGATTGTGTGTGGGTGTTCTGCTGGGGACATGTATTGCCCCAGGTTATATACATACAGAAGCACATCACAGCACCTCTTGTTCTGTCTGGATAAGGGTGACAGGCAGATGCAGCCCTCAGACTTCGTCTGGTACGTAAATTTTATATATAATGAGGAGGTCTCTTTTCATTTGAATAGCATTGGCTCACACAGGCAAAACTTACATTTTATGTTATACTTACTTCAACTGACAAAAGAGCAAAAGGTAGCAGGGATCATCGGAAACCCTAAATTTGCGCACAGGAAGACTGGTAAGCTCTGTGACCCTTTTTTCAACGTCAGAGCGTAGGAGATGCATACAAAGGGAGATGGTTTGATTATAAAGGACACAGAATAGATGCATGAAAAAAAGAGCCCAAATGTTACAGTTAAATTAAGCCACGCACATGCACAGACATGCCAAAATATTTGGCATGGCATTTTAAGGCAGACAGACCATATGGCCTCCTTAGCAATGCACAATGCTTTTTGCTGTGTCCCACTTAGGGCAAAAGACACTGTTGTAGTACTGGGTGTGCCAGATGTCTTGTCAGTCAGCCAGTTTCACATTTAACAGTGTTCTCTGCCTGAACTTGACATAAACACAGTGGCACTGCTCACTGAGTAGCCAGCTCCTTACTCTGAGGGAAAATATCATTACAACAGAATATATGAAATGACAGGAAACCATAGATCATTCTTAGTGGACAAGGTTCCTGTGAAGAAAAACTACCATTTTGTAATTACAGGAGAAAAATAAAGGCCAACCCCCAAAGCACTGAAAAGGAGGGAGACAGATATACACAGACAAGTATATTAATATTTTTGCCTATTTACCAGTGCATTTAATGGTGCATTTCTCAAGTGCTGCAGCCACGTCCTGGGGTTTGTAGTGCTGGAATAAATTAATCTACCTAAGAAATGGCATTGCAGGTGAGCAGGATTACAACTCTGGGTCTAAGGGCTGGCATTGGTGGTATAACACCTCTGTAATGAGCTTCACTCCTTATGAAGCTTCTCTGGATGACCACCAATACTGATCATTAGTTTTTGAAGGATCATTGTCTGAACAGAGAAATGTCAAGCATCTGCAGAAGTTTTGCCTTTCACTATCTTAGTAATCAAGCCTCTGACTTCCAAGATGACAACACATATGCATGGAAAACAAAGAAAAGTCAAACCTCATTCATGAAGTAGCCTGGTAGTTTTCAGGAGGAAATTCACATTTTTTCAAGTGCTTTCTATACTTATATTGAGTTAGCACAGTCAGTAGTAATGGAAAAAATGATTTAAGGAGACCCAATTTCTTTAAAATTATATTAGCAGTTAGAGACAGACACACCATATTTCCCACTTTCATTGAAGGCATCAGTTATGCTCAGATTTGATGGATAAATATAAATAATCATTAATTTTTTAAACATAAGACATTACAGCTCCAAACTCGGTGTTCTGAAAGTTTCACACCCTGAATGATGTGAATGAATTTGTAGCTTGAAACACACATTAGTTTCTGAGCATTCTGGTTAAATAAGTGACTGAGAAAGAGTAAGGAACTAGTACATTTTCAAAGCAATTCATAAATCAAGGGAAACACTTCCTTCCTTCTGTTCTAACTTCTTAGTGAAATTTGCCCTTCATCCTCTTCTGAGAAGACAAATTTCACATTTGTCCTTTTTCTACTCATAACAAGTTCTCTTTGAAGGTTTTCCATCTCTTCATTTACCTAGATTGTGGTCAGAAAATGCAGAATATTACACTGTGACTTTTCATGAGATATGTGGCATTTTGTTAAGGAAAACATTTTCAGATTTGCCAGGCCATGTATCTCTTTCAGTGTTTAGATTCTCTGTGGTAGAATAGTTTTTAAGTCTTTTTTTCTTCTGCTGCTATTAAAATCTAAATTTTTCTGAAGCCAATTAAAAATATGTTTATTTACTATATGTAAGAGTAACAGTACCTTTCTACCTACTTGCACTATTATTGTTAATCTCCCCTTCTGAAGTCCCCATGTAGGATAATGTTTCTACAGAGGGTAGTCAAATATTCCAAGAAGTTACCTGGAGAGGTTGTGAAATCTGTATCCCTGGACAGAATCCTGCCTCGGCTGGACATTGTCCTGAGCAACCTTATCACAGTAGCCTTACTTTGAGCAGGATGTTGAACTAGGTGACCTCTAGAGATCTCTTCTAAGCTAAATTTTATCATTCTCTTTTTTATTCATTTTGTGTAACTAAATATCAATTCATGTAATCTTATTTGAATACAACTTCATGCTTTAATTTTCAGGCATAATATTACATAATATGCTGAATATATGTCTCTGTTCATGTGTATACATCTGTCTGTCTGTCTATCCATAATATGCAAATGAATTGGCATGATTCTGTAAAATGTTACATTGATGTCTTTATAGGTAAATAACATTTGTCTATGACATATTGATCCTCAAAATTCCTTAGTTGATTCTAAGGTTTGTTAAATTAGTTTTTCCAGACTTGGAAAACCTTACATCAAAGTCTGAAATTTGAAAATTATTCTGATAATATAAAAATGGATTCTTTGTATGATTTTTGTTTTGTCAAGTACATAAAGACAATCAGCCTAGTCAAAACAGTGTCAGGTCCATTATCTTCCACAAATGAAGTGCCACCCATTGTGCTCCACAGTTATGCTGAACACAGTGACATAATGCAGAACGGTTGAGGAGTTTAAAATTACATGTTTTGTATGCATGCTACAAAACTCACCTTGATTTTTTAGCTCTCCTATGCAATTATAGTACCACTAACAAAGTGGAGGAGTTGTCATTTATGCAAACTGGGAAACACGTTATGTACAACGTGCTTCACTGAGCCACTGAATAAGTAGATGCCATGGTATCTGATTTAAATGCAATAGGGTTTGCAAGTACAAATTTTACAGTATAACTTGTTTATCATTATTAATCAACTGGATAATTCCTGTTATTTTTTACTGTAAAGCTATTTTTTCATGAGCACTTCAAAGAGAAAGATGAAATGTAATGCTATGATGTAGTGTAAGGGAGAAATAAACCCAAGGAATGTTCATCACTATTCAGATTGTGATTGAGGTCCTCAGAAAGTGATAGAGGCTGATTTAATTCAGGTTGGAGATCTGAAAACTATATCTTGTTCTGAAAAATTATAAATATATATAAATAAAATTAATAAAATAGGCTTTTTACCAAAAAAAATAATGTATAAACAATAATAAAAACATAGTAATCATATGGCACTATTGTATAATACAATACTATAAAATTATAATAAATAGTAACAAATAAATAAGTAGCAACTTATAAATAGAACTCAACTGATACCCTTCACAAAAGGGTCAAGTTGATTTTCAGCAGGGCAGTTTACTGTCCCTAAAAGGAGGAGTCTTTTAGCTACCTAAAATCCACTGTGGGAAGAGGATGTTGCCACCCACGTTTTGTGCTCTCCTCAAAGAGATGTACATCTGATGACTGGCATTTCTTAGATAAAACAGCATATGGTGAAATACTGACACCTTGAAAACAGTGATGAATTACTGGATAGACTATTGGAAAGAAGTGATGGGAGCTGTTTTCAGGCAGAAATAAAAAGTGGAAAGGGAGGTCTGAACATAAGCATTTTCTTTACGTGTGGGAATTTATGGTAGAATTTTCATTTCTCAGACCTTGATAATGTACTTCCCTTTGGAGAATGGCATTAGGAATTCACATGCATAATAGCTGACTCAGAATCACTATATCCTCAATACATTTTCATGCAAAGGCCACATCAGAAAATCTGCTGTAAAAAATGATATAAGAAAGATATCCTAAATCTGGGAAACTTCAAATTATATCCTCTTTAAGGGGGAAATTAATGAATTCTTATGTTTCTAACATAACATTAATTAAGTAATACAAACAAAAAGTTGTGTATGATTTTCCATAGTTAGATGTAAATTTAACTTTCTGCTTTCACTTTGAAAGTGAGTTTTCTACTTCTTCTTCCTGAAATATTGCTTTGCCAGTCAAGAACTGAAATTTTATTTCATTATAGGGCACTTATCTTTACATGTTTTTGTTGCCAGTGCTTACAGGAATTAGGAAAATTAAATAGTGTCTACTAAGAAGGAAGTTATTAAATGTATAAAATTAATGTGTTTTATCAGCTGACAAAACCTGACCCAAAAGTCACTTCAATGGGAACTCCAGTTGTGCAAATAACTTAATCTTCTCTCAGTGCTCCTTATTAATCAATGTAGATATCCCACTGCTCATCATATCAGCTGCTATGCCATTCTATGCTATGACTCTGCTTGTAAACAAAATGGGCTTGGGTCTACTCTTTGACCTTGAGAAAAATATACAATAGTATACAATTTGCTAAGAATGGCCTCAATTATACTCCCTGTTGGAAACAGTCTCTGGATGGTGGCTGAGAAATGTCTGGGAGAGCACTAATTGGCACAGTTTGGACACATGCCAGACTCCAACAGCTAATGTAAATGATTATGTGCAGTGCCAGAGACCAAGAAGAAGGCTGTTTACTTTATTAATGTCACTGCAACACCTGTGCCTCCTGACAGGCATCTGAATTCTTCTACATACTTCATTTGTGTGTATAGATTTTGATAATGAACCCCTACCTGTTCAGTAATGATTAACAGCATAAAGCCTCAGGGAAGATTTGCAACATAATATTTGGTGTACTATATCTGAAGGGTTATATGCTCCTATATGCTCCTAGGGTTATAGTGTTCTCTGGTAAGCAGAGGAAGTAACTCATTTTCATTTGATCCTCAGGCAGAGTGTTTTAAATGATAATTTAATCCTGATATTGCTTGAAATCATTTATCTCTTCTCTATGGTGAAGGTGGGTAAGATCACATATAGCTACATAGCTGTGTATCACTACCTCAGTACTGTGCTTGGAACATCCACAAACCTAACATTATCCACCAGTAAACCATGTTCCCAAGCACTACATTTAAGCATCTTTTAAGTACTTCTGGGGATAGTCACTCAACTACTTCCTTGGACTGCATCTTTCAATGCTTGATAACCCTTTCCACAAAGAAATTTTTCCTGGTATCCATTCCAAACCTTTGCCAATCAACTTGAAGCCATTTCCTCTCATCCTGGCAATCGTTACTTGGGAGATCAATGTCCTCTTTGCTACCACCTCTTTCAGGCAGTTGTAGACAGTGATAAGGCCCCTCCTCCCACTCCCCCCAGCATTCTTTTCTCCTAGCTAAATAATGCCATCTCCCTCAGCTGCTCCTCATTAGACTTGGGCTCCAGACTCTTCACCAGCTCCTTTGCCCTTTTCTGGACATGCTCCAACATCTCAATGTCTTTCTTGTTTCGAGGGATGCAAAACTGAACGCAGGATTTGAAGCGTGGCCTCACCAGTGCCAAGTACAGGGGGAAAATCACTGCCCTAGACCTGCTGACCACACTATTTTTGATACAAATGAGATGCCATTGGTCTTCTTGGCCACCTGGGTTATATTCAGCTGATCATGGAGCCCAAGTCCTTTTCCGCTAGCCAGCTTTCCAGCCACTCTGCCCCAAGCTCATAGGGGTTGTTGTGACCTAACTGCAGAACCTGGGTATGGGTAAGGGAACCCTTCTAGCAGCCTGTATAAGTTTGCTGTATGTGCAGCCTTGTTATATATATCCACCAATGGTATCTGTACTTTCTCTAAGAAAATGCAGAAACATTGGTGAGCCCAGTTCAGAGGCTGAGCTCAAATTAAAACCTGGCATATATTAAACACCTATTTAGAAGTGGGGTTTTTTGTAATAAACAATTACACCGCCATTTGCACTGTTCATGTGGTGAAGAGATAGAAGCCAGTTTCAAGCATTCTGATAGTGTTTCCTTTTTTCAGATAGAGATATAAATACAAGTTGAATAAGCTAGCATGCTAGGCCTACACATATCTGTATAATTACAGTCAGGTATAAAGGAAAGGGAATCAGAATAATAACAAGATATAGATTTCATCTGCTTTTGACCAGTAAGACTAGACAACAGGTGAAAGATGCACAAGATTGAAGGGCATCTTCATAAAGATTTTTGGGGAATGATGTAGGTCTCAACATTTTAGAGCTCGTTAGTTTTCAACAAGAGATCAAGGGCAGTACGGAGTTCTTAAAGAAATCCTTGGAAAAAGGCATTACAATACCTTTAGCTCATCTATAATTAAAAAAGAAATAATAAAAGAAAACTTAAATAGAAGAGAAATTTTTGTACAACTGCTAAAAATAGGTGAAAAAGTAGTTGACCCATGAATTTTCTCACCTCCATAGTAGTCAAGCTGCAATGGACACTGAGAAAACAACTTTGCTGTATTTAAAGACAGTGCTTAATCTTTTTCCTTCAGCAAAAACCATGGGCAAGAGATGTTTCAAGAAGACAGAAGTTCTTCAAAGATTGCATAGTGTCAACTGATCAATGCCATGATATAAATTCCAAGCCTTTATGTCAGTTGCTAAAAAATACTTCCTGCAGTGTTGTTAAATAGTCTCTGTGAAGTACAATTATGACTTACAGAGAAGACCTTAATGGCTGCATGCTTCATTGCACATAGAACCATTGCATGGGCTCCCGCCTTTCAGTCAGTACTGCTATCTGAAATCTCACTACGCACAAGGTGGTAGGAAAAACAAGATTTGATCTAATGCTAATAAGGACTCCCAAGCTTTGTCTTAGTTGAGAGAGATTCTTTTCTCCTTTAATAAAAAGCTACTTTTGCAGGACATAAATTTCATTGTCCATTCATGGAAATGTTTACTTTTGTTCCAGAAAAGACCTCTGAAGAGGTGAAGGGAGACTGGAGATAATCTGAAATATTGTGTAAATAATGATTTTGAACAACTCAATATTTGGGTGCTGGTCTAGGTACACATTTGAAACCACTTATGCATAGAGATTGGTTTCTTAGTACTCTGAATGCAAGGAGCATAAGAACTAAAAATCATAGAAACACAGGAGATTAATTATTCAGATTCTGAAGTGTGCATAAGTATTGTACCTCTCTGAATATTTGCAGTTTACCTTGCAATCTAATGACTCTCAGCCTGCAGACACTGAACTCTTCTCTCTGGTGTCCAGTGAAAGACCCAAGTGAGGGGCCTGAAGTTGTGGCGGGGAGGTTTAGCTTGGATGTTATGAAAAGGTTCTTTGCTCAGAGGGTGTTTGGGCACTGGAACAGGCTCCCCAGGGAAGTGGTCACAGCACCAGCAGCCTGCCAGAGCTCAAGAAGCGTTTGGACAATGCTTTCAGGGACACGGTGTGACTCTTGGGGGTGGTGCTGCGCAGGGCAGGAGTTGGACTGGATGATGCTTGCGGGTCCCTTCCAACTCAGCATGTTCTGTGATTCTGTGATTCACCAATGTACTTAACAGCACTTTCACATCAGGGATTAAATATATATATATATATTCCTGTGCCATATGAAGTACAACATATGTACACTGAATGGTATTAATGTTTTTCCATATTACCAAGATTCATGTAATATAATTTCAGGCATCAAAAATTAGATTTTTAGTGCAAGCCTCCAAATGCAATGGAGGGAAGGCAATACATGTAAAAACTGATTTACTCCATCTTAATATAGATACAGACAGATGGTATCTGTCTCTCTGTTGACTACAGCTGAAGGCTACCTTAAACTGTGCACCTATATGACTAAGTGCTGTATTAGGCCATGTTCCAATCACAGATCTTGATTCATTTTGACTAGAAAGTGGCTAATAAGTCATGTTCAAGCTTGGTGAAATTAATCTAGCTTTAAAGTACACAAACACTGTATCACAGGAGAAGTTTTGGGGAGAAGTTTTTATTTTTGTAAAGGCTTTGAAACACATCAGGTCAGAGTCTTTGCTGGTGTAAATCAGTGGAATTGAATTCACTGCCAGCCTCACTATTTACACCTGCTGAATCTCTATCCCATAGACTTTACTAATGTGACATCTTTATGTATATGCACGGTAATTGCAGCTAGAGCACAATTCTGGAAAGTCTTCTATGCATGACATTGCCAATGAACCCAAACTCATCTCTGTATGAATAAGGCTTCCCGTATGTGAGGCTTAATTACTATTCTAACTAATCTATTTATTTTTAATTAATGCATAATTTTTGTAAGGACAAATAATATTGGGAACAAGCATGTTGCCATTTGTTTTCACAGCTGATTTTTCTCCAGATAGCAATCAAAATACATTTGTATGGAAATGGAAAAAAATTATATAGCTTAATACTTTCTAGGTACAGCTGGTCATGCCGAGATATTAATATATCTTATTGAAGCTGCTACACCAGGGTTAATCTGATAAAGCTCTCAAGATGAGCATGCTGTTTATCCTGTTGACACAAAGCATTAAGTCTGTCACTGCATCCTGCTCTTGCCAGCTTCATGGGAGCTATTGTTGAGGCTCAGAGTAGCAGAAAGGAAGACATCACTAAAGGACCAAGCTGTACTAGTCAGCCAAGCAAGAGACTAACCTAAAGAAAGCAAACTAAGTAAAGATAATGTGCTAATCAGAAGGAGGAGTTTGCATTCCCTGAAGAAAAAAGTCAGGAACTGATCTTCCCCCCTTCCTCCTTTCATAAGGGTTGTGGCTGTAAATGCTAGCACAAACATAAGCATAATTTGAAACTGTAAGAAGAATTGATTAAATGAGAAGTGGTGCTAAATAGTGCCCATGATTATTCATAGACTATCTAGTGATCTTGAGAACACAACAATTTGGCAAGTATTTAGCTGATATTTGTTACTGTATGATGCTTAAACCTCATCTTTGAGTCCCATGGAAAAAAATCATTAACACTGAAAGATGACTGTTCTGGAAAGACTCAAAGAAAAGAGATATTTATTTCTGACTCTTTATTACCACTTTTCACAAATTTACATTTAATATTTTCACAGAATTAGCTAAAGTTTAACTAAGCATAACTTCGTTAAACTTCAGGGTTCATATAAGTTCTTAAATTTGTGCTTTATGAATAATGATCAGACACAACATTTGGATGGTATGACCATATTCCCATGTGAAGCCTGTGGGAATTTTTTTCCTATTGGCTTCAGTGTTGAAGGATCCAGCATAAAGAGTTCATGATAAATTCCTAACAGTGATGCTGCATTTCTAGGTCTTGAACCTGTCTTAGAGAATGACTGATTATCCGTGTTCAAAGTAAAGCAAAAAAATTCTTTCTTAAATATTTCTTGTAACTTAATAATAATCCCTAATCTTTTCCAATTAATATAAATTTATGAACATCAACTTGAATATATATATTTTCACCAACAGCATAAAGAAGGTATAAAATAACTTTGGATAGAGGTAAAAAAAGTATTAATTGAGTGGAAAAAATGAGCTGTAAAGCAACTAACTTCTGTCATAGGGAAGGCCACTGAGTGGCACAATGTCTATGCAATGTCACAGAATTAAATAATGACCAACTAAGGTTGTGTGTAATGTCTAATGCTCTGGACTTGGGACAACTCTCTGCTTTGTTCCCATGAGATTAACAGACATAGTAATTATATTTCAGTATGATGCACAATGGAGTAAGAGCCTGACCCTTTTTTTTGTGCTGTCACATTTTCAGTGTCTCTTCTGGATAAATCAAGGCTTAGCCTCTCACGTAGTACAAAATTATAATGTCTTGTATGTCTGTGCAAGCATGTTATGTGGTCTTCTATCAAATGTCACTGTAGGTATTTTTATGATTTATGCAAACTGCCATTTGCTTTTATTCTCATTAGGATTTTCCTTCCATGGTAGATTTGGGAAGAAATTTACAAAATTTAATTATATGGAGTATAAAATAGTTCTTCCTGTAAGCAAATTGAAAAACCTTTTCTGTCAGCTTCACTGGATGTAATACAATGGAAAGGTTGTTGCCAGAACATATCTTATCTACAACATGCATTGTTTTGTTTATTCTGCCAAGTCCTTTGTCTAAGCTAATCATGAAGTCTTTTCTGTCTCTATCATGCTTCAATCTCTTAGTGCATCTTGACATTGTTTCATTACTGTAGACAGTCATCATCACTGTATACAATGAACTTGAATTTGTAGTTTAGGTAATGATTAAGTAGTCCATGTGGTTGCACAACATCTAGGGGCTGCTGCCAGTCACAAGTGGAACTTGCCCATGGGCTGAATTCTTTCTCCAACTGGTGGGGGTGTGGAGGGAATAAATTATAGAAAGCTCACATTTAGGCCAAATTGCTGTTCTGGTCATTTGGGGCTGAAGTGCAGAACAACGTGCCATGCAATGAGTCTCTCTCTAACAGGAAGAGGCAGAAATCAATAAAGATTTTTCAGATGTTTTATGTTCAGTGGACAGATGTTTCTTTGGAGATCTCAGTCACAACTATCCATTGACTAGAAAGCAAACTAGTGCATTAACTCAAAATCAAGTCTGCAGCAGCAATGGAGATGTAGGTCAGTGGATGCATTAGATGAGTGAAATCCCATGTCATGCTTCATTCTTCTCATTCTTGTTGTGATATCTTCCTGAAGGTTAAGTTTCCTCATCATCACCTACTGAAGCCTATGCAATACCACTACATAGTGCAAGAAAAGGTATTACTAAGAATAAATTAAATTTCTGTGGTGCCTAGACTCTGCTAATGATCAAGGTTCATCACATAAACCACTGGACAATTAAAATCCACAAACAAATTATCTTACAGTGACATTAAATTAAAATTAGGTAAAATACAAATACCAAGTCATTTTATTCTGTTAGATAACCTGCAGTTACAAATAAAGGTGAGCTATCTAATTAAACAGAGGTTTTATTCAGTTTTAAAAGTTGGGAAAGAAAGGATGAAGTTGAATAAACATTTTAATTCTGCAAATACAAGGCTGATAACTAGGACATGCAGTTTGCTTTTTATTTTGTCTTGTAGATGGCTTTGTTCCTCTCCATTGACTTTGAAGGGACCATGAATGATCCAGTGTTAGACAGAAAATCTGAGAATAAAATTTCAGGAAAAAACCACATTTTTTCATCTTTTTTTCAACATTTTCCTTAAAATGTATTGTCTGATTGAAACATATAAATATTCAAAATAAAAACCAAATTTTCTGCTGGAGAACAACCACATTGCTCCATGCATATAGGCAGAAGATCTGGTAGCCAGAGTGACCCCCCTGACCATTTTGTAATTTTGAGCTTCATGTGTTGTTTTCCTCACAACCAGCCAAATCCTTGAGCCATACTTGTTATAATGATTTGCATGACAGCAGTGTCCAGGAGCCTCAAATTAGATCTAGGATCGATTGCGAAGGGCAGTATATAAGATAATAAAAAACAACCCTTAGGTCCTTGTATATCAATTTAAGTTGGACATTTGAAATTAATGAGGCCAAGAGAAAATGGGAAACAAATAAAGAACTATTTCAGGCACAAATTACTCCCATCTCACTTTAGGTGTTTAATTAGGATAGCATCTTTATTTACGTTTCTTTTCCTAGAGGTACCTTTATACTCCAGGAGAGAAGGAGAAAGAGAGAGCAGGAGGGAATGGGGGGAAGGAGAGAGGAATTCAACAGGGATGAGTGATCCCATTCAAGAATGAGGGAACAGTTCCTTCCTTAGGATGCCTTTTCCTGCTTTTTAGCATGCCTGCTACTTTATCTTTTGGACGAGTACCTATTTACAGCAATGATAATAGTAATCCCTGCCCAACCACACACCTGAATTTCTTTTATGTGAAAGAACCAGGTATCTGATAGTGAAAATTTGTTCTGGTTTCTTCTGATCCATGGATATCTAACCAGGCAGGGTTCACACCCAGAGGTGATGGGTGATATGGCAAGGTGGAAAAGAAGCAAGGTGAAATGAATTAGTACCTACGCTCCATGTGAATAAAAATAGATTTTATGTTTTCCTCTAAGTTTTTATAAAGCACTGGGTGTACTATCTGCACCACAACTAATACCGACTTAATGAACCTGAAGATGCATTTCTTTTCCCCATTGTTGCCTTGTAACCCCAAAATTTCTTCATTTAAGAGCGGAACATATAGAAATGAAAAAAAAAAAGAGGGAACACATGTAATGTATGAATGAACTCTGTATATCTTAGTGAAGTGAAGATGTAAAGATGCATTATTACTGGTGGTAACCCCAAAATAAAAAAGCACCTCCTCCTTCAAAAAATTAGGATATGCCTGGTTAGCTCTTTTGAAAATGTTAACATTAGAACATTTTGTAAAGATACAAAAGTCAATGGAGATCATGTACCCTAGATCACAAAATTGGCAGCAAATAGTACAGTAGAAACAGAACATTTATAATTTAACAATTTGAAAAATAACAGGAAGACTGAATTTTGTCTGTAAATTGTTCTTTTTATGCGATGTTAAGGAACTAAGTGTTTACTCTGTAAGCAAGTAAAGTTGTACCTCAGCCACTTGATTTTGGTTCAGATTTTGTGAGCTAAAACAAAGAAATGGAAGGGAGGGAGATTAAAGGTAAAACAAAGTCCATTTGTCTGTAAATTATTAAATACGGATGGGGAGCTCCTGCACCAAAACAGATGGCCTGCAACTGCAAAAAATTAGCCTATAGACAGTCATAACTGAATTCAATTAAATGGGAATTTAGATATTAATTAGGATTTAAAAGCAATATCATAAGCAGAAAAAATTGCATATTTCTGGAGCATAGGGAAGTCTGATTACAGGGGAGGTTCTTTTGACATTTGCATTGGAATTTCACATACTTCACACATGAAGGTCTACAGTAGAGAGTATCATATTTTGGGTATGCTTTGCATGGAGGTCCGTTCCAATCTACTACCTCAGAGTGGGAATTGGCCTAAGAGGTGAAATAACAAAGATTTTTCTTTTGCCTAGGTACTACCTAATTTTTCAAATGTATTTTGAAGGTTATTTTGAATGCATTGGTAAATATTCTAAAATACAAATGTATTTCCAAAAATGGATTTTTTTCTGTCCAAAAAGAGTTGCCTCTCTGAACAGAAGGGCTATTGCTATCACATCTATTACATTTTAAGAGTACTTCCTTTCTGCAAAGAACGTGGAAGTCTGATTGAAAAAACCTCTATGAAGACTATAGAGACTTAGACTAGGGTCAAGAACAAGCAGTTGTCATTGTGTAGATTAACTTGGAAATGGGAAATAATTTTTACAAGAGCAGAAATGTAAGACCAAATTCCAAAGCGGAAGATACATTTTGCATTTGTAAATTTCCTGTAGTTATTTAAGTTGAATTAACACTTCTTTACTTAACTTCACACTACCATTTCGTACTAGAAGTTGTAACCCTAGGATGCTGTAATATATTATTACTGCTCACAGCTGTCCATAAGCTTTGTATTGAGTTTGTGACTCCTCAGTTGAGCCTTGCCAGGTCTGTTCTCTCTGAGCTTTGTTTTACTGGACTTAGCTGTAAACAATCTAATCAACCAAGTGTCTACATCTAACCTGGTTTGGTTGGTTTTTTTTGTTTCTGGTGTTTTTTTTAAATCCTTGTGTGGTGACCAATATAGTTTTGTGTATTAGACATTTTACATATTTTTAGCAACCCAAGTGAAAAGTTTTTATTGCCCTTTTATGTAAACAGATTGGAGCAAAAGAATGATACTAAAGCTGAATACCTGCTTCCATTTCTTAAGCCTTTCACACTCCTGCTCTTGGTCCTTAATATAGAGAGAATACAGAGGTCTTTCCCAGAGTGACTTGTGAAAACTCTCTCTATTTCTTCTGAGCAAAACTAAATTTATATGATTATTTAACTAAGTGTATTCTTAATCAAGCCATGTTTTGTGATACTCAAACAAAATATTTGTAACTGATTTTACTTGTTTTACAGGCCCCAAATAGGCCCACTCTATCCACATCCTATTTTTATTTCCAATTTTTTGCATTTGTTTCAAAAATCTGTTGGAGAAGCAAGTGTCACTGTGGAGTTTGCAGTAGGCAAAGTAGGGAAACATGCTTTGACCTGGATTTGTATAAAAGCTAAGCCAGGAAAAAAAGTGTTGTCTTTGCTGAGTTTGAGTGACCTATGAAAGGCACTAGTGAAAAGAGGGAGAATCCTTCTTTAAATGTATATATGCGTGTGTGTGTGTGTATTTATATATATAAAGAAAAATTTGAAGATGGAATAAAAAACAAATGTCTGGGAACATGAGTTTGGCCATATTTTTTACCAATATGGGACAAAAAAAGACCATATTTTTACATTCTACATAAGGCTTTCCTCAAATTATATCGCTTACCAAGATATGTTACTCTGCAGCAGTCCTAGCGCAGTTATCAGAAGCTGCTGCCCACACACATTTATTTGTTTGAGCTAGTGTTTCTCTGTACACTAGCCATAAAGTAGAAAAATTTGTATGTATTTTTTCATCAGCAAGTATGGCAGTCAATAGAATATCAATATATAATTTCTCTAAAACATATTTTATTTATGATTTACAGATAATAAAAGCCTGTGAAAATTCAAATAGGAAGAAAGTAAGAAAAAAAATGCATCTATGGAAAAGAGGAATGTCTTTTAAGATCATATTCAATGTGACATATTGTGCATACATAGGTCCCTGTTCTTAATATCTCCTAAATGCCAAATAAGAAGAGTAACATTATCTTTCTATTTTTTTGTGGCTTTTTTTACTACTTCTCTGTAGGACATCTCTTTTAGAATACTTAGCAATGAACTTTCTTGAACACTGGTTCTGTGATAATTGCTTTCAAAAAAAGATTTAAAATGGTTATCACCTTGGAAATTGCAATTTAGATATGCTTATACATTTTTTAAAAATCACGTATTTCTTCTTCATTTTTACTGTCATTTGTTTTGGCCACACTCTTTTTAAAATTACCTTTAATTTGCTTTAAATTGCATTCTAACCTGAACAGTCTGAGCCCATTTGAATTCATTTCTATATTCCTTTGAAATGGGACTATTTCCTTTCAGAAAATATCTTAATACATTTAAAGACCTTGTTTGAATACAGTAATTTTGATCATAGAAAGATGTAATATGAATGGGAAAATAAATGGACCATGAAATTCTATGGTGGGGGAAAGGGGGGAAAATGACATTAGTATTTTTCTTTAAAAATAAGAAAAAGTATAAATTGTTAGTATTTCTTGCCATCTCAGGAAATTTATACTATTTTTATATACAAAAGGCCAACATTTAGTTTTTAATTAGTGCCTGGACAGTTTTATGGCCCAGGTTGAAAAATTAATGCATTGAAATGTTAATATATTGCGGCTGTAGTACACAGATAGATGGTGTTTTCTTAAAGCTAAAGCTGTTGTAAGAGGTTGACTTAGAAGTAGGGAATTATGAGGCTATGAAAACTTTCAGATATATTCGCTTGTATTCTCTGATTTTAAGTTTATATTCATATATGTAGAAAATTCAATTTAAAAAATCTATCAGCAAGTAAATAGCTAAAATATTTAAGTAATAGTCAGTGCATCCTGCCACCTGAATTTAAAAGGTCATGCATAAAGAAATATGAGCTTGGAACTGTAGATTACCCTGAGTAATTACAAGAAAGGAATGAAGACCACCAAATTACAAACAGATAAACCAAACAAAGTGTGGTGGCCGGTTAGCCTGTGGTACAAGGTACAGAGAGTTCTCGGTAAGACAGTCCCTAGTACCAGAGACTTATGTCCGGTCAGGGTGAGAAAAGAAGCCTCTCCCTGAATACTTTGTTCTGATATGTTAATCTACTCCACTTCTGCTTCCCTGGTTGGCCGCTGGCCGCCCAGCCCCCTTGATATTTTATATGTTCCACTCCATAGAAAGAGCTCCCCTCCAAGTTCCCCCCATTGGCTTTTGCCCCTCGCAACTCCCCCAGGGCTCCCCCACTGGTTCCCATTCCCTAGTCCTGCCTTTGCACTGCCTCCGTACTTAAACCTAGACCCTCCATTGTTCTCGTCTTTGCCTGTGGAATTCTTCCCAGTGTGGAAGCAATAAACTGCTCCTGTGGAAGTCCACGCAAAGAGCCTTACTGCCTCTTTTGCCTGGACCCGCGTTACTGAAGCTATCCGTGCGTTTGTGCATGCACGCGTGTGTGAGTGTATGTAGCTGATCCTGCTGAGCAGCTTTGCTTTGGAAACGCCTTTTAGAGATCACAACGCCTCGCACTCCAGCACAGAAGCTGCAGAGCTCGAGACAGCCATAACAAAGGACTCAAGAAAGTTGGTTAGCCTTTTATGATCTCCGTTACTTGGATGCAGTGCTGGCTATGTTACATTAATTACATCTTTTGCCAGTCTGATGTTACTTAGTGTTATTTGAAGCTGAAAGACATGGACAGAGTAACACCATCAGTTAGCACTAGAAGCAGTACCTTAATGCTGCCAATCTACACTACTATTTTTTTACACAATTTCCAACTTATGTCAAGAACACCAGGAAACTGTTGTTTTTATTCATAAGTTAAACATCTCTCAACACAAAGGACCATATTCCCAATGAACTCTGGTAAAAATTTTTCAAATAAAGCCTGAATAGCACAATATTATATGGACAATATGAGAAAGTATAGACATACAAATGATAGGGAGGTTGTCATGAGATGGAAGCTGCAGAATGCAATGACAGTCTCCACATGAGAACTCCACACGAGTTCTCTAATCAGATGCTGAAATAAGCCCCCTCCTCACAGACATCATTGCATGACTTACTACACTCAGAGCACCATTCCTCATTTAAAGGGGTGCCTGCATTCTGCTCCTACTTCCCTCAAGAAGGTTTCTCCTTTTATCTCCTTTGTGTCAATCTCCCTTTCCTTATGGTCCTCCAGTGCACTGGGAGAAGAGTGGCAAGCAAGGTACAAGAGATTTAGCCCAGCAGACTCAGTCTATTTTTTTATTCCTGTTCTAAGGAAATTTCACCCAAGAACCTGTGGCTTGAATACACAGGTATAGTGTAAAGTCAAGTGGCAAGTAGGGTGAAAAGGAAGGAGAGGAGCTACATGATTGCGAGGAGGTGTGGGAGATGGGACGCTCTGCAGGGCATCGATAGAAATTTAGGAGGCCTCAGGACAAGATGAAATTTCAGGAGTTCGTTTCTTGATCCCCAGTCTCAAACTGATTGAACCCTTTGTTCACATTTGGGAAATGATTATGTTTTGGATGATTTCAAGAATGAAGAAGTTTAATTGAATGGCCTGAGAGGGCAAGCAGAAGTGTTTCTTGCTTGCATAAAGTTTTTCTGCCTGTTTCATGAAAAGAGCAAAGAAGCTTCAGACCCATCAGGCTGAAAACAGAGGAGTAAGACTAAGCAACACAATGGAGCTCAGTTCTCATGGTTTTGGGGCTATTAACTGATATTGCCATGTGGGAATGGAGCAGAAATAGGCAGCTTGTAATGGTGCATTTTGATGCCTGGATATAAGCCTCAGCAGAGTTTGTGCTCTGAGATTAACTCCTAGGTTTCCAACTGCTGGCCATTGATGCTTTAATCAGACAGCTGTAGTGGGCTAGAACACTGAATCCATGGTTTTTTAGCCGTAAATAAATTACCTGGGCTTTATTCAAAAATTATCAGCTGCAAGAAGTGAAAATATTAAACAGGATTTCATCTTTGTTTTAGGTTGTTTTTTTGTTTTGTTGTTTTGGTTTTTTGCCAGAAGGATAACAGTTCATTTTCCTAACCAAGCCAGAATGGATTCAACTAAAATCCCCAATTAATTTCAAAAGGGAGATTAAGACCTTTGTACTCTGTGGTTTTATAACAGAATCAGAAGCACTATGAAGCAAATTGTTTTGTTAAGTTGCCATAGGTTTTTCAGTAAGAGGCTTGGTAGAAGTCTGAGGCTTAAAGGTTCTGGAAGGATCAGAAAGAAGAAAAAATTGGTAATTGGTTTTATTCTTCATTTTTAGGAAGTTTATTTTTAAATTAGTATTTTTTATATTTCTGCTCTATTGCTAATATAGCTATCATTATCAATAATAGAATATCCCATGTCTGTAACATATATCTGTAATTTAAAAACAAGTTTGTACCAACTGCATTATAATGAATTTTAAAAATTGATTTTATACAGTAGAATTTTGTAAAAACAAGTTAACAAAATAGAAGTCGTGTGTTATAATTATTATTATTATTGAAAAATTGCCATATTTTGGCATAAATATATTTACATTTTCTCAAAAAAAAATCAATGGTACATTTTTTGGTCAAATGGAAAAAATAGAAAGTTTGGGTTTGGGGTTTTTATTGGTTTTTATTTTTTGGGGGTTCTTAATGTTGTTTGTCTAGTTATACTACTCCTTTTAATGTCATTCTGTCTTATATTTACATGAAGATGAATGCCATCACTTAAAATGGTGTATTGCTGACACAGGTGTTACTTAAGGGTCTACTGACAGTATCTTGAAAACTTGTCTGTTTTCAATGACTGCCAGAACAAGGCAAGTCTTGCAGGTCTGGGACAGATTGTGTTTCAGAGAGAATACAATAGCTCAGGCTGTCCTGAAAGAGAGATCAATTGTCAGCTACAGCTCCCACTCCCCACGTGGGCACCAGGGGACATGCATTTCATGTGAAAATGGGAAGTTCTTGAGTACAGTTGAGATGTATCTTTTTATCCCATAGTCAGATGAAAAGATTTTTCTTCCAAGGTGAAGTGCATTATTTTGGCACAAAAGTTTTCTGTTTCACAGAACTTGCTTTTAGGCAGTTGTCACAGACATGAGATGTCAAAACAACAGAATGTTGATGGGTTTGCAACGTCAGAGACAAAGGTCCTGGAATTTTGCATGAGCTTATGATGCTTCAAAGGTAAATGAACTTGCCTTCCTTATGGGTATCATATTTTACTTTGTGCATCCAAAGTGCTTCACAAAGATGGGTAGTAGCCAGGGCAGGGCTTCATGAAAGGTTTTGACAGTTTTCTCTGCTCAACTTTACATCTGAAGTATAGATAAGTTTTCCTTCAAGTATCTGATCTGTATGCTGTGCCCATTTTTTCAGTTTATTTTCTGAGTGAAACAGTTTTGCAAAATTTATGTGGACAGGAGTACTATTCGTAATGTATAATCTGCTTGAATTCCCATGAAAACTGTTCTTCCATGAATGATGAGCTATGCAGAGAGAAAAGCATGCACCCCATTGTTTTGGAAAAAGAGCTAATTTCAGCTGTTTGCTATCTTGTGGTTTGAATTGCATCGTTGTTTTTCTTTACAGTGCTTTGAAACATCAACCCAAGCAATGCTCCTGTGGAGAGAAGTAGAATAAAATTATATGGGCCAAAGCCTCTGAATTTTCAGTCTACTGTAGCATATTGTGTAGCTATGTTTACGGGTAGATGCCAGTTTGTATTCTCTTTGATGCAAATTTTAAAAGCCATTGATTGAATGCGTACAGTATGCTTTCTTTTTATTTGATTCTATCATATAGTTTAAACGTTCAGTATAAATATTTGTGTGAAAAAATAAGCCTAAAACAAAGTTAAGCATTCAAAGGTAATTATCAAAAAAAGTTGATTAGTGAAACCAAAAGAAAACTAATTTCTTCATATTGTGCCCATACTGACAAAGTTTACTGAGTGAATCAAGAATTCAGGACAGATCCAAACACCAATCTGACACTGGTAATACAGTGATGAAATTTAGACACATGGTCATGTTGGTATTCACAGAATGAGTTGTCCAAAATACTCTCTACTAGTGAACTAATTCTACCTAGAAATATAGGAATGTGCAAGAAAACTGAAAGGGAAAAACACCTGCAGAATCTAATAGGCAGAAGATTTGGAAGATTCTTTGAAGAGAAGTCAGAGATTTTTTCTATTTGGTAAGGTGAAGAGAGGAGAAGAGAAAATAACTCTCTAGGTTATTTTTAATAGACAGTTGTAGGAGATTTTATTACTTTGACTGCTCTTATACTCCATGTGTAAAAGGACTATAGTAGTTGCTGTACAATAGTATTCATTTTAAAAAAACACTTGTCAGAGCTTGTGACGACTTGATATTTAGCTGAGTGTAAATTGGCTTCATGGTCAGTGATGGAGCTCACAATCAGTTTACACCAGGCAGTAAGTTCTTAACTGGGTTATCCTAAAGAGTCCTATATGGCTGTGGGCTGAGGGGTGAGGACTGTGCTCTGGGTAGTAATAAAGCTTCCTGAGAGATTTTTGGTGACTGTCTTTTCCCTTGAGCAGTCAAGAATGGAGAAAATCCTTGGCATCATGTAAGTGGGGCAACTGAAATTTGCCAGAAGCCTGTATCATCAGAATGACCCATTATTTTTTAAACATGATGGCATAAGAACAAGGTAAAAGAGAAATACAATATAAAACAGTGAAGTGAACATGCACAAAATCTGATTAACTCCCCCTTCTGGAGAATTTACGGAATGAGAAACAGGTGAACGGAGTCTCCCAAAAGGACAGGGAAAAAAAAACCAAACAGAAAACCACTGAAATATTAGGTGACTGGCTACAAGAAAGCATGGTATTCTAGAATATTACAAAAAAATGACATGATCTGTAGATATGGGATTATGGAGTCTGCAAAGCCCTGAGTGAGATAAATGGGGAAGTTCATTGCTCTCAGAGATATAATTTCAAATTTTCTTCATCTCAGGAAGACATTTGGTTACACTCTGCTACCTTCCATTGGTTACAGACACTGCTCATGCTTTCAAGGTTATAGCAAGGAAGGTTGGAAATAAATCTGTGTTTTATTTTTGGTTTTAATGAATACTGAGGTGCTAGAGTCCCTGTTGGCTGTGAGAAGTACTTTCTATGCAAAAAATATAGCCATGGAATAAAGTGGCCCCTGGATTAATTTATTGCCCCACACATTTTTTCATCTCCCTATTCTCCATTTCAGACCCACTACAAGTTGAAAGATGACTTCTGAGGGATTTTCAGTAAAGTCTCACTACCATTAACAAGTAGCAACATCTAAGTAAAATAATGAAAAGTACATGCAAAATTAATTGAAGTTGTAAGCTTGGCTGTATGATTCTGAGTGTGCAGATTTTTATTGATTCAAATGATGACATTCTCCTAAAGGTTATTAGGTTCATCCCTTTTACTTTCCAAGGTGATGCAAATGGAAAGAATCAGCCTGCATGTCACCATCCCACAGTATGCTCTCATATATAGGCTAGGGACCAGCTGGTTTCAGTAGTACAGGATCCCTCCTCTTCATCTGAAGTATCAGCAGACTGATATAACACTATTTACTGCTAAGTTCAAAACCAAGGACTTCTACATTACTGGACACTTGTGAAGGACACAAATAAATCAAAGAACATATGAAGTGAGAAGAGAGATAAGAGTAATAAATAAGATTAAACACAAAATAAAATTAAAATATCTGCAGTGAGATAATTTTTACAGGGTGTAGCTAAATTTTTCTCATCTTGTTAATAATTGCATGGGTTTGATCATACAAAGGTATTCTTGTAACTGTTTCTGTGATGGTACTGGATTAATTTAAAAAACCCCAACAGTTTAGAAGTTGTGGATTCTAAAATATGTACATTTTTCCCTTAGTCACCAAGATAGTTGGAAGTAAGTGAACTAAATTCTTGCAAAAAAAAGAAAACAAGATGCTCTTTACTTTTACACCAATATTACAGATCTGAAGGATATGTAAAGTGCATATATATACATTTATATATATTTCTGATGTTGTTCAGAGATTGCATATTTTTTGGGGTTTGTCCAGTTTCAAATTGTAGCAGAATGCAATGGTTTTGTTTCTAAGTTATGCTATTATAAATTGAGAATACCATTCTAAGGAAAAAAAAAGCCCAAGACATAAGAGCTTTTACATAAAAGAGAGGGCACCATCACAGATCGCAGAAACAGTTATATATATATACTTCACAGTTATAACTGGTGATATTGTTTCAGACTACAAGATTATCAGTTGCATAAGAATGACATATTTAAGATAAATAAGTATCTATATCAGGTAACGTCAGTAGAGTCGTAATTTTGTTTTATGTCTGTAAATTCCAAGCCCATATGCTTTATAGGATGTTCCAGGGACAAACTGACTCCCATATATTTGGAGTATATTGTTCTGGCTTATTCCTAGGGTAGTTAGGTATACACTACCATTACACAAATCTTCTTTCTTTGCTAAAAAGAAAAAAAAAAAAAAATACTTTGAAAAGAGAACTCTATATTACCTTAGAAAAGAATGAATATGAGATGAAATTAAGATCTCAAAAGACCTCAGGCAGAAACTTAATGTCATAAACACTTCTTTTTGCTCCTATATTAAGTTTTATTATTGTCTTTAGCCTGGTTTTCAAAATCTTATGAGAGGTGGTTTTGGTCAAATGTTGAACACAGTTGGAGTCCTTTCCAGCAATTTCCTTTAAAGAAGAGAACCTATCAAACAGCTGCAATTTTTCAGTTTTTGAATACAGACTTTCATGTCCTTTAGTGTACTGCTGCTTTAATGTCACTGTCAGTATTTAAGGAATGAGGCTTATTAAATGTCTGCCTGAGTCAGTCAGAATCATTCTGGACAAACGAATGAAATTTCTAATACAAGAAGCAAGACTAGAAGGACATTGCTGTACCTTCTGCTTAGCTAGAGCAAAAAACTTCCTTCCTAATACAATAAAATATGTCTGTTTTGATTCAGAAATTGATAGTCTGTGTAAAATTATGCTGTACATTGATTTTATGATGCTTTACTTAGAATGAATTGTGTTATCAAAAATGTATAGTCAGCCAGTCTCCTGAATATTCTACCAGGTGCGTTTATTTCTAATTCTTTTGCCAGTCAATGACATGTGCATGGTACATACCAATTATCTTACTTTCCTTACACACTAAGGCATTATTATTTCACAGTTTTTGAGCTTGTCAGTGCAACTTGATTACTTCTAATTTTCCTTTTATAGGACAGACTCTAGAGTAGTTTCTTTTTAAAGTTTAGAAGTACTAAATTAATGCTATGCCCTTGTCAGAGACTGGAAAAGGTGATCTGTTTTGAGACATCTTGAGGGCTTGAAATGTGTGGTAGGGGGGTGGGTCGGGACATGCTCTGGTGAGGTGGTGCCCTGCTCCCCCCATACCCCTCAGCTCCATAGTGTCTGTCAATCATGGCACAATGTAGGCAGCCCCCCAGTGTCACCTAATCCGGCCTAAGTGGCCAAAAGAACAGAAGTCCCACCTGGGAGGAAGGTCCAGGATGGGTCAAAAAGGTTTAAGAAGGTTCACCATGAGGCAACTCCTTTTTCCTTTAACCCTGCCTTCATCCTGGAGTTTTACGTCGCTGGAACCCAGGAGTTGGTAGCTATATGTCCGTTTCTCTTGATCTTTCCTGTCTTTCTGTTTTTCTCCCTTTCTTCTTCTTCTTCTAACTCTCTTCTCACGGAATGTAATATTGAATGGATTATAAGGCTTCCTATGTTCAGTGGACCAAGTCTGCTGTGATAAGTGATGTTATGTTGTATTTATTCTTTTGCCAATGTTCCTTAGTTTTCTATAGTTTGCCAGTAAACTTTTGTGAGTTTTTTACCTCTTGAAAATATGTGGTTGGGATCTTCTCCTCTCCATCTACCCAGACAAAAGAACTTTGGTTTGGCCCTAAGTTTGAGTGACCAGGGTGCAACAGCTGTTCTACTCCAGCCTTTGTGTTTCCTTTAAAAGTCTGCACCATTTGTAAGAGTTCTTTCCTTGGAGAACTGTAAATTGCAGTGGTCCTCATTAGATGGCCCCAGAGTCAAATGGCTCTGGTAACATGACTGTCACTCACCATACTTCACAGGACACATGCCAACATACGGTTTTCTATAAAAATATGAAGCACTCCTGAGCCGGAAGAGACACTAGCAGGCAGTATGTCTATTTTATAATGCATAATGTTTTAGAGAGCAAAAATTGCAAGTCTGCATATATGGAGAGCTATGAAATGTTCTCTAAACAGCAGAAAACAGGGGGTTAAATGGAAACATGGTTTTGAAAAATTTTTTACAGATCTGTTTTTTTTTGCTGTGGAATGAAAATTTAATCCTGCAATTTCTATGTTAAGAGGATATGTCAGTTCATTACATGGAACAATTTATAGTGGTTTGTTCTGTCAAAAGCAAAGCAGATAAATACAAGAAAAACATGTAGGTCCTTCTTTAAATTTAAATGACAATTCATTAAAACGTTGTGCATTCTACAGTTGCAAACAGATGTGTGTTTCATACATCTTCTGAGATTCATAGCGTACAGCTGAGGCTCCTTACAAATGTAGGAGTTATTTAAGCACTAATTGAAGAAGCTGGAGATTGCAACCAATGCAACAGGACTTTGATTCTTCATGGAGGCTCAGATGATGTTTTAGTTCTGCCTCAGAAGAGGAACTCAGAAGTCAAGGACAGAACATAGGGAATATTCTAGTCAAAACTATCTTATTTGGAAACTAAATTGTCTCAAAAAGTGAAGCAATGAAAAAGGTGATAGTGTCTACTACTGCTAGTCAAAGTTTAGAGTAGAAATAGAGGTTTAATAAAAATGTTTCTGTGGAAAATATGTCTGAAAATTTAATTTCCTTTTTAGGGCATGCAATGCTTTCCTGTTTCTGAAAAGTCTGATGACACTGATAACAAAAATATGTCAATTATATTTTCAGAAATAAAGGAAAATAAAGACCAGTTTTATAATTAGCATTAATAAAAATTTTAACAGCTTTTATTAAGTATTTAAATTCTAATTTGAGATCTCAAATGGAAAATTTCTTTGTTTCTTCAATTTCTATCCGATCATCCTGACATATGCAATTTTTTTTTCTCATGGTAAGATATGTGAAAGAACATTTGAAGATATCATGTTGTGACATAATCTCCAATACCAAATTCTATACATTTGAAAGCAAAGCAAAAATAAGTGGGTCTTCAGTTTTGATTTATACTGAAAAGCACAAACAAGTCATAATGGCTCTAGACACACGGCCTTAGAGAAAAGGTCATTGAATGATGCATTTCTGTGCATCTGAAACTGATAATATAAGAGGGCAGGAGGAACTGATTGGCAAAGTTAAAAATTAGAAAATATTTTATATATCAGTATGCAGTTGTGAGGGTATGACCTAAAGTGTGATTAAAAAAAAAAAAAAAAGAATGAGAACTAGAACTAGAATTTTAGAAAGATTTACATTTCTCTATCTTTTTTTATAAAATATGGTGTACATAAAATAAGAGAGACAAGCAACTCAATTTCTTGAAAGAATTAGAAATGGCTAACTCAGTCAAAGGCGAGTAAGGACAAGGGAAAAAAATTTCCATTCAATTTGTAATTCCTAAAATATTTCCTTGTGTTGATGACAGAATTTCTGTATCAAAATTTCATGTAAGGACTTTTAAATTCTGCTATCTTGAAGTTTAGTAAAACTGTACAATGATAAAAATTAAAATGAACAGCTAGACAAAACAGCTTTACAACAAGAACGCAGCAGTGTAAAGTGGCAGAATGGAGGTCTGAAAATTAAAGGCATCTCAGTATTCACCTGGACTAGGCTTCCCATCAAGGTTAGAGGCTACTTAATGGGGAATAGTATGCTTGTTTATTGTCTTAGTTGTGTGCAGTTTTCAGTAAACCATTTTTTTTCACATTGTTTTAGCAGACAGATGAAACTGGAAAAAGATATTATGACTGATATTTATTGCACTGTCATAGCCTCCTGTGAATTTTGATTCATCTTCAGCTTTGAGATCTCAAAGGGATCAGTTTTAGGGGGAGAGGGACACAAATGTCTGTAGTCTTTCCTTGTGTAATACTGTGATCAAAACCTGGATTAGAGCAAAGAGCGTATAAAATGATATTTTAAGGAAGAAAACAGGAAATTCTCCAGTCATTCCTTTACTAGGTAACCCTAAAGAAAGAAATATATTCAGCTGTTACATCTGAACTAGTTGCTGCATTATCTCTGCTATACTCAAGGAAGTTTAATGACAAATGACAGAAAAATCAATGTGGTGCTGTACAATTGCGTTTTGGTAGAGAGAGGAAGTTATATTTGTTTTTCTAAAACAGTCTGGAAGCTATGTTCAAAATAAATAATTTTGACATTTTTAATCATTGTTAAAATATCCTGCATGCATAGGTCCTGTGCAGCAATCTCCGATGGTTTAAATTGGTTCGTTTTTTCTTCGGAATCCATGCCTCATTCATTACACAGGATAAAGTGCAGTCTGCGGATGAAACAAGGTTGTACAAGACAGGGGCCTAGCAATTTTCCTAACATGAAATGGCAGGAAGTAGAGTGGAAAAAAATCTGGAAAGCAAGAAAACGGCTCTGGCAGAGAAAAGTGATCTGATGATTTGGACACTCTAATGCCCCTGGTCAAATCACTTCTGTCCCTGCCTGTTTAATGAAATTTCCTTGTAATCTGGGCAAGTCTAGTATTTTTTTGCCTGTTTTCATCAAAAGTACATTCTTTCATTGCACCGTAGAATTCTGAGTATTTTAAGAATAAATATTTTGAAGACAGTGTGTCCCTTGGACTATCAGGACGTAAGCATCTTAAATTGAATAACTAATGCTAATTATAGCAATGACTCTATGCTCCAGTGATTATAACACCATCACCTCACACCAAAGGTGACAGAAAAAATCAATACTGATCATTCAGAAAATACAGGGTGATAGATATCTAAAGCTTGCAAAAAGTTAGTGTCTGTTCTAATAGCAGGTCATAATTCATGTGGCTCTAAAAAATAAAACAAAATGTTAAGCAGTTGCATATTCTGTGCTGATTCTGTAAGCACCAATCATTTTGTACTAAGGTAGTTTTACAAGAAAAGGTATCGATATTATGCTATATACAATGTAATAACAACATAATAATTTATATATAACATATAATACATATTTAATTTAAACTGAAACATAAACATTTATAACATAAATAAGTGGAATTTAAGTAGCACAGGGAAACTTGGTTCAGGTAGTTTGATGTCAGTGTAAGACCTGAATTGTTCCTAAGAGATATACACTAAAATGTCAATGAAGTTGCGGGGGAAAAAAGCAATTATATTGATCTTATACAACAACAACAACAAAAAGCATAGTTAGGGAAGCAGTCTGCAGCAATGTCTGTCTTTCTTTAACTACCTTGGAATCTGTAATTTTACTCTTTGTCTTATCACAAGTGTAATTTGTGAATTCATGTGCTGCATGTTTTATTCTGATAACTTAATCCATTTTACAGATTTTAGTTGTTTGAAGAAAAAAGGAACAGTTTTGCTGGATTGATTCTCAGAAAATTTAAGCCAATACTTGTTTATAATGTTTCCAACTACTTGTATAGCAAAAGAACAAGAAGCTAGTCTATTTCTGCTGGAAGAAAGGCAATAGTACTTGCTGACCCTTATTGCAATACCACTTTTGTCATTGGTTTCATCCTTAAATTCAGAAGAAATAATTTAGTTGTGCTAATATGAAGGGGGAAAAGGGAAGTAGGCCAGGAAAGTGTAGTCAGAATGAAGTTTGCCTTATTTATGGAGAAATTATTTTGACTTCACAGTAAGATCTTACATGAATAAGGCAAGACTGAGTTCAGAATTAAAACAAATAACGAATGGAAAAAAAACATTAAGTTATCACTTGTTTCTGGAATCAATTAGTATTGGACAGATTAATGCATTATAGGGCAAATAGAAGATTCCCAAAATGTCCCGTGATTGACAGCATTACATTACCCAGTGTGAAACTCCCCGCCCCAGGGAAGGTACCTGGGCAAATATAAACCTGAGTGAATAAAAACCCAATGGATTTGGTGTTCAAGGATTTCTCCCCCCACTTCTTTGGAACATCCCCCACCATCCAATGGATCTGGGCTGTGACCACCACCTCAACCCAGACTGCCCAAGTCTCGTTGTGGAGCCTACAGGTGGGGAGATCTTCACGCTCTTGTCCTTTCTCTTTCTTTCTTTTCCCTCATGCATGTCCTTGGGTGGTGTTTTGCTTTCATACTGCAATGCTTTCATGTTGTTATCACTCTAGATAATAATAATCAAAATGGCTACATATACATTTTCCTTTGTAACCAAGTTGTTCCATAATAAACCCTACATATGTATATTTACAAACTGGTCACTCAGTTTCATTTTACTCTAACCCACCCCAAAGGATCTATTAACAAGAACATTTGTTACTCTTGCCTTCGGCTGGGGGGTTGTAGCAACTTGCCTGTTTTAATTCTGAATAATTATTTAAAGAAGATGCATTGGAAGTGATATTTTATGAAGGATTAGCAAATGGATTTCTGTGTTGTGAAGGAGGCCAAAACAACTTATAAAACTTATACAAATTCACTTCAGTCCAGAAACCCAAAATTTGGAGCATATTGAAATTCTTCAGGTCTTTGGTAGCTTTTGGACAGAATACTGCATTCAGAAAGTGAGGGAGGGCTTAAGGCATACTTGAGAAGGGACAAACTAATATTGCAGTGATCAGTAGGATCACTTTCTTTCTTATCTAATTTGATTATTTCCTGAATAAATGAAAGAACCCAAGCAAGAGGTAAACAACATAACTGTTTACCCGTGTTTTCTTATGACACTTCCAGGGCAGTCTGGCTTTGTTCAAAGCCAAGTGTTTTTTATGAAAGGCATTTTCTTGTGGGCAGCAAATGTATTTGGTACTAAAAGCCAAAACTATATTCCAAACAAGTATATGCCACATACACGTTGGGGTTTTTTTATAATTTTTAAATACGCCAGTTCCAAGTTCAAATGTGTCTTTCATATCACGGTCCTCTGGCTCTGGAGAATACTTCTGAACAGCTTTGATTACTCTTTTAAGACTGATGGAATAAAAGCACTAGGCCACTTTCAGGAAGGTCACATCCTGTATATTTTTACACTTTTTTCTGAATGTTTAAGAACATTTTCAGAGGAACACATTAAAAAAGGCTAAGTTTCTACATGGAACCCACTTTTGACTCTTCTGTGATCCTTACCATCTTTTTCAAAGGCATTCCCAGGAGAAAGCTTTGCAATTATAGTACATGATTAATTACTGATTCTTTAACTGCCATCAAAGAGAGTGTTTCCACGTGTGCTCCTTCTCCAGTACCTTCAATCTTTATTTTGTTCCTAAGTGATTAGGGCATTGCACTACCATCTTTGTTTTGATATGCAGAGAGGGGAAAGAAAGTCCTGTAACACTGACGATGTTCCAGGGCACTTGGCAGAAGTTCACTGGGCAGGGACTGTTCCCTTTTTCTTTTCAGTTACTTTCTTAATATTTTTCAGGTTAGTTTGAAAAGGTTTCCTATCAAAGATTGAATAGAAAGAGAAGAAATTGCATTAAAAATTCAGTTCGTCTAGGCTGATTGCTTTAACGTTGAAGAAGATGCAAAGGAAGAAAAAGTGTAATGTCAGAGGTCTGCTAGCTGATCTATAGCAGCTGCCATCCAATCCAAATCTTTACTGAACATCTGATTCCCTTTGGACCAGCCTGTCCTTACACAGTCCCTGAAAAGGTCTCAATAAAATTTGTTTAAGGTTTAGCATTTCTTAATTTACTGGCTTTGTTTGTATTAATTCACATTTTCATTTTACCCACATTTTAATATATGTGACTGGCTATCCCATAAAATGAAAACAGAAAATTTGGATGATGCAGCTATAAATACTCTTTTGGATCAGTTAAAGCTGAAGAAGGAAAGTAATTTTCCTATGCTGATATACAGTAATTTTACTGACATCTTTCACTGCATGGGCCATTCACAGATGAGATCTTGTTAATGATTCTTTTGTTTTCTCACATGCAGCTAATAGAGATACATTCTGAACTGTTACATGTCACTGTCTGAAAACTGGGCAGCTCTAGGCACAGGCAAAGAAAGTCCTTGCCTAGGTTATCACATTGCTGACAGGTGAAGTGCCACACTGCTGCAGGACTCCTCTGCCTATGATTGCATCCAAGAAAAGAAGCAGTTGCTCTTGGAAGTGATGCTGCAGTGGGTACTAGAGTCAGAACAAGGTGGTATCAATTGGAATTTTCTGCTGCTGCTCACTTCCTTCACTTACTAGTCTTCCTGCCCCATCTTTGCTCCTGATCCCTTCCCCTGTAGTCTAATTCCAGCTTCTCAATTGGTGGAAAGAAGAAGTCTATTTGTCTATGCATCTGAATATCCTTGAGCTGTTTTTGTTCATGACTGCAAGTCTCATTGATTTGATTTTTAATTGTTTTTGGAACATACTTTTTTACAGTTCAAGTTTTGTTCAGGTTCAATTGCTGCAATGAAGTTACTGGGGGAATGAAAGTAACTTTGAGTGACTTTCTAATTTCTTTACTAAGTAAGAAACTGCTGTTGAAGTCTGCATGTAATTTCCTTTTCATGTTCCATAGCATCTATGCATCTTTTTCTTCTGCAGCTGAAAGTAAGATTTTTTCACATTTTATATATATGTATATAATATATAGTTACTTTTTATTTTGTTCAGAAAGTTCTCTGTCATCTAACCTGTCTCCATTCAGGTGTTCTGTGCTCTGCCATAATATTGGTATTTAAAAATACCAATATTTTAAAATTAACCAGAAATTATTTGAGCTCCATTTTTAAATCCAATTGTATTTTTAGTACTGCTGTTTCAATTATAAAGAAAAATGAAAGGAAAAAAAAACCCAAAAATTTTCAATAAAGAAAAAATTGTACTCTCAAAAAAATTTGATTAAAAGTACATACTTTATGATCTTAACTTCATAGGATTACTGCTGACGTAAAATTATATGCATTATTTGAAAAACTGTTTTGGAACTTCACTTTTCTTACAGAATTGTTTGCTCTATCCAGGAAGAATGTTCATGCATATGGTAAATAGGTTTTTACAGTCATTATAGCCATGAAGAGTATCTTATAGTTTAGTAAAAAAAATTAGTTTATTTTTCTAGAATATATGACCAAATTTCCCATGACAATCAAAGGGAAATAAAAGGCAAAATTACTGACCAATGAGAAGAATTTTATAGAAGTAAAATAGTGTTTTATTGTATTACACTGAACATGTTTGTACATAGTAAAACAAAGAAATTTTTCCCAATTACAGGAAATTTTCAAGACTTTAGAATGTTTTGTTCTCTGCATAAGAAATAATGACTACAATTTCGACTTTCCATAAACAAAGATGAAATGAAAAAGTGAAACCCTTTGTCTGGAATACTTAAAAGGCTTTTACTTGCCTCACAACAGAAAAAAGTGTTTTTTAAATAAAAAAATCCTGCAGTATACATACAGATTTGTTTAAAAGACATCAATAAAGAATATTTCTCAATTTTTTTCTTTTAAAATTTGAGTCAAGAATTTAATGGAAATAGGCTTTTTTCTGTGAAAATTTTATTAACAATGAAGAATTTCTACCATAAGGAGAAGCTGCTAACAGCAGGAAGAGATACATAATGCTTACAAGGATCTCTGTTGTGATTTTAATTAATGTATTTTTTGGCAGATGTACAGAAATCCTTGTACTTGTGCTTCTCTTTCATAGGATAGCCCATTTCTCCTCACTGTCTTTTTCTACATGGCATGTTGGAGAAGATTGGTATTGCAGATCTGAAGAACTAGAGTAAGATGGACTAGAAAATGAGAAATACACTAATATTTGATTCTTATTATTCTGCTGGGGAAAATGAATGTTCCAGTGCTCAAATAATTTCTGGTTAATTTTACAATACTGACATTTATTTTTAGTTCAAAATAAAACCACTTTTTTTTTTTATTTCATTTTACTGCTTTATTCCTGTTAGACACTTATCCATTTAACAGTCTTGCTTACAGGGCAAATCTGAAAACAGTGTTTCTGTGATCAGCATAGCTGAGCAATGTTCTGTATTTTCCCAAATGCTTATACAGTTATCATTATGGACTCCCAGAATTTTTTTTTTGATGATTCAGTATTACTGTCATGTAGACTTCTTCTGCTTTTACCTTCTTTTAAAATAAGAAATGCATTGAAGTTCAGCAGTCAGAGTCTATGACTTTATATCTTAAATCTTCTAACTCAGAAGTTTTTTCATCTGGTAGCAAATTTTCTGCCAAGGCTCAATTTAAATACCTCCTGCCTGGCATAGGCATATTGATGAGGAATTGCTGGGTGGAAATTTCAGAAGAATACCACAATAAATCAGTGTCACATATCATAGAATTGTGGAATCATTGAGGCTGAAAAAGAGCTTTAAGATCACAGAGTCCAACCATTAACCCATCACTGACAAGTTCACCACTAAACCATGTCAATAAGCACTACATCTACATGTCTTTTAAATACCTCCAGGGACAGTGGCTCAATCACTTCCCTGAAAAGCCTGTTCTAAGGCTTGACAACCCCTTCCAGGAAGAAATTTTTCCTATTATCCATTTTTAACCTCCCCTAGCACAACTTGAAGCTGTTTCCTCTTGTCGTGTCATTTCTTACTTGGGAGAAGAGACAAACCCTCACCTGGCTACAATCTTCTTTCAAGTAGTTGCGGACAGCTCCAATAAGAGCTAAAGAACCCCAGCTCCCTCAGACACTTCTCATAGGACTTGCTAAGAACTTGATCATTCATCAGCTTTGTTGCCTTTGTCTGGACAAATTGCAGTACCTCAATGTCTTTGTTGTCCTCACATTCATAACTTCCAGTCAACTGATAGCTCTGCAGTTAGCCAGAACTGCTGGTAAATGATGGAGAGCGGCTTGGAGACCACTTCTCCTGGCTCTCTCAGTGACCTTGAGTGGATCTTGTCTGGCCCCACAGATTTATGTGTGTGGAAGTGGTGCAGTAGGTCTCTGACCACTTCCCGTGGATTATTGGGATTTCATTCTGCTCCCCATCCATCTTCCAACTCAATGGGCTGGGACCCTAAGAAAAAAATGTTGACTATTAAATACTGAGGCAAAGAAGTCATGAAGTACCTCAGCCTTTTGCTTATCCCTTGTCAATGTTTCTCCCCACATTCAATAAAAAATGGAGATTCTCCTTAGCTCTCTTTCTGCTACTCATGGATTTATAGAAATATTTTTATTGTCTTTTACAGCAATAGCCAGATTAAGTTCTAGTTGGGCTTTGGCCCTTTTAATTTTCTTCGTGCACAAACTTCACATCATCCTTGTAGTCCTCCTGAATCACTTATCTGCCCCTTTTTTAAAAATCCATTAAGTCTCCCTGTTGTGTGAAGTTCCAGACAAAGCTCTGCTCACCCAGGCCAGTCGTCTTCTCCAATAGATAAATCTTTTGGCACATGGGGACACGCTGCACCTTTAAGATTTACTTCTTTAAGCACATTAAGCCTTCCAGGACCCATTTGCCCTTCAGGACTCCATATAAGCTATAGTATAGTCTCTTTGCTCCTTTTGAAATGAATGAAGTACACATCCAAGGCAGCGTTTTATTTTGTTTTATATAGTTGCTATAAAGTGCTTTTGTGCAAATTTATTTGCTGTTGTGTAATAGTATCATACAAGCTATCCAGACATAAACATATATGCAAATCCTACTACATTTCTAGAACTAGGTTATGAGATCAGAATAAAATTGAAATCTTATTCTTTAGCATTGGCATCAGCTTCATATTCTGTAAAATCAGGACCTGGCAACTTGTCTAAAACATGAAAATACAATTGAATACTAATGTCAGTTATTTTTCTCCTGAGAATATGTTTTCAGGCATTGAATATAGTTATACTTATGTATATGCACAGAATGATATACACTTTTACAGCTGGACAAAAATGTTATAAAGTAACTTAATTTTTCATTTCTTATCTTTAACAAAAGAATAATGTGGTTTTGACTTTTCTGTCTTATCATGAAAACATGATGGAATTATTGCAATTATAAAGGCAATTTGGCAAAGAAAAATATCTAAAAAGCAGATTAAATTCTAGGCTATATCTTTCAAGCTATTACCAGTAGACAAATGGAGATGTGATTGAATTGTGATTGTGCGAGCTTCAGTTGGAATTTATATTCTTTTGAACAAAACAAAAATGACATCAACTACAAGCGAAATTACTCTATTAGTAACATTGGAAAACTTATCAAATGAAAAGAAACTGAAAAAAACTTTGGCTCATCTACCGTACCAAAAGAAATGTTCTGTCCAAAACCATGAAGGTAAATACCCAGACATCAGAAGTTCTAAACAGTGGTATTGATTATTATAAATATTATCCTCAAACTGAAAAAAAAAAAATAAATATACTAGCCTGAAATTTAGAAAAAAGGGTTCTAACCTCTAGAGGACTAAAACTTCATTATATCAGTCCAACAACATGAGGGAAAATTAGAACTCTTTGCAGTACTTAGCTTCATAAATGTTCATTTATGTAACATGGTTTTCATGTCATAATAGGTACCTGTGAACAGCAATGCAGGAGGTCAATTAAATTCTATGCCCTGTGTTCCAAATGTGAAACTGCAAAAAAGTGTATCTATTATTGCCTGTTACAGCCCATCAGCTACAGGTTCATAAAAATACGTCTCTCAAAAGTGACATGCTGCAGTTTGGAATGACAATTTTTTACTGCAGTCTTGAGCAGTGGGAGTGAATTTCACAGTACTTGAAAGAAATTAGGCATATTTGAAGAAAAGGAAAAGAAATTGATCCAGGATAAAAATCTGTTAAAATCTGTTTGTGTGGTATAAAATTAACACTAGGTAGTACAGAGATTCTCAAGTATTTTTCAAAATCAGCTATACCAATCTGTTCTAATTCAACTTTTCTATTAAATAATTTCAATATACTTTCAAAACACATTAAATAAATTATCACACATGAATCTCTCACCCTGTTGCCAAAATAAAAATACTGTTAAAATATATTATTTTTTGTTCAATTTTCTTATGTATTTTTACTACAGAGTCCTTACATCTTTGCAATCTTCAATCAAGAGCAGATAAAGTTTTATCTCCTACTTTAACCATTTTTGCTATTCAAGTCTTTCATTGCATATGAGGAGGGAATCTATCAACCACAGCCTATGTCTAGAAATCAGTTTTTTCAGGGTGAAAACGTCTGATTTTTTATATGAAAATGAAAGAATGTTTATTGGAAGATTTGGAACTGACAAAGGATAAAAATTAATATCAATCAGAAAGTGAGGAATACTTTAAACACTTGGCTTTAAACACTTGTTTTCACTCTGGATTTAGGAACTGACTAAACAATCTGACATATGCCAAAAAAGCACTGAGGCATGAGCAATGCACATATGACCGTCTACAGAATTTGGAAAATTTTAAAGTTTTTAAATGAACTTTTCATTTTAACATTTGTTTTTAAAGCTTGAAAACTAAAGTATTGAGTTTTGTGTCAAACAAAAGCATTCGTTCAATAGTGATAAACAATTGTTCATTATTAAAGGAAATGCTCCGTGTGTCAAAAAGGGTAGCAGTTTTTCTTACGTAATTTTGCACAACTTAAACACAAAATTTTCTGACATGGTGAACGAAAATGAGTTATTTATTTACCTATGCAAAACCAAAACCAGCATGACAAGAAACACTTACTAGATATTCACTGCAGATTTTTATACTGTGAGATCATATCGTACCCTGTACTTCTGTGTTATATTGAGCTATACAAATTGCAGATTGTGTCCAGATGCACAACAAAAAGTAGTTAATAGACAGATTTTATGCTGATGATACAAATTTCCAAGGTGATTGTTTTTAAACAACAACATTTAACTCGAGTTAAATATGTTTTAAGCTTCCCCATTTATCTGCATGCGCTATTTTTCTATAATGTACTTGGTGGAGATACTACACAGAAGCATAGTTTTTACTGGTTTACATATGTTGCTACTTTGTCTGATGCAAAATACAGTTTTTAACAAGAACAATGCTATCTGTACATCACACAGCTAGCGAAAGTTAGGACATCCTATGTCTTAACAGTAGCTTCAGCTCTGTGAATATCTCAGTGGTTTTCTTTCTCAGTTAGTAATAGAACCTATCTCATGATCAGTGCTGAAGATGTATAAGCAGCTTTTTTCCCTTTTGCTGGAAAGGTGAATTATGTACTTTGCTAGAACTAAAGCTTATACAGCTGTGATTTCTTCTTATTATTCCCTGCTGGTTATCTTAGTACATTCTGCTCTGCTCTCTCAGCACTATGCATATCTGGCTGTGTCATGTTTGCTAAAGGTGGTAGTATCACCTCTGAGTGTGATCTAGGTTATGCTTAGAATGAGATAGTATAGATTAAACCAACTATTTTTTAGAACATGGTAAATTCGTTTATGTCCATCTGCAAACCAACCACAGCTTTCCTTGCTCTTTAGTTAAAAAAAAGTAGGGGGCATAAAATTTATCTCCACATGAAACATCTTAGGAGATGTACTACATAGAGTCAGAGGAAACATGCATTTATTAGTGCCACCAGGTGAAGATTACCTACTCAGGGAACATCAGAAAATGCTAAGCTGAGTAGCTGGAAGTAATTAACACCCTCTAAATAATTGTCAGATGTCCACAGCAAGAGTACTTCACCTACTTTTGGGCCTCCCAGTAATATAGAGACATTCTCTTATGAAGCCAGGCTGAGAGAGTTGGTGTTGCTCAGTCTGGAGAAGTGAAGGCTCTGAGGAAACTTTATTGTAGCTTTTAACTATTTAAAGGGGGCTTATATGAAAGACAGAAAAAGGCTTTTTACTGGGCCTGTAGTGACAGGACAAGGAATAATTGTTTTAAACTGAGAGGAGATTTAGATTGGAAATTCTTTACTATGAGGAGGGTGAAACACTGGAATAGGTTGCCCAGAGGCACTGTGGCTATCACATCATTGGAAGTGTTCAAGGTTAGGTTAGATGGGGCTTTGAACAACCTGGTTCTCTTTGTTAACTTAGTCTCTGATTCTTACTCACAGGCTTTCAACCTGTTCATGGCTACTCTTCAGACAACTTTTCACGTTCAATCCACTTCTTGATGTAGCTCTTCACCTCTCCTTCCCTGTGCCTTCTGAACTGTCTGTAGCCATTGATAGTTGTACTCCAGTCACAGGACTCATCTCACCAAGCTTTGGTAATGTCAAGAAGGTCGTAATTTTTAGCAACATGTGGCTTCCTATTCCTCTTTTCTGTTACCCATGCTGAGTACATTGGTGTAAAGGCTCCTCAGCTGGGCTGTTGTCTGTGTCACGTTCATAGAAGAATACCCCTTTATTCTTTTGAGATAATTCTCTGATGTTTCCCTGTTGGCTTCTGTTACCTCGGGAATCCCTGGATCATCTCCATAAGACTGGCAGTGTGCTCTGGTGTGGCCAATACAGTTCAGAGTCAGAGGCAGGGGACTCTTGCTAGCACCCAGTCCCCTCTAACCTTGCATCTCATCCCACAGCTTTCCAGGGCAGGCCTGATACTGTTCCTCTCCCTCATATAAACTAACATATAGTTTAAAGCTCTGCCAATGAGCCCCGCTAGCTCCTGAGCAAAGACTCTCCTCCCTCCCTGAGAAAGGTGAGTCCCATCTGCTGCCAGCATGCTTGGTGCTGCATAGGCCACTCATTCCATTGCCAAAACCCCCAACATTTTGACAGTGACAGTAGTCATGGATCTATGTATTAATAGATTCAGCCCGTCTGTTCCTTCCAATGTTTCTGCCTTCAGCTGGAAGTATAGAGGAAAAGATAACTTGTGCCCCAGAATCTGTTATCAAATACACCAAGGCCCTGAAGTGCTTTTTGATTGCCCTTGGACTACATGTAGCTACTTCATCAACTCCTACAGGAAGGATCAGTAGCTGGTAGTAGTCTGAGGGCCACACCAAGCTGAGAAGTTTCCTGGTGATGTCCTTAACCCAGGACCCACGGAAGCAGCAGATCTCCTAATGAGTTGGGCCAGATTGGCATATTGGGCCCTCTGTTAAGATGTCTCTGCCCATATCAGGGGGCTGAAACAGGATGATCTTTGAAGGTCTCTTCCAACTCAAACCATTCTATCATTCTGTGATCAGTGGGAAAAAGTTCAGCACAAAACCTCAGTGATGTCTGCATGATGAAACTCTTGCCCTGTGGGGGGGGGCCTGAGGAAGTTGAGCTGCTTCAGCTTGGAGTAAAGATGACTTCTGGTAGACCACACATCAGCCCACCAGAACCTATCAGAAGGTTATCAAGAAGTTAGAGCCAGCATCTTCACAGTGAGGCATGGCAAAAATATTTTAGTCCAGCAGCAGAAGGCAATGTCGTTTCTATTGTTCCATCTTTCCTTTTTCACAGTCTCAGACAGACTCAGTCCTGTTGGCTGAACACAAAAATTGCTTTGCTGCGTACAGGTTTAAACTAGGAGAGAAGTAAAATTCTTGTCTTCTGTTCTTTGAAGATAGTAGGTAAGTGAGAGCCATGTTGTCTAGTGCTCTGAGAAAAAGAAGTAAGATTTTAATGTACATTGAACCATGTACGTTAAACGTGTGAAACCAGTCCAAAAAATGGAAGACAAATATTTCACTAATCATACATGTTAACAAGGATGTATGCCTCAATAGACCCTTGTAACTGGATTTTTCTTATTCTAAACGCTTCATGCCCTAGCACACTTCATCAGTGTAGTTGGCCTGGAAAATGAAATATATGTTAATAGAACTGACTATTACTAGGGATTGCTTTTAGTAAAAGTTGACTAACATCAAATAAAAGAAATTCCTAATTGAAACAACCACATCTGGATGTATACTTTGCTGTCTGCTTAGTGTTTATAACTAATGACAAGAATGTTTTCAAGGATACATACTCAGCTTGAATTAATACATGATCTGGTCCCTGATTATTAATCATGAAATAAAGAATTTATGGTGTAAAGAATTTATGGTCTAAAAAATCTAGTTGCTCTAGGCAATCTAGCTTAGGACAAAAATGTCATGGCGAGTTTTTTCAAACACATGGAGCAGAAACAAAGTAGATTAAAAAATAACACGATCTGCTGTTGTTGTGTTTGGGTTTGCTTTTTTCTTAAAGTTGATTCCCTGAATCTGCAAGATTCAGGAGATCTACAAGAAGCTGGTGCTGACAACTTATTCAGAGCAGCAGATGCAAATACAGTATATCTTGAACTGTGTATTTGTGCTAAAGCTAGTCTATAAAATTATTATTATTTTATCCTTCAAACAATTTATATTAGGATAAACAATGTTACAGTGTTATTACACTGAGAATTTTGACTATCCAATAATTTAATTGCACCTATTGAAGAAAAAAGCAGTAGGTAAAGGGTTTTCAGTCAATTTAAATCTGAAAACAGAACGTTTTTCTGAACATAAAATCAAGTCAGGTAAATAAGCATTATTTTAAATAACAACTAAAACAAACAAAAATATGAAGGTCTCAGGAGTAAATAATATACGAAGAAATAGAAACTTTAGGAGAACATATTCAGTGCTGGCATTGCTGTGAGTATATTAAAATTAATATTCTCATAATTCAAAACTAAACAAAGGGTCTTTGTATCATCATTAGAATCACTGGACTATAGTACTGGGTCAAATTACTTCAGGGCAAGATTTAATTGAAGTTCTAATGTTAATTTAAATAAATGAAATTTTTTAAAGGCTTAGGAAATTTGGACAAGCATACCTTTGTTCATGTTCCAGAGTATTTATGTGTGAGGGATGAAAGGTAGGAGGAAAAAATGTATTCTAATTTAACTGAAAATATGAAAGAGATTATTAATATTTCAAAATCAAAAATAACAGTCATAAAGATGTTAACAATAAGGAATATTTTCTTATTAGCTATTAAACTGTCTCCACACTGCTCTAATATACTGTTTGAAATTATCTTAAAGAACTTCTGGTCAGAAGCAGCTAAAGCAAACCAATTCTGAGAAGAAATTATGTGTCTAGTCAAATATGGCAAAGATGCAGCTTCTATATTTCTTGTATTTCTAGTCAAATATTGGAAACATCTGAGTCAGCTGACAACAGAATAACAGGGGCAATGCCCCTTCTGTATCTCTTAATCTCTTTTTTTTTTCTCCTTCTCCCATATGAAGTAAGATAGCTGTGAAACTGTAAACTGCAGAGAGGCTGCTCAGGCCAAGCCAGGAGAGCAGTCAGGTTTTTCTCTGCTTTAGTAGCACACCTTCTGCAGTCAGATTTAGCTAGGCTGGAATACTTGTGTATGAGCTGAAATGACACTCTGTGCTGGCATTGTACCATAATCCTAAATAGACTAGCCAAGCTGTTGCACTTGTAATTTGCACCACTTAACCTGCGTCTCCTTCACAGTGAGATCACTCTGTTGCAATAGGGCTGGAAGTCAGGCTTCACCTCAAAGCACTGATGTCTAGGTGTTCACAGACAGGAGTATGTATGGTACCCAAGTGAGCCATGAGAGTCAATACACCACCAATCAAATGGAGCCAAGAGGTATTCAGCTGAGCAGATGCAGGTGTCACCAATAGATACCTGCACACAATAGAATAATTCCTTCCAGTACTTGAAGGAACCCTACAGGGAAGCCAGAGAGGGACTCTGTTCAGAACTCCAGTGATAGGACAAGAATGAATGGGTACAAAGTAAGGGAGGGGAAATTTAGGCTGGGTATTAGAAAGGAATTATTTACTGTGAGGATTGGTGAGAAGCTGGAATGTGTTGCCCAGGGAGGTTGTGAATTCTCCAACCCTGGCAGTGTTCAAAGCCAGTTAGGACAAGGTCTTGAGCAACCTGGCCTAGTAGGAGGTGTCCCTGCCCATGCCAGCAAGGTTGGGACTAGATAATCTTTAAGGTCCCTTCTAATCCTTAACATTCTATGATTCTAATAATTTGGAAACTGAGTCAACTGAATTCCATTAACTCCAGTCCTGATAGTACCAACATGAATATAAACCAGTTAAATATCATTGCAAAAAAGGAAAGAAAATTATTTTGTTACCATAAGGTCTAGATCCACCCTATTTTAGGCAACCATATCACATGAAGCTAATCTTAACCTGGACAGAATCTTTTGACTCCTTGCCATACTCTTCCCATTAGTTCTTACAGGACTATCATTTTTGCTTGTCTGTTATGTTCACTTTGTTATGGTCCATGGAGATAAAAATCACTTTTTTTTTCATGCTACTAATAGCAGACGATGTTAAAATAATTGCTACTTTTTGAGTTTTTAGAGAAAAACACGTTTTTCAGAGAAGGAGTTACTTAATACCTTTTGTAGTAATTTATTATGTTTGCTTCAATGTTTTTGCTTTAATACTTTAAAAACCGCTCTAGACTTACACAAACTTTGACTGAAATTTTGCATTTTGAGTGGCATAGAATCCATTCTGTCTTGATGGTGGCTCATTAAAGAAATTCTAGACAGTAATTCATAGTTAGAACATTTGATATTACTTAATTATATTTTGGTTAAAATAATTTGAAAAAAAGAATCTATTTAACACAGGTCTGAAGAAAAGTTCCTTAGGTTCACAAAACTTTAAAAGAATACAAGATAGAAAAATAAACCCCATTATACCTAAGCCGTAAGGGTTTATTTGTTTAAAAACCATCCTAGGTTTACAAATTCAAGGGCGGTATATACATTTAAATTAACAACACTGAAATAGGACCATCACTTGAAGGCAATATCTGAATAGGAAAATAAAAACAAAAAATTCCGGGTTTGATAGGCAGACAGAAGAATAAATGAAGATACACATAAATAATGAGCAATTTGTGTTGCTGAAACTCAGTCTTATTTCTCCCTGCTAAAGGCAGCTGGAGGAAGGTATAAGCTTTTTTCAGTGCATGGTTTGATTTTGCTTCCTTACTTTGCTTTCTTGGCATACTGCTTTATAGTAATACAGCCAGTCATTAATAACATACAGCATGCTTTACAAGTGGTTTTCTTGCAATATAGACATTTATAAAAGAATTACAGATGGGAAAGTATACCTAATGGGATTTCTTCTTCATTATAAAATTATCCCAATCTTAGCATTTTGCAATCACATCATTATAATTGTAGAACACATGGGAAAATCAAGTGTAGCTATTATGGTAGCAATCTTTGCTAACATTAGCTTGTTCAGACCAAAATTGATGGATTGTCTCACTACCTTTATGGAAACATTGACTGTAGTAAATTATTAGACAGAATTTCTCCTCACTACCTGTACAATTTGATAAAAAGTATATTCAGTAGAGGTAGCTGGTAACTCAGATTCCATTACCTCACAGCTGTAGTTAAATTTAACATTTCAGGTTTGGTAGTAGCAAAACGTTCTGGAGGTGAATGTATCTATCACGGTGCCAACTCTTCCTTGTTGTCCAATGGTTTTATATTATACCCATGCAATTTTAGGCCTCTACAGCTATCATGATCAGTCCTGTAGAAAACTATATCAAGCATGTTGGCACTCAGATATCTATTAATCTAATGTCTCTTTACTGGTGTATGTAGTTTTCTACCTGCTTCCTTTGTCCTCTGTACCTAGCAGTACTGGGATATCTAGCTTTTGATGAGCTAAGACAAAGTGAAATGCTTTTTCTACTTTCCTTTTTTTCTGTCATTGTTTTCCAAACCTTTAAAATAAAAAAGCAATCTGCTAAAGCCTGATTACAAGTAGCTTTTTGGAGTCTGAATTCACATTAGCATAACGCCTGGAAAATCACAATATTCCTTGAAAATGTGAGATTTTAGTACCATTCACTGTCTGAGGGTAGCCAGAAACAGGTATGGATTTTCCATAAGCCTAGAAACCTTTATGCTCACTTAGTCTTATCTGTAAGGTTTATCTGGCTGCCATAAAGTAGCTGTGTATCTTGATAATGAGTTTCTGAGCCCAATACATGATGGAGAGGATGGAATCTTCCATACCTGTAGAGGAAGAATTGAATTTCAGAATTTCTTCTTGGAAAGGGTTTTTAAGCATTGGAATGGACAGCCTAGGGCATGGTGGAGAAACAACTGGTCATGGCACTTAGTGCTGTGGTCGAGTTGACAAAGTGGTGATTGGTCAAGTCTTGAACTAGGGCACCAGAGCTGGGCAATGGTGTTTCTGGGCTCCCAGCTCCTCACCTGAATCCCTCTTGGAGAAGTATTATTCACAAGGGCATGTGGTGAAAAGACAAGTGGGAATGGCCTCAAATTGACAGAGGGCAGGGTTAGATGTTAGAACGAAATTCTTTACTATGAGGTTTGTGAGACCCTGGCACAAGTTTTCAGAGAGGTTGTGGACTCCCCATCCATGAAGGTGTTCAAGACCAAGCTGGATGGGGCTCTGAGTAGCCTAGTCTAGTGGAAGGTGTCCCTGTCTGTGGCAGGGGATTGGAACCAGATGATCTCTAATGTCCCTTCCAACCCAAACCATTCTGTGATTGTGTGATTTTGGCAGTCTTTGCCAGCCTAAGTGATTCTGTGATTCTATGAGGAGCTGTACAATGCAGATTGTCAATCATGATTTTTATTAGGCACACTCTCAGATATCCTCTCATTTCCTCACTCATGTCCAGAATACAACTCATTAAGCAGGTAGATGGGGCACAAAGACAGTCACTGGAGACCTGCAAAGGGACGTACCATTGCAGCTACTGCCCTCTCTCCAGAGAAGCAGCTGGTCCTTCTCACCAAAATGTACAACAAGGAAAAAAGACAGCACAAAGGTTGTGATCTTTACTAGTGCCTTTGGAGAACTCCAGTTTCCCTCCTCTCTCACAGACCTTTGGCAGCAGCAAGCCTGTTTATACATTTTGTCCTGAGTTTTTCTAGCTAACAGCTTGTGTATAATAAAATTTGCTGAACAACCAACCCATATTGTTTAAATACATCTATTAGAATATTAAGGAACGCCAATGTTGTGGTGATGGAAGTCCATAAAATAGTCAAAGTAGTAGCTTTGTTTTATCATAAACATATATAGGGATTCTTTTAGCAGTCTGCCCTATGTCAACTCTTCAAATCTTGTTAGCTTCATGTTCACATCTTTTAATCTCTTGTACTAAATCTTTTATCTAAGTTTTTCTTAGCTTTGATTAGTCGAAAGAGCAGAAACTGAATTCCTGTAATGAAACCTGAAATCATGAGTATGAGGCAGAAAATCAAACTTGACATCATTACATAAGGTACATAAGAAAGCAAATTTTATGCAGCCAGGCAATTCCAGATGAGCAAACTTAAACCAGCATTTTAATACCACAGACGTGTCTTATTCAGTGCAATAGACTTACATAGGATTATTCTTATCCACCCAGAGGTCCGCTGGCTTGCTGTCATAATTGCTAAACGAGTACCTTTGCCACATGACAGTTCATGCCTCGTGGCAAGGAAAGCTTTGATCAGAATCCCTGGAAACTGTGCTCCTTTAAGTAATTTTCTCCCCTCTCAAAGGGAGTTCTAAGGAGTTTAGCAAGCCATACGCTTTAACTGCTTAATTCTATGAGCTATACCAAATGTTTTTCTTTCTAAAAGATGCTGATAATTATGATTATTAATAATTAATATGTTATTGTGCATAACACAGAATCTTTAGCCATATATTGTTAGATGTGTTAGATGGTATATACAAATGCTGCTCCTCTCTGAATGTCAAATCCAAATAGACAGGATGGACCTATTATTTCTATTTCTACAGAAAAGGAAAATATATCTATAAGATTATATAGTTTACCAGAATCACAAAATAAACTGAAACAAGATGGACTGTCTGTGGTTATCAGTAGTTTTCCTAATGTTTCAGTCTCTTGCATATACTGAAATATTGTTCTGTCTTTCTAAAAATAAGCCACTTGCATTTTTTCTTTGGGAAGGCAGCAAAATTTCATACTTTCTTACTTTTCTTTTTTTAAACTGATATTTGCACATACGGAAGCCATTATCATTCATAATAATTAGTTTAACAAACTTGACCAATTAATTATGCTGTGTTTGTGGAACAGTGCTGCACTTTCAGTATGAAAATGTAGCCTGTGGCTTGCTGTGATAATTCTCCATCTAGCTCTGACACAAATCCATTCCTGTTTTTATTCTATTTTTATTAGGATATAACTTGAAGGACTTGCCTTCTACCGTCCTTTTCTACCATTGTGGAAGAAACAATTCTGTCAAACTATAAAATGTTTTCATCAAAGCCAATTACCTCCTTTTACTTCAACTTTCAAGATCCATGGTATTGTTTGCAGATGTGAATGACCTTGTGGATTTTGTTTTTTACCTGTAGCTCTCTTTTTCACCTGATATAATTATTGTTTGACTTTATTTGAAGTTTTGAAGGTAATGATTGTAACTTCACAGATCTTCATTTGATGGATAGTGGGCCTATTCAGTCTGAATAGAGAATATGTTACTACATGAATTATATCTGTTAGCAGTGCATTTTACTGGTTTGTGTGGCTGATTGAACTGCAAACTTTGTACGAATGAGCAGCTGTGTACTATAGCAAAAAAAAAAAAAGCAAATTCCAAGAAAATTAGTAGGTTCCTGGACATTCTCACAGATCTTTGCGTTCTTTTTGTGTCTGAAGAAGTCAAAGAGAATAGTCCTTTAATTATGAACTGGTGGTGGGACTTTAAAAAAAAAAAAAACAACTATATCTTCTACTTTATTCATCCAGCTACTGGCTGCTTATAAAAATCTCATACTTTTTCTTATTCAGCTTTGTTACCAGATGCCTTATGTTTGATTATTTTTTCAATTGGAAGCCATCAGCTGAGCAGCAATCTCATGTCTTTTGTAATTAATTCATATGCTCTGTACAGCAATTCTGCCTAAATACCTCCAGAACTCTAAACCATGACTTTGTGGAATCCCTAGCAAAAACACAGGCTGGGAACTGACTGGCTGGGGATCAGCTTTCTGAAAAGGCCCCAGAGGTTCTGACTGATAGCAGGCTGGGAATGAGCCAGCAGGTATCATGTCTGCATGAATCCTTCCTCTGGAAGCAAGGGAGGTCAATACTGGGCCATATTAATAGGACGACAGCCAGAAGGTCAAGGGAAGTGATTATCTTCTCTGATCAACATCTGTTAGACTACATATAGAGTTTTGCACTCCCATCCCCACCTCAGTACTCCAAAGGTATGGATAAACTGGAGTGAGTTCAGTAAAAGGTCACAAGGACAGGACAGTCAGTGGCCAAAGGACTTTCACCTATGAAGAGAGGTTGAGGAAACTGGGCTTGTCAGCTGAGAGAAGAGCAACAACCTCCTCCCCTACTTTTGGGAGCAGGTTCTTCACAGTGTGTACAGTGGGAGGGTGAAAGGCAACAGGCATGAAACAAGGTAAGCTCAGTTTGGTATAAGGCAAATTTTTTTCCTGTGAGGAGAGACAAGCAGTGAAACAGGTCACCCAGAGAATTTGTACAGTCTTTTTCCATCCTTCAGGGTTTTAAAGACCCATCTACATAGCTCTGAGCTGTCTCATCTCGTAGCTGACCTTCCTTTGAGCCAGCAGTTATCCCAGAGACAACTTCAAATTGCTCTTGAATTATCCAGGGATTTTAATCTGGAGTAACAACTCCGTGGATTGACAGCTGAGAAGGTAGTAAATGCACGCAGAACTATGGTAACAAGGAACTTGTGGTACATCCTGAGTGCAAAGCACTGACTGGGTGACAATAACTTTCATCTCTTTCAGCCTGTTTGCACCTGTGCAAGGAGCCTATGTCTGCTGTGCTTGCATTCAGGCTAAATTGTTTTAGTATTGTGAACAATGGAAATTCACCTACCTAAAGATTCTGCAATGCTTTAAAGGTGATTGCAGCTGTACCAAGCTGTCTTTTTACAATGAATAAGGGTAGTAAAATTCAGGTAGCACTTTAAGTGTCTTCCTGCCCGTTATTATACTTTAATGATGGATATTTGTCCAGTTTTTCTGTTGCAATGCCACATTACTGACTAGGTTTTGCAGTCAAACTATTGACATCAATCAGTATTAGTGAAGTTCAAACTCATCTTCTAGATACATCCATAGGACTTTGGACAAACAAGTCTGTATGTTTGCTTAGATGAAACATGATATACCTTAAAAGAAAAAAAAAAAGAGAAAGTCTATAATATATTGGGCTTTTCCAAGAAAATAGCTTTGTATAATGCATGCAGAAAGCAAGTAAACTTCTCTGTCTGTTCAATATTAAAAAGTATGTAAAAATCCCCACATATTCAATTCTAAAACACTTTGAATATTAATTCACAGTGGAAAAATCAATTTAAACTCTCCAGATCAAGAATATTGTTAATATTTCTTTAAAATGACTTTTTCATTGTCTTGGGAACAAAAGATTTACTTTTTTCTTACTACACTGACAGATTTTCCTTTGAAAAAATTTGTACTTAGAAAAAAGTTACTTAAAACAACATGCATGTATGAATTCAGCATAAATACATAGATATAATGGTCTAAACAGTGCCATAAGGTGCATAAAAACATTCTTTTCAGAGGACAAAACTTTTTTCTAGTTGTAGATCAACTACATGAAGAAGTACTTGTTCAAAATAGAACTTGTAATGCTCCCTGTCATCCAAATCAGGAATCAGAGTGTGATTTATTGCTTGACTTACTTTCTTCAGATAAACTAGATGAAATAAACATAATTACACCAAGTTTAAACTGATTTTACTTAGCAAAGACTATACAGATTCAGCTTGTGGATTCCCTCCAAGTGTTTACACGCATATGTGCAAAGACATTTAATTAAATCAGAGGAGGAAAGTACTGGTAGTCATGTTCCCTGGTTTTATTGGTAGTTAATTTTACTGGCTTCACTGTATTTGAAAAAGTCTCAACAGATATCTTCAACAGCAGAATGGTCCAGCACACATTTTCACCTCCCAGAAAAATGCTCTAAAGCCCAAGAGGTAAATTAGGCTGGGATGTAAAGCACATTTTCTTCACTCTTATTTCATAAGGGCTGCTGCTCAACAGATTATGTTAAATTAAATAAGGAAGAGTGTGTCTCTGAGTATAAAAAAGAGAGGTTTATTTTGTGTTCCAGTGTTATCCGATAAAATACATCTATTTGCAGTCCTGCATGCAGATGTAGATGTTAACTTTCCTCTCATCTCCTTCAGCTGTGCTGTGGATATTGAATGGACACCTAATGGCTTCCGGGGCATTCAGGGCACATTTTCTTTGGTATATGTAGACTTGCAGATCCAGTTCTGAAACTAGTGTGATTCCAGGCTGCATGCTATTGCAACCACCTCACTTGGGATTGTGAATGTCACTATTATGACCGAGCTTAGCCACCTTTCTTGTCTGCTTGGCCTTGGTTTTGATCATACTCTGCAGCCTGCTGGCATCCGAAAAACATATCTCGTGAATGTATGGATACAACAAATGCACTGTGGTAAATCTGTCTACTGTTGACAGTCTCTGCTCCAAAATAATTTTCAGCTTGGAATAATTTAAGAAGTAAGTAGTAGTCCAAGAAATATTTCACAAGAAATACCTGGATTTTTAGGTTTCACTGATAAATATATACCACATAAATTTCATGCATTTGTAAGATCTTAGTAAGTTCATATACAGACCTATAAAACTAGCTAGTGTAGAAGGTATTTGAATTTAGTGATCAAATAGCAACCTAATAATCCTGTCTTCCTGAAGTCGGATGGGGCAAATAACAATTTCTGTATGACAAAAATACAAACATTTGATCAGAAAACTTGTAATTTGAACTCTTTTTGACAAAAAACAAAACAAAACAAAACAAAACAAAACAAAAAAAAAAAACAACAACAAGAACAAATCCAGCCATTACTTCTTGTTTCAATCTATCTCAGGATCACCCAGTTCAATTAATGTACCATAGCCATGAATGATGACACTGAAGAGTGCTAGCTGCAAGAGAAAAAAACTAAGTAAAGCTGTGTTAAAAAGGTATGCTTTACAGATTAAAGAGCATTTCAGTGCTAAAGTGGGAAAATAGGTTACTGACTTGAATGGAATAGAGACACATAATTTGAGAAAGATTGGTGAACTCATTCAATTCAGTTCAGTTCATCCTTGAAATCAGTGGGCTTTAGTATCATAGAACAATACAGTAGATTTGGAGCTTTCTAGATTGGTCTCACTAGAATCACTTTTTTTGGTCTCACTCGAATCACTTTTTTATCTAATGTAATTGTGTAAAAACAGGATGGAAACACAGTTTTAACTGATCAAGAGCATAACTAGGGTCTGATATAGTATAGATAACAATACACTGATCATTTTCAAGTACGTAACTGAATCCCATTATCTGACCATGTAAAACCTTGGTAGTGTCGAGTACGTTATCAAGAGACACAAGAGGTGCCAAAATGAGCAAGCAGATGAAATAGATGACATAGATGAATGTCAGAAACAAAAGCTAGCAAACGAGCTGTGGGAACAGATGGAGTGCGGATCACTGCTGTTATAGGGACTTACATTCTGGGGAAATCCTGAGTAGAAATAAAACCAATAATTTTCAAACAAAGTTTTACAGCCTGTAAAAAAAGTACAATAAACAAAGGAAAATAATACAGGAAAAGAGAGGAACAAGAAAGTGATGGACAAGTGCACAATGACTACTAGAACACAATATACAGCAAGGATGAAAAGAGTTTTCAGTTTCTTACTAAAACCTGAGTAGGCCTCTGAAGTGCTTTTGGCAGCCTGAACAAGTTGTAGGAATGTTTGTTTTAGCTAGCTGTAAAACAGGAATGTGTAGCTGTTGACTAATAGTTAATACAAAGGGTCTGTGCCTAGGACAGATATAATCAACTTCATAATTACAGGAAGATGTTGAGAAAAAATAATGCTAATATGTTAGGATTTTTTTCAATTGTTGCTGATATTAAATTTATCAAAACCTATATTCTAACATTCCAATCATTGAGTGTTTGACTACCTTTGACAAGTTGGTCTGTGTTCTACAGTTTATAACACAAATGGATTCTGATGTGATGGGACTCAATGAATTTTACTATAAATAAGATGAAATTCCATGAAAAATCACATATGGTGAGCAACAACTACCATCTGCCAGAAATTATGGACAAAAAATTAGTCACTGAATTATTAATACAGTGCTGTAAATCCAGAAATGGTTTGCTGATGGTTTGCTTTGTAAATGTTTCATATAGCATCCTGCAAAGCATGTTGTAAATCATGGCCTGTATTAAAAACTGTTTGGGTCCTAAACAACGGTGGGTTTCTTAGAGGAAGAACTCCAAGTATATAACATAAACAAAGAACCACAGCAAACGTAGGCCAAGTTTTTGTGGGGGTCTAAAGAATCTCTGACAGGGCTTGTAATGGGAGAGATATCAGCTCTGCCATCATTATAGGAAACAGCCTTTCTTAGATTTACAAAAAACAGTGCCAGGAAAGTCTTCTTAGCATCTTTTTCTTTTGTTTAGACTTTTTTTGAAAGTACTGATGGACTATAATAGAGGCTTCCATGGTCCTTGGATACAGTGATGATTGGTTTCTCAGAAGTATTTAAGAGAGAAGTATGAGACAGATGGGTAATTAAACCTCTAGAGATTTTTTTATTTCCTGGGATATAAAGAAGTTTACATAGCCTTTACTGCTGTCTCTGATATTCTCTTTCTTACATAATGTGTTCTTTGATTCTTTGATGTAGTTTTTCTTTTTGTTTGATTTGGTTTTATTTTAGACTTTGTATTAAAATAATGGCAATTTCATATAATTTTTCAAATAATTTTGCAGCAAGGCTGTATAAAATGCAAGAATACCTCATGGATTAATATTAGATCCACATTCAGATTATGTATGTGTTTTCAATACCAATCTTTAGTTTGTTATGACTGATGCGCTCCTTAGTCTTGAAACTTGCCATTTTCCAAAGTTTTACTCTCCTCTTCACTCATTTTCTTTTATGTTTTCTCCAAATTTTGGCATTAAGATTTATCAAGCAAAAGTGCATTGCATTTTCTTAAATACAATTATCTATTTCCAGATCACTTGCCATATGTTATCTATCTAATTTTGCAATTTTGGATTTATGTGTGTGTGTTTCACATGTTATGATTCAGTTGTAATTAAAAAATGTAATCAAAGTTGACTTTTTACTCCTGCCTAGATCAATAAAGAGAATATCAAATAATCTTCATTCCAATACACTTCCAGACAATAACACTTAATTTCCTGTCTTAGAAATCTCACAGGAATTCTATGAGGCAGGTTTTATTTCTGGCTGATATTTTCCTCTGATTCATACTAATTAACTATATCACCATATAAGATGTCTCACTTTTTTTCAAATTTTATCTACAGCAAAAAGTGTGAACTACAACTAAGCTTACTATCCTAGACTTTACTCTGAAATTCAGTGGGCTTACTGATTATGTTACATTGAAAAGACAAAGAGATAGGTACTGAGGACTGTTTTAAATAGTACAGGCCATACTCAATGTAAAGAGATCCTGAAACATATTAAAGTGATGATTAAAATTTAATCAAAAGCTTGAAACATCCGTTTCAGAACTATTGAAACAAGTGACTGGAAACAGAATAATTTCATGGAATATACTCATGATATAAAAAATCCAGACCAGTAAAATAGTGGATATTTGGAAATAAATATAAGTCATTGTGACTGGCCTAGAAACAGTCAAAACCATATCATTTGAAGAGAGAGAAAGTGTTTTACTTACCAAAAAAGGCCAGTGGACATGTAAATTTTGCTTGTTACTGTCCACATGTTGTGTCCACGTGTACCATACAGACACTAAAATTCCAAGGAGATAGAAACTGATAAGCCAAAGAACAATGAAAATAATTTTTTGTAAAGGAGAATCAAGAAATAGGCATATCTAATTGATCATCTCAAAGAAGGTGAAAAGCAGACCACGTGAGACTATCAAAAGTTTAAAAAAAATAACAGTAGGAAAGCATAATAGCACAATAAAGTGGCAATGTTCAAATAAGTCTTAGGATATCCTGCTGGCCCAAAAGGCTATCTTCAGAGAGGAAAATTACTCTTTGGGAAAATGAGGAGAAAGGACTGCATTTTTTTGGTTGATATAAAAGTCTCCTTTCAGCTAGTAGTAGCTTCTTAAATGAAGCAACTGATATTTTATAACCTTGTGTTAAATAATCTGATATTCATTATTTAAATATACAGAGACAACAGAAAAAAATGGAGCTAAAATATAGCCCTTCTGCATTTCATTAAAGGAGAAACAATAAAATGATTCTCAGGATATTTTTCTGAAAAGTAAAATTGTATGTAAATATCAAAAGATATTCCTACTCAGTAGTTTTAAGAAATACAGCATTTCTTCTCAATTTTCATTGCAAATCTGAAATGGAAAGTAAGTCCCGTACTATAGCTGGCTTAGATTTTTCCCTTATTCTACTCAAAAAGATAAAATAGTTTCTTATTTTTTGAATCTAAAACCTTCTCCCTTCGTTATCACCCCTATATATAAAGATCCCCTGAGAAATTAAAAAAAGACAGCAGGAGGCCAGACTTTTCTGAATATGATTCATTCTGAAGAAAAATGAACATATTTTAAACAGCACTGCTTAAGAAGGAGAATCTGTTCTTCTGTGATTTTCCTTGTGTTCATTTGGATTCTGGAGTTCCAGACAAAAAACCATCAGTGACTGGAAATATTTAAAATAAGGTAGGCAGAACTGGGAGGATTTTCAGATCCAATTTATCCAAAAGTGTCTCAGGGTGCAGGGAGTGGATATTTTCCTAAATTAAGGTAATTGTTTTGCTTAAAAAGCAGCAAGATATTTGAATATCCTTCAGTGTTGTGGTATCTTGGCACTGTTAGGATTTTTAAAAATTGAAAAAATTCCTCCACTTTGTTCAAGCTTTGTCCCCAGTTTCGGTTTAGGGTCAAAATCATATTTTCCTATTTGGGAAAGACACACACATGATGAAAAAATTCTGGTTTCATCTACAACAATACAAATCCTAAATTTTCCACTAATTTCAGCATTTCACTTTACTTATTTTTTGCCTTGAGATTAGCTTGAAGCCCCATACTGTTACCACATTTTTGGATGATATACATGTGTGAAAAAAAAGTAGGAAAAATTCCAGCGTACTTTTCTTTCCATGCATGATAGAGATTTTTGTCACATATCATGTATACTGTAGATACGTTGTGCACAGAGTAGATTCTTGGACTGAGCATGAATGAAAGAGCACAGAAAATTTTAGACTGATGACATTGCTTTTATTTAGTGGGACCTAGCTGCTAAATTATTACTATTGCTATATATTTTTAATATTACAAAATAAAACCCAGCTACTTGTTTTTGCAATTAATGTTTCCTCTTTTTTTTTTTACTTCTTTTTTCCTTCTCCTTCTTATTAATAAGAAAGTTTTTATAATTATTTAAAACCCTACAGCTGGATTTCAAAACTGCTTGAGCTCCCATTTAATCAGTTAATCAAATAGCTAAATTTTAAAAAGGACTCTGTAATAGGGACATTGGGAGGCACTGTGTTAAGACCATCATGCAAAAAAGATTGGTGATCTCAGGGAGAAAAATGGATGAGACCCTCTCTGAAACACATTTTCAGCTTTATTCTATATCCTTTCCTACTTCTGTTATTTACATTCCTTAATAAGAACTAAGATTTTTTTTTTTTTCTCATCCACAGACCTATTCTAGACAAAATGACTTCAAGGATTCCAGCTTTTAAATTCCAGTAAATTTGAGTCAGTGCAGAGACTGCGTTGCTGCTGTACCAGTGAGCAGAATAAGTATTAAACCAAAACATTCTTCAGATTGGATGAGGATGAAAACCTTATTCAAATGGCTGTAAGTGGTACACACAAAAATACCAAGAAAGTATGTTTTAATTGACAGATGGAGAGAATATTTGTTTCCTATGTGTGTGTGTCATAATTACAGCAGGAATTCTGCACCATTCTTAGTATTAGTTAGTTTCAGCTTTATAGAGAAGCACTGACCTACTCTGAAAACGTTCTGTTGCCAAGTCCAGATTTTTCTTTTTAAATTCATTATAAAGCCACCACCATAGATCAAACTATTTTCCAGGATACGGACACGACATCGAGATTCATCTCACCTTACCTTGCATTGTTAAAAACTGAGCATCAAAATCTCTCCGACTACCCTGCATTCCCTCTGGAAGACCATGGAGGGAAGTATATTCTTCAAGAGTGATTCAACTCATCTACCTTAAGTCACACTGTGAAAGTGTCCATCTCTCTCTGTGGGCTGTAAAAGGAGTTTTGTAGTTAACCTGAAGTTAGGCATGCTGGACACTGTAGACTTCTGAAGTAAAAGTGAATCATCTTTTCTCATCTTGTTTCCTTAGAATTAGCTTGCGAATGCAAGTCAGCACATGTTTTCTATTGTGGTGCAAGACTCCCCATAGCCTAGGAATTAACGATAATATATAATAATTATATATAGTTATTCTAATATAATAATAATTTTATC